>JABAKD010000011.1:11661864-12009823 GCA_012845835.1 Undaria pinnatifida
CTCCCCAACTTCAGCGTCACATGTGCACTCGCAGTTTCCCCCCTAGCCGTCGGTCCCAGGCGCAGCTTGGAGTATGTCACGTTATTGAGTTTTTGACGGACCTCATGGAAAGTCCTACGAGTGCTCATGACCGCCCACAGTATGTCACGGGTTTCACATGGGCGCCTTTGAGATGCCGTGGAATTTCACGACATTTCGCGTGAATTCAAAGGGTACCCGCAGGGCCTACGTTAACTGTGGCGAAATGTCGCGGAAACTCCCGCGACATCCCCCGAGAAATTCCGCGACATTTCCCACGTAGACTACTGTAATTTCGACCCACTAAGTGTAATCAACACTGCAATCAACAACCCACACTGGCCGTAAAAATACACCTTGCACTCTAATAAGCATACCACCAATTGGCAAACCCATTACTACTAACCCGCTAGACGAACCACTCGTTGCGAAACTACTATGAACCTAAGCACTAAGTGCCAGGAAACTGCCTTGCGTTCGGAGCACTCACGAGCGTTCGTGAAAACTCGTGAGACCTCGCGAGCGCTCGCCAACACCCACGAGTTGTCGTGATGTCTCGACTTGTGGGCGCTCACGCCCAAGAGCGTCCATGAGCGCCCGCCAGTTGTCGCGAGCGCCCGTTCTCGTCATTTTTCGCCCGCGACATCTAGCAAACATTTACAAGACCTCGCGGGAGCCCTTGAGCGAAAGTGTCTCCAGGAATGTTTTGAGCGCTCCTAATGTAATTGGGTCGCATATTGCTTTGAGGGCAGGCATGCCGACTTCTTGCGTGTGCCTCCAAGGTGTGCTATTGTTACAGAACAAAATACAGTATATAACATTTTCAATGCAAATAGTGTTCAATCGGACGTTATATCGTTATCCGGTCGAGAAGGGTTCGACAGATCCGTGAGCCAAACTCAAGTGGAGTTTCATTGTCATGTTGTCCAGAAGGCTTCGACCAATAAGGTTACCAAACCTCCTAGTAGTAGTTGTAGTGGTAGTCGTAGTCGTAGACCGTTTGGTGTCTTTAGGGACAAATGCGAGGATAACGGGCTTGCACACTGGGTACTAGGCACAGGAATGGTGTACAACATGTGTACATTACAATTTCGTGGGGCAGGCTTCGTGAACGGCGATGGCTAAAGAGATTCGAAGACGGTCGAAGAGATTCGAAGACGGTTAAAGATATTCGAAGACGACCGGCTATTATTCCTTGATTTCGCACTGCAGTGACCTGACGGCTAATCGATACCCAAAAAGCCATTAACTGTGTCTCGGCCAGACTCATCTCTCTCCTCGCGTGGGCTTGCGAAACAGTAAGTACCTGAAACTTGATCCAGAGCTAACATTGTAGTCGGAAACGGATATGGGGGTTCGCGATATCTTGTCGGCACGGGCACCCGTGCGAACCTCGCGAGCGCTCGAAATATGGTGAGGGCGCCCTCGGGCGTTCGCAGGCGCTCGACAGTGTTCGCGAGACCTCGCGGGCGCTCACGGGCGTTCGAGAGATGTCACGGGGCATTCGCGAGCGCTCACGGGCGCTCGGGGGCTGTTTCTGACGTTCACGTAAATACTGCGAGGTCTCACGAGACCTCGCCAGCCAGCGCTCGTGGGCCCTCGCTGAATCTCGCAGGCGCCCGCGGGTGCTCGCGGTGCTCGCAGTCCCAAAAACGTTTGCGGGCGCTGACGGGTACTCAGTGCACATCGCGGGCACTCGCGGGCGCTCACGAGCGCTCTCGTTTAATACGAGACCTCGCAAGATATCACCATCGCTCGCGGGCACTAAAGAGCGTTTAATATATCTCGCGGGCGCCCAATAGATCTCGCGGGCGTTCAGCGCTCGCGCTCGGGCGTTCACGGACGTCCGTGGGAGTTCATTGGCGATCGCTAGATTTCGCGGATGTTCGTGGACGTTCGTGGGCGCTGACGAGCGCTCGCGGGCGCTCGCTAATCGTGCAGGGTCGTTAGGTAGGTGCCATTTGAGGGCACTCGCGAGCGCTCGCAGGCGTCGAGTGGGATTTTTCGCGGAACTTACATGAAACCTCAGGCCAAAATTCACGCGCAAGGAAATTCAGCAAAAATCCAAGCGGGTTTACGCGAGAGCACGGTACATCTCGTGGGAGCCCGCGGGTGCTCGTGATAACCCGCGAGTTTCACGGGCTCTCATACAAGCTTAACTGTGTTTTCGCGGAAAGTCTCGACGTCCCGCCGGAAATTTCACCGGTTCTCATGTAATCCCATGAGCGCCCGTGGGAACTCCCACGAGCTCCCGCACAAAAAAAAATCTATGGACCAAACCCGCAGCTTCCTACCATCCAATGGAAGCACGGACGGTGACTTAAACAGCGAAACGGCGCTGGTCATCATGAGTGCGCGAGCGGTTACGATGCAAGGTCAATGCTCCCATTGAAATATAAGGGTAGTTCGCTATGGAGCCCATCTATCTATGTAGAAACAATCTCCTGTGTCGATTTCGACTTCCGGTTCTGCACGCGTACTGCAAATGATCCAATAACGAACGCGGTTGCCGATTGATACCGGTATTATGAGCCGTGTATAGTACCGTAAATGCGGTGCAGGATACACGCAGCGTCCTGTCGAGAAGTCTGACCCACATGTAGTCGTCCATTCAACATGTGCATTATTTGGCAGGTGCTTTATGTGTGTGTTGTGTGCTCCATGGCGTTGAAGTCTATAGCTTGCTGTGAAAGTTCTACTTTGAGAACACAGCGATTGAAAGTGCGCTAGCTAGTATTCTCTTGAGAGCACCTGGTGTCCACTATTGTCACGGTGTTTCCTTGTGAAGTGCCGTTAATGTGGGGACCATCACAGGCGATGTAAAACGCCACCTGTACCCGACATCTATCCCACAACCATGACGCTGCTGGATATCATAAACGTTTCATGCTTCCTACATTTGTGTTTACGCTGGAACACATATCCTGTCGTCGCGTATGTTTTCGAGCAGAATATCCACCTGTAACACTAGCCCACCCCGAATAGAAGGCCACACGACGAGATGATATGATGGCTGTGATATCAACCGGATCGACAATACTGTCGTCGCGTATGTTTTCGAGCAGAATATCCACCTGTAACACTAGCCCACCCCGAACAGAAGGCCACACGACGAGATGATATGATGGCTGTGATATCAACCGGATCGACAATAGTGTCTGAATGGTCATTTGAAACGGCAATATAATCGTCACGGGATGTGTAAGAATTCCGTAGCCCAGCGCGATGTACATTCTCCATTATGCCTGTGTCGTCGGCAGACATATGATCCACAGCTAATGTAACTTCCTAGTATGCTGTGCGACGTAGTGGTCGAAGGTCGATGTTGGTCGGACCGGGGTCGTCAAAGAAATAAACCACGTACAGCAGTAGATGTAACCTGTGGGAAGAGACAATCGGTAACCTCGCCCAGCTTCCAGAGGCCATCATGAGCTTTTTATTAGAGATAGACCCTGCTGGTAGGGCCCCGGCGGAAGAGCTGAAGCGTTGGCGTCAGCGATCGCTCGGTACCAGGCCTTAACTGTGATCTGGGAATTATTATCCCGCCATCGCGATATTAAGCGGGGGGCAGCGACGGCGCGTATCTGGCGTCGAGATAAGTCGTATGTCTGGTCTGTAGCAGAGACGTCGGAAGCATCTCAAGTCGAAAATCCCATCCTCGTGAAGGGCTGGGGAATCCGGCCCAATGAGTATCGTATGGTAGCATCGCGGCCGCAACGCAGCTGGCGGCCTTCATTATGTGCTATCACAAAGGCGCTCCAAGACCCAACCACGGGGACATGACGCTGAGGGTGACATGGCAGGGGGGCGATGTTGTTGGTGAGATCGACCCCGGTGGATGCTCGGGCATGTCAATCGTATCGGCATGCTGGCAGGGCTTACGTCGATTGGCGGAGACACGACCGTTGGACTGCATTCCCGGCAGGTCAGAACGAAGGTCGACGTAGAGGAGATTGTTAGGCAAACATCTGCCTTCGGGGATGTAAGAGGCAGGCGCCAGGCACACGACGAACATATTGAACACGCCAAGCTAGTTTTGAGAGCGTTTCTATGAGCGCAGCTGCAGGTGTGTGCCCTTCTTCGCACCCGCCGTAGTGTTTCTTTGAGCGCAGCTGCAGGTGTGCCTTCTACACACCTCGCCGAATGGTGGCGGCGGAGTTCTAGGTGACAGCGTGAAGTTCGCATGATATACGATGCGGCAAGAGTACTGCTGGCGACCCGGCGGGTTGCGAAAAGAAAAAGAAGGCCAGTTAGTTGCGGTCCATGCTTGCTTCCAAGTACTCCAATACGGGGGACTCTAAAGAACGTGAGGGGGGGGCATAAAATGCGACCACTGGTATATCCTTGTGAAATTCGTGAATTGCAAGCCTTGCAGCGGCACTGCCGGGGTTGTTATAGCAAACGACGTGCGGAAGCTGCGAGTCCCAAACAGCTACTTGTACATCACATCGGTGCCGCATACCACGCCTCTATTAACCACGTCCACCAAAAGACAGCATCTTAACTTTTGCTGGACGCTGTTAGTGGGAGTGTAGCTACCACTACCGCTCCTGCTGATGTAAAGTCGTTCGAACTGGCGAACGTTCCGTGTTGCATCACCCACCCGCAAATATCTAACCACATGCCTTCAACCTAGGATACTGAAGTGTCCCCGTTGAACAGCAAAACCGGTGCTTGAATGACACCTGTTAGTATGAATACTACTGTGCTTGCTCGCACTTTTTAAATCATTTGATACATTCGTCCATACCCTTGATACGATAAAACAATACTGGTACCAACGACGTCAAGGCTACTTTCAGTACCCCGGTACTGAAGCGTCATGAGCACACCCCACAAGCAAAATAAATGCCTATATAGAGCAGGCTTCACCGGTGTCAAAAGACCATTCGGCACGAAGCCCAAGCGCAGTGAGCGCGTCGGGGCACCGAGTCCCATCCAAATCGGTTGCCGCCTTCCCGCTATTGACACACTACTACACTCAGGGGTCAACCAGATTCCATAAAGTGCCAGCACAGCTCCTACATAGCTACATAGTCATGATACTGCATACTTCGTACATACGTTGTACGGACCAGCTGAAGTAATAGGTCTTGTACCTGGTATGTATGTGCTTGTTGCAGCAGATCTGCAGGTTCTTTGAAAATGTCGTATTAAATAGCATAAATTGAAGTGCGAACCCGTAATTGCTTCAAGCTTTGTCTTCTCGAGTTCCCCCCTGAAGGTCACTCTCCAAATCCTACAGTTACCGGTCTCACCAAACAACCAATGGTTCCATACATAATTCCTTCAATCATAGACGCGTTTCTATCCTGAAACTATCATATAAATAATACTCCAGTATTAAATAAGGACGTCAGCATTTATCCAGCGCTCCGCCACTACATCACCCTGTGCGTCCTTTACTTCTACCTGGTATCGTTTGACGTTTGCTCGCCTGCTAGCGTCGACGGCAACCGCTGCACTTTGTAATCCACTCTGGCACTCGATTGCCCGCCCTCTGCCTTGTTCACAAAAAATTGCGAATGTATTGCTTTTGACAATCGTGGTATACACTTGTCGGTGATAGGGTGTACTTCCGATAGCACAGTCCGACATAAAACGGTAATCGTGCTTTCGCGCTCGTCGGGGATGAGTTGCCGCCCATATTACACGCACCACATCACAACACCACACCGAAGGCAAGCGCGACGCTTACACAACAACGGGAACACCTCTTGACTGCCGTCAAGTAATGTATCACACTTGCCTGGACCAACAGGTGATTAAGTCGAAGCCCATGTACGTGACACTCACGTGTACTCAAAATCAAAATTGTTCCTGGTACAGGGGCTGATCGTACTGGAGAATGACTTTGTTGACTTACGACGAACGTAAGAGTACACGACGACAATTCATATCCCCGTCGGACAGATGTCTCTCGACTCTACGATGCGCCCACCTGGTGACATTAAAGTTGAAACAGAAAACTGACTGGCAAAACCCGTATACTACAAAACAACGTGGTCGAAAAACATCTGCGTCACTCCTGTACGGCCATCACGGCCGGGCCATCTCCCCCTATTCCTATACAGCGAGCCCCGCCATTTCAAAAATGGGACGCCCGCTCATTGAGTATTCCTCCAAGGGAACACGAAGGGTACAGGGGTTGCCATGGCCGACGGCAAATTAATAAGAAACAACACGAAACGATTCCCAAACGCCTGAAAGAGCGTACAGACCACGAACGGGTGGTACAGCTAACAACTGTACACTTACATCCCATCACCACAAAGGCACAACACAAACAGGTCTACTTTCGAAAGAGAAAACAATCGCCCTCTCTCCAAACATGTATAATGCGGGTAGCCATGGACTTACGGCAGTTATGGGTGAACCATGCAAAAAGCTAAGAAGGAGGGCCGACTGATTATCCTTGGATTGCAACACTCACGTATACACCATAGCGCTAGGCACGAAAGAGAGTACACTCGTAGTTACAGATAGTACCCTGACTTTACAAATAGATAACTGACTTTACAAGTAGAGAACATAAACAGGCCAAGAACTACACAACAGGAGTCGAGCACGGGAAAAGCAAACCAAAGTTTTTTCCCGAAAAGTATTCATCTCTTGTGCAGTCCCGTGTTCCCTGCACAAAAAAAAAATGCATGCTATAATCGACGAGTTGGGCACGAGCAGCGCTCTCACAGCTAACAAGCTAACCGGACCAGGCCCCGACGGCACCAGTTTCCAAAAACAAACCGCTCTGTAAAACAAAATCCATAGCCGGTGGCTTCCCAGAAAACAAAACCAAAGACATGACACAAGGTGCTCGTCGCTTCTCTGCCGTCCACGTGGCTCTGCCATTTAGCAACCACAGGCATTGCCAAAATCACGGCACTCTCGTCGACAGCATTAGCTTTGGGCGTTCCTCTACACACAATCAGACATGGGGCACGCAAATAAGACGTGTTCCAAGTCCACGACACATGCATGTCTACATATAAGTGGGAAACCCGCGAAAATATCCCAAGACGCCACGCAAAGCGCACATCAAGGGGCCATGGCGTCTGGAACTCCGCTGGCATCGATGTCTTCCCAACCGAAGGGCCACTCAGAAGCCCAGAGAGGAGTCTCAGGCATGTGGTACGTGTGGTGGTACGTCCTCTTTCGCTCGTAATACGAAAAATTTGACCTGCAGTTAGGGAGAGCGCGAGCAATTAGTTCGCGTATTTCATAAAACCAAAAACGCTCTAGGAAGCAGACCCTTCATGGGTGGAAGTCGCGACAGGGCCAAATGGTACACGTAATTATCAAGTGATCCTTACTCTTGACATTGAGAGCAGCAATGACGAAGGCGGCTTTTGTGTCCGTAATCGTGGAGTTCTGCAGAACAAAAGCGAACGACGAAAGGTAGATAACAACACCGGCGCTACCTAAAGTCCCTGTCCCAATGACGTAAAGCAGGCCATCCTGGCGTGCCAAATCGAAGAATAAATACAGACAGATGTAACGAGGTAGGGTACGAGGTATGTCAGTGGTACTTGGAGCTAGTGATGGCTCAGGCTACGGTAAATGTGCATCAACCATTGTTTTTTCTCTTTTGGCTCCTAATTTCAGGATATTTATTCCCCACCCAAAAACTGATTTTGAGAAAAACGAAAAGCGCAACCCGATGGAAAATCCCCCATGGCCTAGGCACGTACCAAAAAAAACTGGGAAAAATTAATGAAATTCCGACGATTTTGGGTTAAGGAGCACTGTCATTCAGAAAACGTTTTACTGTAGACAAAACATGCTACTTCTATCGTACCACGTCTTATAATGTTGCAACCGAAACGCGAGGCCAGAATTGCGAAAATGAGTATCGACCATTCAACTGGGGGAACTCACTGCTGACGTGCTTGATATATTCGAATAAAAAATGAAGAAACGGCGAGGGAAACAGCAATGAAAGTCGCGAGCTCCTGTCCCTTCCACGCAAATACTCACGTTCTCGGCTTCTGGAGGTGCCCCCTGAGGCGGAGAATGTAGGCCGTGAAAGTGGAAAACCAGCAACCCATGAACGTTCTCCCTTGGCTCGCGATAACCTGCGGAACGCCGCGATTATAGCAAAGTGTACACGACCCGGTAGCGAGCGTTATGAACAGATCGGCCGGATACGATCGACGCGCCGTAAGAGAGTATGGTCTTCCCCAGGAACTCGCGCAGCAGGATATTTGAACTGTCGTCAGTTTGTCTGCGTTGGTGGTTGGCGGACGCTTCAGGTAACTCCAAAGGCGTCCCTACTTTTTGGCGCCAACATTAGAAACTAGGATTTGCTCGTGATGGTATCTGTACAAGGACAAGTTTAGTGCCAAATGGCTTCTACGGCAACGATGTAAGATCCCGCGAGCATCGCGACCCGGGAGAATTGTCAACAACACGGATCGCCAAAACGACCAGTGCAGCAACACAGCTGGCGCGCAGCCGTGTTGTGCCAGTATGCTGGTAGGGTTATTGTAAAACATGCTATCAATCGTATGTCTAGGAGTGGTTTTAAGACCTCTGGAGTAACTCGACACATGTATACGCAAGGTCAGCAAATCGGCTTGCTGCGGTTTAACTGTTAAACCGGGAGCGGGACTAAGAGTCAAGCTCCACAAAGACGTAATACCACTAACTAGATTGATCTACTCCTACCCTACGGATCTAATGAAATGTGCTGCAATCCTTTAAGGCATCGCCAAACGTGCCATGGATGAACCGATAAGCAAGTAATTCCGACATGTCCGATGGATGAGATGTTCCGCAAGTAATACCGAAATGCCGATCGCGTTTAGATTTCGCAGCAATCGCACCGTTTCCATCGCCAAACAAAGCTTCCTCGCCAACCTCCTTCACAACATACCTGCTCCAGCATGCCCAGCAGATTCGGATTGAGCTCGGACACGCCTGCCCGCTCATAGTAGGTAGACAAGAACCGTATCCGAAGCCGATCCTTGAAGGGGTCGAACATAGAGAGGTTCGTCTCGTCCGTGGCGATATAAACCACCTCGTTTTCCGACAAATGGCCCTGTCCGCATCAAACATAACAACACAACCGAAAATACGAGAAGGGGCCCTGAACGTTACAAACCAAATGCGTACGTGTTTCATGTGAGATGCATACCCGCCTAGCAAACGGCTTGAGTACTAGAAACATTGGCGCCGACCTGAAGTAACGTGTCGGCGTGTACTCGATCGAGCGACAAAACAGGCGTGGATGTAAACACGCTGTATCACCCAAGGAGCACCAAGCGGGGTATTATTATATACCAGTCTGGGTCAAAATATGAGCCGCTTTGCTCAAATATAAGCCAATTTAAACGTGGATTGTATTTGGAACCAGAATCGTACTATTACTCGCGGTCGAGCTGTTACTTAACCCCTGTCACATTGCACCCATGTTTTTGGCGCGGAGGAAGCGGCAGCGTCCTCGATGGCTGCGCACAGCAAAATGACAGTGGAGGACAGGAGGGCTCTGCTCCAAGATAACTGAGCCCCGACGCGCGTCCCCGCGGAATTGGCCTCGCTGGAGGTCTTCTGCTGGTCTCCAATGTGTTCACAGCGCGATAACGACACACGCTATGTTAAGGGAGCACCCAATACGCATGAGCCCCCTCACTTGAGGAGCTCTATACCTTAGGGGTGATACCTTAGGGGTGATACCTTCGGGGCGCATCCAACAACTTATGGAAATATGACAGCGCAACCAGATGAACAACGCCACGGCCTAGGTATTCAACGAAGAATTTTGCGCAAACCCAAACGGTGTTCACAAGATAATGGGCACTTAATCATTTGAGGAGCCCCATTAGTACGAAATATGTTAGCCTCAAAAGTGATACGCCCATCGTAGCACGGGTCCAAGCAAGACCCGCATAATTTCCAGGGCTTTTCACGGGTCATGACCCGATCCGCGGGTCGGGTCAAGGGGGTTTCAAAATCTCGCGGGTCGGGTCGGGTCGGGTCATCACGTTTTAAAATCTCACGGGTCGGGTCGGGTCGGGTCAAGATGTTTTCAAAATCTCGCGGGTCGGGTCGGGTCGGGTCAAAAGGCTTCAAAATCTCGCGGGTCGGGTCGGGTCGGGTCGGGTCAAGAGGTTTTCAAAATCTCGCGGGTCGGGTCGGGTCATGACCCGCGAGATACGGGTCACTTCGCGGGTCAAGCCATAATGACCCGTGAGTTGTTTTGGGCTGACCCGCGGGTCAAACCCGCGGATCTAGCCGGCGGATCCGCCTTTTTCAAACTTACAGCTGAGAGCCACGTTGATGCCGTGCAGGCGCCCCGCGGGTCGGGCCCGCGGGTCCGCCAATAAAATACAAACATTTCGGCTTCCTGCCTCCCTCGTGCCGATGCTCCGATCATATGTCATCACAGCGTGCAGAACAATCACCAGGCAGTACCCCTAGCTGCTCGTACCAAGGCATACAGCAGTGTGACGCGAGTCCCGTACCTACTGAAGCCGTAACAACAGCAGTAATATTACGGTCATACCAGTACGAAATGTGACCAAACGTAAAAAGGCAAGGAAGGGCAGTCGTCGTCGGAGCAGCAGCTGTTCGTTAGCTCCAATAATAGCAGCAGTAGCAGCAGCACTGGCAGCAGCAAGCACCAGCAGCAGACCCCGGATTCTCGCGAATCGCAGCCCCTGCTGACAGACCCACCGCCCCAGTTGTGGGCTTGCTGCCGGAGGCGGCTCAGCTAGGCTGCTTGCCGGGGCTGAAGACTGCACAGATAGAAGATAGATACAGCAGTTACTAGTAGTAGTAGTAGTAGTAGCTAGCTCGAGAATTATCATACCAGTTCGTACGAAATGTGACCAAACGTAAACAAGCAAGAAGAGCAGCCGTTGTCGAAGCAGCAGCAGCAAGCAGCAGCAGCAGCACAGCAGCAGCACCCTGGCAGCAGCAAGCACCAGCAGCAGACAACGCATCCTCGCGGATCGCAGCCCCTGCTGACAGATCCACCGCCCCTGTTGTGGGCTTGCTGTCGGAGGCGGCTCAGCTAGGCTGCTTGCCGGGGCCGGAGATTGCACTTGTAACTTATAACTAGCTCGCTCGTCGGGTCGCTCGTCGGGTCGACCCGGTGGTCTAACGGTACGGGCATGTCCATGCACGTGGGTTGCGGTTTCTTTCCTATTTCTCGCGCGCACACCACATGACATAATCATCATCAGCTGCAAACAATGCCGGTAAAAAACGCAGAGAACACGACATACTGGGAAAAGTACGAGGGACCAAGGACCAACCAACCGACCGAGGTATACATGCTTTGACCCGTGACTTTTTGACTCTGACCCGTGAGAAATGTCACGGGTCGAGTTAACGTGACCCGCCAGACGACCCGAATCTCGCGGGTCACCCGGATTGTCGCGGGTCGGGTCGGGTCGGGTCAAGACGATTTCAAAATCTCGCGGGTCGGGTCGGGTCGGGTCAAGACGTCTCGAAAATCTCGCGGGTCGGGTCGGGTCGGGTCAAGAGGTTTTCAAAATCTCGCGGGTCGGGTCGGGTCGGGTCAAGACGTCTCGAAAATCTCGCGGGTCGGGTCGGGTCAGCTGACCCGACCCGACCCGACCCGACCCGCGAGATTTGACCCGACCCGTGAAAAGCCCTGATAATTTCGTGCTCCGTACTATCAGACGACCATACATCTTCACACAAGGGGCCGCCAAACAAAATCAACAAATGGAGAACTGTGCAACTCACGAGTGCCCACTGCTGCACCACCCGCTCTTGGCATTGCCACGTTGTGCCAAACATTCTCTCAACCAGGCAAAACGCTTGAAGGAGGCGTTGCGAGAGCAAAATCCAATGCACCCCCCTTATGGAAGAGTCAGCAGCTAGAGGAAACGGACACTCAGATAATAAAAAAACGAATGGAACAACATATTCAGGCCCGTGTATGAACGGCGGTAACAACGCCAAGTGCAAACTTTAAAGATGCCTCTTGCCATGTACTAGTATGGCATTGCCACAACTAACGAGCGGACTGCGACCCCGGCATGACGGAACTCTCACCAAACTGTTAGCCGCAACATCCGCCGGGGGGATGTTGACCGCCTTGTAAGCTCCCAGGAAATCGTTTCTGGTGGTGAAAGGGAGGAAGCCGGCAAGGGAAGGATAGGAAGAGCCTGAGTCGGGTTATTTCGTGGAGCAATCGTGTTAACCCTTTGCTCGGGGAGTGCAACGCTTAAAGAAACGTGGCAAGCGAGATTCGAAAGGTTGTTCGAAAACATCCCGTCGGTTATCACCCGAAGTCGAACGGGATGCAAGCGCCATGAACTAGGTCAAACCGCACTCCAGGATAAAGCCGGTGTAATTGAAGTTCGCCCCCGAGTGAGTGAGCGAGCGAGCGACGGAGACGAGAACGGTGATATCGTATTGCCGTCTCGACATACGGTCACCAACTTTGTCATCAACGCAGCACACCCCTTTTCGATTTCACGAAGGAAGCACGTCGAAAAACGATTTGCGCCAGACGGATCCTATCTCAGCCTGTTCATCGCACAATCTAGTGTCTCGTCCTGAAATTCTCCTTGATTGCTTAGCGATGGTAGTTCGCCCTCTTTCATGGTACCGGTCCTATTGTCAGGGGGTTACGTCTCAAACGAAGCGCGTTTGCCATACCCCACAACCTACAAACACATCGTTTGCAACACAATCGCGAAAATCACCACAAACCTGTCATGCCGAAGACCGCCGGAATTCTCACCTTCTGATATGGAACGAACTGAAGCTTCCGGAAGGGTCTTCTTCCCTGAGCAACGCGACCACCTTCATTGAGTAACAAAACAACGCGCAACACCAGTAGCGGTCAACGACTTACCAAGCACGGTGTACGCGGCTGCAAGCAAAAGCCAGACGCACCTAGTAATAACTGATACAAGACACGCATTAACGTTTACCAACGACGATGTAGGCGGCAGAAATGAAAATCCAGACACCGGTAATGTAGCAGCCCACGAGAAAAGTAGAACGGACAACCAAAGCACCATGAAGCTTTATTACGTTAACCCCTTCAGAACTGCACGCACATTTTTGGGGACAAACTAATTGGAATAAGTGTGGATACAAAATAATGTACAAGGGCAAAGACGCCTCACACGGGCGCAAACCGTGAAAAACGGCAAACGTCGAGAGAGACGTCCATGCAGATACTGGACACCAACAAAACAAAAAGGTTCGACTTGAAAAAGAAAGGCCTAAGTTTAAGCTAGTCGAGGTCCGCTAAGGTCCATCCGCCTACATTGTCTCCCCGAACCTCAAACATATTTTTTTACTAGCCACCCCCCCTCCTCCCCATCACCCCCTTGAACAAAACAATTAATCGTCTACCTCAAACGTGTAACTAATCCATGTCTTTGATCATATCCTACCGAAGTGTTCGTAAAATAAGTACCAATTATTGGTTTGCAGGCATTGTCCGCCCTTCCGTGTAACTCTTGCATTTCGTGGTTCTGTCTGACCACCGTTGCAGTAGGCCACCCGTTCCACCATGTATCTCGTGGTTGTACCTGGCGAGCATTGCAATAGACCATCGTTTCATCCCTGTACTTCGTGTTGTTACCTGGCTAGCCTTGCAATAGACCTCTTCCGGGTAGTGCACCATGTCCCTCAATAGCCGCTTGTAATACCGGTCAGCGACCTCGTCCGTGTGCAGCACGATCGAGTAAAATGGGGCTAGGAGACGGGCGTCGTGACTCCGCCAGTGAATTATCTGCAGCCAGAACACGATAGCGGCGCCGTACGCATGGGAGGGGGTCTTGGATTACCTCCTTGGGCTAAAGTGGCGCTTGGGTTTGATAGGAGCGTGGTTAAGTCTATTATAGTTGGCAGGTCGTTGCGCGTCCCTTCTCCGTGCTTTCAAAGGATCGTTCAAGCTAAAAACAATAATTCCTTCGCCATGTTATGCAGGAAACCATTGAGGCCCACGAGAAAGACCTGTCGCTGTCACTTTCAGGTTAGGCCGAGATATAAACGTCAGTTGGCCACCGACCGGGCCAGTCGCCGTTTTTCGACCACAAAATTGTTGGGCCAAGGGGTGTTCATCGGGTTGCACCTTTTCTTTTTTCTTCTCAACGTCAGAATAGAGCCCCGTCACGTGAGGGGCCTCAGAAAAGTTATATGCACCCTTACCGAGGCGTTTGTCCGGAGCCGCCTGTGCGTAGAGGGGGTCATACAATGGCTGGAGCTCCCTCAAGTACGAACGCACATTCTACAGCTGTGCGAACCCGGCGGCGAGCTATCACATTGCGGTCGCCACCATAACACCCCGAACCGTCAACCAAGCAAGACAACACTAAACGCAGGTGAAAGCGACGATGCGCGGACAGCACAACGAATGCAAAGCCGACAAAGGAGCGCTTCTGGTCTGCCTTTACGTCGCAAAAGGCATCCCGATACATGCCATTCTCTCCAAGAGACTGCAGGCGAAAACTACACCAGGTAGGCTTCACTGCGAACATAATGGCAAAAGCATTAGTTTCCCGCCGCCTTCCCTGCTCTTTCCCTCTGCCCAATACAAACCCAGGGCACCAGCATGGACAACCGTCACGCGGGGATGGTTCCTCCCACTACGTGGGACCACAGCAAGCAGACTCCACGATGGACCCAAAAAAACACGTGTTCCTATAGTGCTACAACTATTGTCGGATATTACGCTGTTATAGATTATGTACATGTGCCTAAGCTCATTGCTTTAGGTTCGGCCGCGTTGTTGCGCCGTATTTTATAGTGGAACGTATCTCCGAGGTATCCGCGAGCATAGAGTCCGGAATATGAACAACCATATCGGGTTGTGATTGCTATCTTCCCCCATAATACTGAGCCAACATACGTCACCTTGGCTTCTTGCCAGGCTTCCCGGTACTCCACGAGCTCTCTTCCGAACAGCCATTGCTTGGCGAGTTCGTACGGCGAGGCCTGATATTCAGGTTCCATCGCACGATGGCGCGCGCACCAACATCAAACGGAGGGCGGCAAGAGACATCAAAACGAGGGGCGGAAAGAAGGAAAAAAGGAAGGCGCGTATTGTCACGTTTTTCATGCCGTGCTCTTGTCAGACCATCGACTGCGAGCACAAGGTTCGATGGATCGATCATATTCGTAGCGAGAGTGTTTATGCTCCCACATTTCCGAGGCCCTCATTCTTCGATCATGGCGTCGTTCAATAACCACAACACTCAGATCGAAGATGTGAGGAAACCCCAGTTTTGGGCGACGCCTGTAACACCTTCAGAAGCTCCCACACTAACACTAGTATACTACATCTAGACCGCCGTCCGTTACGGGTCTAAGCCGCCGTTTGTAACATAATTGATTCAGATGGGGGTGCTATGGCACACATAGCGCGCCCATCGAGGGCGATATTACCATATGCTTGGTAATCCGGGGATACGCATCCGTCAACCACTGTGTTGTTCTCACATTAACTCGCACAATCAAGTCCGTGGCCACAGAACAGGCTCCAGTCACTCTGGTGGGGGATAATACTATGAGAGAAAAGAGAAAAAAAAGTGGTACACGTTTATATCATAGCTTAAGAACGTCGTACATCCGCCAAATATGTATAAAAGTGAAATCGGAAGTCAGCGTACGTACATAACATGCCCATACTGTACATGAGTTTCAAGACTTGTAGCTGAAACCGACTACACCGCATGCCACCCAGGAAAAGCTGGGAAGCGTGATTGGCTATCATAGGGGTACCCTACCGTCAGTTGACTAGTAAGAAACGCTGGCAAGGAAGATCGCTGACACACTTACCAAGGTCCGACGTTCTTTACGCCACAAATTATCAACCTCAAACATCTAACTCCGATCACAGAATCGCATGGAAACATGGTCCAGTTCCTTCCCCAGATGCGGGTCAGTTGCTTGCTTTCGCTCTGTGCGCGCAACTGCCCGTGTTTCCATGCCGGTGAAACAATATTGTACATGGCAACCTTTAAGAAACATACACTCTACAGCACACAAAAAATCGGCAAACAAACCGGATCTCAATACTGAACTGAAATGGTCGACGCCGAAGTTCATTTATTTCGTACTAATAGCACCCTTAACTAAATATGCTCTGAGATCGGGGATATCAAAAGAAGACAATAAATAACTAAAACACCACACGCAATCAATCAACCAGTCGGTCAAATTGGCTCTCTTACCTCGAGGTCGACTCGTTCATCTAGTCGTCGCGGCATGACGAACGCAGATTTAGAAACCTCGAAGGCCGGAAGCCCCTTTTCGTACTGAGCGCCCACTTCTTCGAGGTACTGCGAAACAGCCTGAAGGGTACCAGAAGGGAAGGCGTGTCGGGGAGGAGGGGGGTGCGTACTCATTAGGCATGTCGGGGGGGGGGGGGGGGGTCAGTTTCCACGCCTGCCGCCAATAGTTGGCAGCCCCCAACTGCGTATCGTCTCCCGCAAAAATGGAAACTAATAAATATCTGGAGTTAGTGTGAACGAATTACGTTTCACCCCACACTATTACCTACATATTCTCCAACGTTGCACATTTCGCTTCTCTAGCAAATGGGGTTACGTAGATATCCTACCTTACCTACCGTGCATGGCAACGTCTCATTGCACACACGCGCAAGGGTTTCCTTTAGACTTCCCTCCGGGCCCAATCCGGAGGCTAACCCCCAAAGAGACTGTGACCCTGTAACCAATACTACGGCGCATGCCCGCATCCCTATTTACACCTAATGCCTAATGCAGCCGTCTGCCTCGGTGACGTCATTCCACACGCCACGAGCGTTTTCTTCTAATTATACTGCAAGAAACAAAGACAGCTGACGCCCAACGAAACGAAGCCACATGAACACTTTACCAGACACGACGGTCGCATGGATGCTACGACACAACCTCTCAACAAGGGTGTGAAAAAAAAAAGAGTGCCGGAACTGAGGGGCGCCATTCTCCAGACACAGATATGCACCGCAATAGTGACAACAAACACTACCGTCGTGTTTTTGATCGATTATGTCTTCACCGGTTGTTCACCATGTCAGTAAAATAGAAAACGAGACGATGTCAGCCCGGTTTGAAAGTTTTGCTTCTTCCAATGACAGCACGCCTCACCTTGTTGTTAAGACGCTTCACATTTTCGGAGGGCGAGATTCCCAGATTGCCCGATAATGCCTCCTTTTCGATGAATTCCTCAGTAGTGATCACGCTCACCCGCCCTGACTCCCGAAGCTTATCGAAAGAGAACAACTCACGAAGGTCCACCTCCTGGAGAAGGAAACCGCAGACGAACCAACACGTAGACCAAGCCATGGGTGGGGGTTTGGCTTAGGCGGAAGACACGAGCCCTAGGATAGGGGCACTAATGTGGCGCAAGTTTTTTTGCTATATAGTGTGCTGACTGGCCGGGTTCCTCAACAGAGTACCTGCTCGATATCGTAGTGTCGTTTGCGCTAACAAAAGTACATGTAGCCGCTGTATACCTATGATTAGGCCATGGGCTTGCTCATCGGGTTGCACGTTCATCTTTCTCTGAAACCATTTTTTGAGTGGGGGATGAGCCCCCCAAGGGAGAATCGCCTCCGAAACTGTAGGTACGCCCCTATGATACCGTCACATGTGTATGGAGTCGGCGTACGCGTAAACGCAGCAGGGAGAGCCTCGCCGAAAACGCCACGCCCGTACGAGTACCCACGCCTTGAACTCAAACCCTTAGACCACAGCTCTCTTATGTTCAAAACCGAAAAATATATATATGTATCAAAACTGGTTTCAAAACCTTGAATCCTCGCCGGAGATCTTGAGGTGTTATTATTGCGGGCAGTTGGCTGAAAAAAAACGCACTTCAGTTACAGTGAGGGGTCCCCAGTAGCGCCGATCGAATAGCGCCACTGTCCTGCATAGTGCCAGTGAAATTTCTTGGCACTACTGCAACTCTCTTAGTAACCCTATTCCCGATAGCGCCGGTGCCCTGTAGAGTGCGGGTATAGACCAACGCCGGCACTATTGGGAACCCCCCCTGGTAGCAGGCTTTACTTCGGCGGGGGTCTTTACGCTTCAATTATAAAAACGTCCGCAGTACGGGTTTGGACGCTCCAAACGCTGTGTCGCTGGCTGTGGTCTCAAAAACGGGCCTGGTTTGCAACCTACTATAGGACAAATACATCAGGAGACGGCAGTTTTGGGCGCCGTCGGTTACACTTTTCAGAGCTCCCACATTAAAAGTAGTGTACTCCCTAGAGTGCACGTATGCGCCAGCCAACAATGCCGGCAGTATACTGGACACCCGGCACTATTGGGTATAGTACCTCTATGCTGGTACTAGTATTTACCGGCACTATATCGGCAATATGCACCACTCAATCCGCACTATAGAGGGACCGCCACGGCAGTGTCAACTCTACAACGCCGTCCAACACAGGCCTAACCTGCCGTATCCTGACATGTTTGCCGAAGAGGACGTTAAGTAAGGGCAACGCGCTGTACTTGAAACATAATGTAATACACTTCAGCTGTGAGATCGAGGATTTCGACACACATCATCTTTGCAAGCTGTGTGTGATATTTAAATCGCGCGTGTTACGGGAGTGTGCACGATAGTCCTCATGAAGGATACATGGGGTCGGTTATTAGCGCCAACTTCCGCACTGACAACACCGCGAGAAAAACAAAATAACTCACCTTTTTACCGGGTTCAGTGTTCATTCGCCAGATTGGGAATGGTGGCGGGATGACGAACGTGCGCCCCGTAGCCGCCGCGATTGCAACGGCAGCCTCCAGAGACAATCTGATGTTGTTGAAACCTCCCAGGTCTTTCTCGAGCGTAAGGTATTTCGTCGCGTTTCCATCTACAAGCCCATGGTACATCGGTCCCCGATATGCCGCGTCCCTGTGAACACATCGTAGAGAGTTCGCGAGATTCAGCGGCGCGGTGTGAGGCCGCACATGGAGTAACGAGGTGAAGCTGAGGGTCCGAGTACGTTAAGGCCACATGAATGTGGCCAAACTCTTGCGTTTGTCTCAAGAAAAAGCTGCTCATCGATTCTTCCGGCAAATAATTTGAAAAAATGACAGTTTCGCTGTTTTCGGGGGAAAAAGACAAGTTGTTTTTAGTGGGTTTTACGCAGAATATCTGTTGTACTCCCTTAATAGAGATTGGCATATAAGAGAGGTCAACTCTGCCTGGCACATCCCTCTCTTAAACTGTAGCCGCGACAGTAGATAAAAAATCGTACCCGAAAAAAATACGAACAAGCTATGTTCTTGTTTGAGATAGTCGAGTGTTGCGCTCAAAAAAGGGGAACAAAAAGGGAAAAAAACGCCCTGGATTATAATATATATGCGTTAGTTTTTACAATCCGAGAACAGTGGATCTTGCCTGTAAAACTCTTGACTCTATTTCAAGCCAATTATTTTTTTGGCGAAACGCCTACTCGCACCTGCTTGACAATTTTTCTCCTTAGGGATCCTTCGTGGCCTTAAGAAACGGCGTCGGTGGGCGTTGCACAGTACCCACAATTCCAGCTACTTCTCAGCAGTGTCAGCCACAATCGGCGGGATGTGCAAGAAAAACACATAACAAATCTTCCCCGGCCTCGGCTTACCCAGGTACGTCCTTCCACGTAGCAATATTCGCGATGTTGTCCGCCCCTTCTCCCTCCCTCGTAGTCGCACACTCCATCGACCCCTGAACTGCCCCGTTTGGGAAACTCACCCCTCCCGCCATCGATTCCTTCGCGGTTTCGTCAACCGCGTCTCCCTCAACGGGGGTCTTATCTTCTTCCCCCTTCTCACCATCCTCCTCGATCTCTCCATCTACGGCAGGTTCTACGGCAGGTACAACCTCATCGACTTCCTTCTTGACGTCCACGACCACTTCCAACCCTGCGCCCTCCTCCTCGTCACCCTGCGCAGGCTCAGTAATCGCCTGTCCATCGGCAGCACCATCCGCGTTGCCGTCAACGTGACCCCCCGCAGCCGCATCCTCCCCCCTCTCCTGCCTCTCATCGCTGGTAGATGGCGTAGAACTAGCGGCAACCCCTTCGACTTCTTCGACGTTTCCATCCTCAGCCCCGTCTCCACCGTCTTTTTTCTGCTTTTTGGCCACTTCGACGGTAGACGCCGTAGAGCTGGCCGCAACCCCTCCTGCCACCTCAACGCTTCCAGTATTCTCGTCCTCCTTCTCCTCGTCTCCCCCCCCCCCCCCCCTCTCCCTCTTCCTCATTCTCCTGCTCCTTCCCCTCCCTCCCCCCTTCCTCTTCCTTCATCTCCTGTTCTTCCCCCACCACGTCTTCTTTCTGCTCTTCTTCCTTCCCCGCCCCTTCCTCCTGTTCCTCATCTCCGGTAACTTCCTCTTCTTCTCCACCCCCCAACACAGCAACTTCTCGTTCCGAATCAGGTACCACAGGAAGTTCGTCAGGTCCTTCGTTACCATTAAGCCCAGCAGCATCTTCCTTGCTCACAGGAACCTTACCGCCATCGCCATCGCCACCATCTTTCGACGAAATCTTGTTGGTGTTAGCTTCTCCAAAGTCAGAAAAACTTCGCGCTTTTTTCGGTTTACCCGAGTCATCGTCCCAGTGCTCTTCCACACCGCCATCCCCTTCTTCTCCTTGAAGCCCCTCCTCTTGCAGGTTGTTCTCGATCGCGGGGGCCTCTGGGAATGCCGCGCCGGAAGGAAGTTCCAATTCAAGACCATTTTCAGGGTCTGCATTAGCAACCTGAACCGTGGGTGTCTCTGCTTTAACGCTTTCCGCACTGGCCCCTCTCTTAGATACGCCAGAAAAAAAGCAGCCCGGCGAGGAAAACGCAACCGGCGGGAACAAGCAGGGGTGAAAAATAATGAGAGTTATTGCGGGAAATGGATCGTTTCGCCGGTCTTGTGGGCTGACCGTTCTTAGTGCGAGCGAACGACCGCCGGTATCTCTGGGTGCCACAACAACCGTGTCTAGGGGTCAAATCACCCTTATCGCGATGACCTCCGAACCTGCCGTGCGCCAATGCACATTTTTTGTGGCTTGCCATGATATCGTCTCCGTCGGACGAGGAAAATAAACAACCGACCAGTGTCGACCAGAAAATCAATGCGTATTTCATTTTTCTATCAGAAGAGGAGGCTGCCATTGAACTACCCGGCGTTTCGCAGCACTTACCTCAGCTCGATGATCCACAGCTCGAACAGCCACAGGTTTATGCCGGTCAGGTACGTTCCCGCTGAACACGCGGCAGATGCGTGCAACACGAGGAACGCGGTTATTGTCGATGTAAGAGGAGGTTTGGATGGATGTGAGAGTAGGTTTCGGTTGACGCAACTGCGGGGATTTTGGTCGATGCGAGAGGAGCTTTGGGTCGATATGATAGGGGATTATGGTCGATGTGAGAGGAGGTTGCCATCAGTGTGAAAGGAGGTTTTGGTCGATGTGACAGGAGCTTTGGGTCGATGTGAGAGGACATTTTGGTGGATGTGAGAAGAGCTTTGGGTCGATGTGAGAGGAGATTTTAGTGGATGCGAGAAGAGGTTTCGGTCCATAACAAGAGAGGAGATTTCGCTCAATGTAAAAGGAGCGTTTGAGTTATCTCACGTCAGGGGTTGCAGCTTTTGCGCCAAAAAGTCCCTGGGCGATTGAGTGCATGACATTGTAAGGAACTGCCGGTCAATGAAGTACGTTCACGAGTACATCATATTTTTGGGCCAAGGCATACAAGCTTCGGGTTGTGCGAACGAATGCCTTCGAAGTCATTTTTCGGGTGAGATATTTGAGTTCCTCATGCGAGGAGCTCAGGGACTTTCCGCTGCAACCCTACCGTGGGATGGCTCGTTTGGTCGATGTGAGAGGAGATTATGGTCGATGTGAGAGGAGGCTATGGTCGATGTGAGAGGAGGCTTACGTCGATGTGAGAGGAGGCTTCCGTCGATGTGAGAGGAGGCTTCCGTCGATGTGAGAGGAGGCTTACGTCGATGTGAGAGGAGGCTTACGTCGATGTGAGATGAGGGTTTGGCCGATGTGAGAGGAAGATGTTCAGCACGACAACCGGGGGTCTGACCTCCACAAGTTCAGATAAACACACTCGCCGGTCGAGTGGTTGACAGTCGAGGAAATAACGCGGGTCTATGGGGCACGTAAAACAGCGGTTACTCGCACCTCAACAACCTATATTCCTGAACCCTGGGCGAGCAGGGCGCAAGCACCCCATCGATGTGTCAAGCGGGCAATGTGCCAAAGCGACATTGACGTGTGCCTCGGGTACGTGTCCTTCATCAAAGTTCCAGTACCGAGTTACACCGGTGCGAGACCGTTTACCGCACACACAAGATAAACGGAAACACGAAAAAGCCACAGGACGGGCAGAACAGAGAGGCACATCCGCAATCAACTCACAACTTGTCGGCGTAGATCGATGCATTCACGTACAGCGCAGCGATCATGCATGTCCCCAGCAAAGCTAGTGGCACAATCGAGCGCACCCTCGTGCGGCCGTCCGCCCCCTGCGCGCGAAAACGACAGCAAGCGATGAGGAATTGCTTAGGGGCGGGGACACAGGAAGCCGATCGTAAGAAATCGATGGGAAAACCCGTTCCCCTGCACGCAAGCCCTCTTGGTGCAGCCTGCACAGAACGAATCAGCACAAAAACAGACAGCATACACCGCAAAAATGCCGAGTGTCCCCAAAACCATGCACCAGGCGAAGCAGTAAGTGCTCTCAATTGCACACCAGAGGTATTTATCAATTGTATTCGGGCGATCCTAAGTTGAGGAGCGCTATACCCTACCAGGTACCATGTTGACCCTGTCATCTTGACCCAAAAACTGATTGACTTGGAGAAAAACGATGTTGCAACCCGACGACCGATCTCATGTCCTAAGGTACAAACAAAAGCAAAAACAAGAAAGCAAAAACACGTAATTATATCCCGGCGATATTGGGTTTAACCCCTTTAGAGCCCCGAAACCCCTCCCTGTGCTATTACCAAGTACCAGGTATTATTTTCCAAAAACGAGGTTCCAGTTGTAAACGCGTTAAGGAGTCCCAAAATTCGTATTTTTATTCGTGCCAAAAAGTTCTTCGTATTTCTATCGTATCGTCGAAACAGGTGCCTTAGTTCCCCCTGCGGTATAAACCAAAAATAGAGGCCGTACGATGAACCGAGGGTGTTGCGGTATTGCCGGTGCACATGTAGTGTGCCAACCAGCAGCACATGCATATTATTTGAGACATGCATAATATCATGAAAAAAGGAGACGACAGCTGCCGGCGTATAGTCAACTATTAATATTAATAACTGAAGGTTGTATTACATTATAAAAATTAAAATACACTCCAGCTGTGAGATCGAAGATTTCGTCGAAACTCATCTTTGCAAGCTGTGTGTGATACTCCGATCGCGCGCATTACGGGTTGTGTGTCCTCATTAAGGATATAGGTCGGCGACTCCCCTTACAGCTACAGTGTAGCTATCAGGGTCAACAGGATGATTTTAGTCAGTCTGTGCGCGGAAACTATAAAACCCGTTTCTGAGGGGGACAAAATCTGACAGCTGTGAAGGGAAAGGGGGGGCCTGGTTTTGATCAAAAGCGAGCGGGTTTGGAGGGGGGCGGGGGGGCGGGGGGGGGGGGGGGAAGGGGCAATTTGTGCATGTAAGCTATAAATCCTTTCGAGGGGATAAATCTGACGGTTTTGGCACCAGTATATTATTGGGGGCGGGGGGGGTGGGGGGGGGGGGGGGTTGGGGCGGGGGGGGGGGGGGGGGGCAGCTCGATATGTGCCTGGAAACTATACATTATTTCGAGGGGATAAATGTGACATTTTTGGAAATAATACATCAGTTTATCGTGTATATCCTGGGGTAAGTCGTACGATCAGTGAGTAAAGAGAGGGTGGAGTGTTCGAGGGGGTGGGGTTGGGATGGGTTGGGGGGGGAGGGTGGGGGGTGGGGGCGGGGGTGGGGGGTGGGGGGGGGGGAAGGGCTTTAGGTGAGGGGTTTGTTATACGTGTGGTGCTAGGTCTAGGCGAAGGTGCGGGTGATGGGGAAGAAGGGGGCGTTCGAGGCGGGGGGGGGGGGGGGGGAACACAGCGGCATGGATGGCTCTCGAAAGATAATGAGGTGATATCCTGTGCGTGAAGTGTTTATTAATGTGGCGGATTTTGATATTTGGTGGGGCGTTTGAGTAAGGGAGAGCAAGAGGGGGGGGGGGGATTTTTAGGAGGTTTAGGTCACAAATAATATTCAAATACACTTCGGCTGTGAGATCAAAGATATGTAGCAGCTTGTTATACGCGTGGTGCTAGGTCTAGGCGATCGTGTAGGTGGTCGGAAAAGAGGGGGCGTTGGAGGGGGGGGCGGGGGGGGGGGGGGGGGAATAATTGAAACCTTCGTCATGGATGGTCAGAAAGATAATGACGTGGTATCAACTGCGTATAGGTGGTTTATAACTCAGTCCGATTTTGATTGTGAGTGGGGCGTTTGGACAGACTAGGCGGAAGGGGGCGGGGGGGGGATCGGGGGACGGAGGGGCGGGGGGGGGAAAGGGTTGGGGTTTGTTATGAAAAAGAGGTCAGTGGAGGGGGAGGGGAGGGGGGGGGGGGGGGGGGGGGGGGGGGGGCGGGGGGCGGGACATTTCAATATATGCGCGGAAACTATAAATTCTCAAAGGGGACAAATTGAAGCAATAAGACATCCCTTTATATCATCTGGCTTGTAATGTTTACTATTCTAGAAGGTTTGATGTTAGATGCAGCATGCAACCCAGTGTTTAAGTGTAGTAAATAACGTGTTAAATCTTCACAGTTTGTTGTTGTATGATACAGCGATCGAAAGCTAGAATATTTTATAGAATATTTGTAGGTACCATTATTTTCTGACATCGCTAATTATAAGAAAGAGATACGTATTGTCAAATGCAACAGGCGAGGTGATGTGGTCATGCACTGTGTTTGTCACCATCATCATACAGTCACCATTATTATCGACATCGCTAATTATACGCACGAGATACGTATTGCCAAATACAGCATGTATTATATGTACCACCGATCGCCCACAACGAAAAAAACACAAGATCTCGGGCGGGGATGCAAAAAAAAAGCAATAAAAACCAAAGCAAAAAATGGGCATATGCGAGTACGGTACACATGGGCAACTAATTTTCAGGAGTAACATATGATGCATACGTACATCACGGCAAAAAGCAAGGCCCCAAGCATACAGCCACGAGTACAGCAGTAGAGGGCCGATCCCGATCATACCGCGACAGAAAAAGCAAGACACAGGTTGCCCTTAGACCAAGATACACTCCTCGGCCTCTGAGGGCGCAGCAGTCACGGTGTT
The DNA here is from genome assembly GCA_012845835.1 of Undaria pinnatifida. Lineage (NCBI taxonomy): Eukaryota > Phaeophyceae > Laminariales > Alariaceae > Undaria > Undaria pinnatifida. The sequence goes on from JABAKD010000011.1 coordinate 11,687,179, forward strand.
TATCTCGGCTACTTTCAGACGTGCTGACACTCCCGGGGTTTGATGTCAAACACACCACGAAGGGGAACCTTCTACTTGTACTGTAATATGCAATACCTGGTATGCATGCAGAAACACAGCAAAAGTTGTGTGCACCACACCAACCTACTGCTTCGGTTATTACTCACGTACCGTTTTCATGGTCGCCTCCCAATGTATGGAGAACTATGGAACGAAATAACGTAGCTGAGCGTGCATACAACAAACACGCATTCCTGTAAAACGTTAGGTTTGTGTGCTGGATTGCATATTTTGCCCCTCGTGTTCATTGCTGGTGGCACTGCATGATTAAATCATAGGACTGGGCGGTGGCTCATAAGGTACTGGCAGTAGTAATCCACTGATTGACCCGGCCAGTATATTCGCCAGTAGTTTTTATCTGGCGTACGTCCAATAAACACGCCATATTTTAGTACAGAAACACCAAAAGCTTTTCGTGACAATATAGCATGCAGGAGAGAGGAGAGAGAGGAGAGACTTCCTCCCCTCTCTCCCTCCCTCTCTGAGTGTTGTTCTCCTCTTTTTTTATAGACGTAGGTGTATTTTCTTGTTGCAGATATCTGGTATATGATACGGAGTTGCGGTGTATCCAATAGCCGCTCGCCTATCGTACTGCTATGTTGTCATTTTGCCCACTCTGTTTTATTTACTTTTTTCTTTGTTGTTCACTTGTAATTTTTTGAGGATATGTTCTTTTTGGTGTGTTCGCTGAAAGATCTCCGCCACCCCCCCGGCTGTTGCTCCTTTTCACGCGTTCCTTCGTTTCGCCTGTTTCATGTGTGGACGCTAAAATATCTCGGCCACCCCCCGGCTGTTGAGATTTTTCATGTTGGGTCTCTTTCTCTGCGTTGAGTATACCTGCTACCTGATACCAGTTACATGTGGCGTTCCTTCGTTTGTTCGTTTTGTTATTCGTTTTGTTTTCGTGCTTTCGTTTGTCTGTGCAATCCGTTTTTTTTTCGCTGGTGAGAGACTTCTACCCTGTGTCCCAAAGGCAAAGGGTAGGAGCGATGGAGTGATGTTAAATACCAGGTAGTCAATATCTAAATACTCCGGAGTATTAAATATGATACGTCAGAACGATTTATAATGCATCTGCGCGAACATCAACATGAAGAATGTCGCATCATCGAAACACGTTGCATGTACTTTTCTTGACTTTCTTGACTACCCCCGGTCGAAACAGTTTCAAGCCCCGATTGTGACGGAAAATGAAGCGAAAAAATGTAGTTTTGAAATCTCCGGCGGCGCCTGCAGCGGGCCCCCCTCACAAGCCAGGGGGAGCCTATTGGCCGAGCTATGCTCGGCATTGCTCGCTTCGCTCGGCCAGTATACTGCTGCAGTCCAGTATAGTGATAGATTTTTTACCACAGCTAGTATAATAGATACTGACTGAGTCAGCCAGTGCCCAGCCCCTCTAAATCACCTTGCTGTATTTGCAACGTGTGCCTCTGTCTCATAGTTTGTGACTTCAAAGCTCCGTCGCCCTACTTAGAAAATGTCGGCACGACACAGGTTGTGCTGGATGTAGAAGGGTGGAAATATCAGTTTCATGTCAAGGAACACAATAATGTGTTATCACTGCTATCTGGTAGCTATTTTGCAAGTACTTATCCTAGTTCGCACGCAATACCGTAGTTTAAACATTAAAAAAAAATGAAAATACACTTCAGCTGTGAGATCGACAAATTATCAAGGCCGTGTTCTGTAGGGTACACACAAACCATACCCGGGGTATTTACCCCGGGTATTACCCTAAAAATAACTTCTGTAAGTTCTGTAGGACATTCATACCCGTATCCGGAACTTCTGGAAGTCAAGTACGACAGTCATACCCGTACCCGGAACTTCTGGAAGTTCTGTACGACAGTGCCACAATTACCCGGGGTACGGGTATGTCATTTTTATAACTTCTGTGAGTTCTGTACGCCCGTACCACAATACCCGGAACTTCTGTGAGTTCTGTAACACTTCCGTACCGTACCCGGAACTTCTGTGAGTTCTGTAAGACCCCCCTACCCTAACCCGGAACTTCTGTGACTTCTGTAAGATTGTGGCACAATACCCGGGGTACGGGTATTTGTTACAATACCCGAGGAGCCCACATGCATTAATTCAAGATTGAATAACCAAAAGAGTGTATTATGCATTATATTATGATGTCATATCTTGTCAGTGGAACCAATCGAACACCGAAAGTACAGCTGAATGTGGCAGTGCTTTGTAGTAAATATCGTATATTATGATAGTGATATTAACAGTAGCACCTACTACCACTACTACTACTGTTGTAGGTCCTGTTCATGTTTCTTTCGTTTATAACCCGTGGGCACGTACTACATTAACGAAAGACACTTTTGGATCGAAAATAATATTTATTTTTTATTATTAATCGAATTGGAGTCGATTCGATTTGGTGGAAACATACGAATTTGGCTCCTATCGGGAAACCACGTGTTGCGTATTGTCGATGTTTCCTTCCGATCGGAATAATACATAGATCTGCCGTGACGGCGATGCAGCTACCATCGACGTCTTACACTACCTGTATTCTCTGTGTTTTCGGTAGTTTCGCTTCTTTGTCGCCGCACTTGGCTTTTATCGAGCTGGTGGGAAAATATAGGCTTGCGACCGCCATTACTTGATTTGAAGCGCCACAGTCGGGGTATGCTACGGTATGATCTGTTACAGCGCAGTATAGTAGTGATGGCGGCTGTTGCTCCGGTCGCCACTCATTGAGGTTCACGATTTATCGCCTCTCCCGGTGATGGTTTTGTCGATAATTCATAATTGCCTTAAAGCTACGACAGAATGCCTCGGGGACATTGGTCCAGTGAGAACATGCCATGCAAGTTGGATTAAATCCTCCACTTCAAATCGAACTCCCCTCCGGGGGGTGTGCATTTACCCGGGTATTAACCGTACCCGGAACTTCTGTAAGTCCTGCAGGACATTCACACCCGTTCCCGGAACTTCTTTAAGTTCTGTACGCCCGTGCCACAATAGCCGGGACTTCTGGAAGTTCTGTCAGACTTTCATACCCCTACCCGAACTTCTGCCAGTTCTGTAGGACATTCATACCCGTACCCGGAACTTCTGTGAGTTCTGTACACCCCGTGCCACAATACCCGAGGTACGGGTACAGCAGCTTTGGTACCCGCCCTGAACTTCTGTGAGTTCTGTACGCCCGTGCCACAATACCCGGAACTTCTGGAAGTTTTGTAAGTCATTCATACCGTACCCGAAACTTCTGGAAGTTCTGTAAGACCCCCATACCCTTACCCGGAATCCACAAACCCTCAGAACATAACCTTGCAATTTATAGTAGTAGAACACAGCTTTTTTTTTGTTTCCTTACTTCCCTCCCCGCCTGCCTTACGCCGGTATCTTCCTCTTCGTGTTGTTTTTGTAGATAAAACAGCAGTTATCTTGCTGTTTTGTCCGTGCAACAGCAGTTATCTCGTGTTGTTGTGCCCCCATAACAGGTATCTGTTCCTCTTCAGCATGTATGGTGTTCCTCTGGCGATTGCAGCCTTTCTTTCCTTTCGTCTCCGATCTTCTTGCACCACATTCTTCACAACACCTGTCGTTTGTTTCGCTTTGTTTTGTTTTCTCTTTTTTTATTCCCTTTTTTTGTTTTCCTTTTTTTCTTTCGGCACCTCTAGGCAAGCTTTCCGAACAAGTCACTGCTGAAAAGTTGGTGTCATGTTGGATATCATAGTGCTGTGTCGAACGTTCTATCATACGGTTATGTCCAACTACACTGTCCCTGCATGGTAACACGCCATAGGCCTATACCCAGTACTAGGGCATGACATTGCGTTGTCGAATGCATTACGATGCATTATCTCTGTGTCGTAGCTTGTGACCACAGAGCTGATCTTTCTAGGGTGAAGAATCAGTACGGACACTGGGTGTGCTGGATGTCGACGAGTAGAAGAACGGTTTAATGTGAAGAACACACACACACATACTGCTACGCACGACCTCTCCAAATTGTCATCTTCTAATAATCTGCTTCTCACTCACCAGGTATCACTCATCACGTCCTTATCACACAGATTCCCAGGCATGGTTGTCCGATTACACATACTACTGCTGTAACCAGGGATGGTTATTCGATTAACGTCAAGTGTGGCCTAATCAGTAGAGCTTGCCACATTTTCGAGGGTTAGGGTTAGGGTCAGAATATACCAAATCTAAAAGAGTATGTCAACCATTGTCTCGAAAAAGCGGTAAGGTACCTTCCTAACGGCTAAGGTTCCCAACGGTTGCCTATAGCTCGGGTGCCACCATCCTACACACATACATTCATTCCACGCCCTGGATATCACATCATCTTTGGAGTCATCCATGCCGCTGCTGTAAATTCCCAACCCCCCACCGCCCCCAACTCCCCCTCCTTCCCCACCACCCGCACCATCGCCTAGACCTAGCACCACGCGTACAGCAAACCCCTACATCTATGCGACCTAAAGCCCCCCCCCCCCCCCATCCCCCCACCTTTCCCCCCCCCTCCCCCACCCCCCACCTCCCCACCTCCATTCATTCTTTCCAAAACCGTCAGATGTATCCCCTTGAAGGATTTATAGTTTCCCCGCCGTAAACGTCGTAGTACCTTACTAATACCACGTTGTACCGGGTGATCGACGCTTGGGGGGGCGTATACCAGTATACGCGCTGGAGAATACCCGGTACGTATATATGAGTACTTCTTTTTTTTTTTCACACACATCTACTTTCCAGCTTCTGGACAAGCCGTGGTCACCCCAGGTGTCGTCCCTTCTCCCCCCTCCCCCCGATTCTTGCCTTTAATTTTTATCGCGCATAGGGTTCACCAATCCCACTGCTCGTCGATTTTCATCGAGCGTTGCTAACTCACGCTTTCGCGCGTTCCGTGAGTCAGTAGTCAATTCGTGCACAAGAAAAAATCCCCAAAATTTATACGACTATGCACTCGGGGGGGTTCGAACTCACGAAACTGACCTATACCGGGCTCGAGCATAACCTGATACGTCACCGGGGCGACCGGCACGTACTGCTGCTGTGTGTCTGCTGTGCTGCTGAGTCTGCTGTACGTGTGTACTGCAGTCGAATTTTGTTCCGTCTGCTGTACTGGTTGCAATACTGCTGTGTCTGTCTGCTGTGCTGCTGAGACTGCACAACCAATCTATCGTGTTGCTTCGTCTGCCACTGATTGTACTGCTGAGTCTGATGAGCTGAGCTGAACATGCGAGCGTACCACCCCATGGCAGTACTAACCCTCATACAGTAGTCAGTAGTCTCGCCTTGCTTACATGTCTCGACCAACAACGGCATACGCAGAGCCAGCCGCTGGCATCAGCACGCCAGCCCGCCGCGGCATACCTGAGTATGTGAGGGCCAACACTACATGCAGTAGTACCCTGGTACAGCAGTAGTACAATTACTCATACCAAGAATGTGCCAGCTGCCCATGACATGGCTCATGAATTATGTCCAGCCCGCAGTGCCAGGTTGTAGTGCCAGGTTCTACGTGAGTGCTACCAGGCATCGTATATCATCCGGAGTAATTATTAAATTATTTCCTTTACCGAATCGCGAGCAAAGCTGTGACGAAGCCACCTCCTTGCCACTATCTGGCACACCAGACGGTCGAACATAAAACTGGCAAACTGAACTACCGCTACATAGACTGCTGCTGCAAGCCGAGGGACAGTGACCATGCAACGGCGTACAACAACACACGCTACGTGCGAACCACAACCAACCACAACTCTTAACTCTCCGCGGTATCATATCGGGTGCGGAGCCTGTTGTCCAGCACTATGAACGTAAATATAAGTAACGATTGATATATGTAGTAATCGGTAAACGGTTATAGTGATGGTACGTACAAGAACGTAAGACCTGCATGAACGCAAAAGCAAGAAAAAAAATACGAAAAAAAACAGAAGCACACATTTCAAAAATAACTCGAGAAAATAACCCGAAAATTAGTAGGAAAATTGATCCCTGTTTGCTGTGTCGATCGCGCAAGCTGCAAGCTGATACCTCACCTGTCTACCCCGACGCCGGCTGCAATTGCTGCCGAAGATGACCGCCATAGTCGCCGATGCTCACCAAGTCAGGGGTTGGAATGCCGCCTGCTTCCAAGAAGTTGTCCCCAGTGCCTCGTATTCTTTGTTTTTCGGCCGGCATCGGTTCACTCGGGAGTTCCGCACATTAATTCTGCCGTTTTTTCAGGGGATGGCTCAATTTATAAGATCCGGCAGGATCGCCTTGGTCGCCACCAAAACACACGCAGATCACACCGCACACACTCCTGAAACGTACCTGATGACCCATGACCTGGCCAGGGTCTCGTTGCTTGTTAGCCTGGATTCTCACTCGCGATGCATTGCTGTCGGTGTTGCCCGCTTGTGAGTGGCAAAAGTCCTTGCTGAAAGCTTCAATAAACGACATACCAGCCGTCAGCAGGAAGACGCTCTTTCTGGCAAACGCTGCAGTATTGAAAGGATCCAGTCTATCCTCGGTATCAACGGCACATCTACAACGGGAACCAACCACGGCCGTCGCAGAAAATCCCCACGGCACGGATGCAGTAGCAGTTTCTGTAGCCCGTGGACGACGCCTTCAGCTCGAGGGTTCTCTCCACGAAGCCGCTGCTGTTCTCGAGGGAGTCCTATCTTCCAACCGAAACGAGCCTGCGGCGCTGCTGCACTTGGCTGAGGTGTATCAAGAGCTTGGAGAGCCTCGCCGGGCGGCGGCCGCAGCAGACCAGCTTCTAGCCATGGATCAACTAACCGTCGAAGCAAGGTCGTTTGTTCTGAACCTGCGTGGTATCTACGTAAAGTCGGTGGGTGACTTAGTCGGCGCGCGCGAGAGCTACGAGCTGGCGTTATCACACGGCGGGAAAGTCAATCGGCACGCTCTGTACAACCTAGCCCTGCTGCTGCATTATCCGACGACTCCTACCTATAATACACCCCCGCCCGATATATCTGCTCTAGAGCAAGCCATCGGGTTTTACCGCGCAGCGCTCGGCCGAGGCAGTGCTTCTTCGTCAACGTTGCCGTCGCTGCTGACAACGGGGGCACCAGAAGAGCTTGGCCGACGAGACGACGGAATCGGTGGTCCCGTGGATCGAGCTTCAGTTTCAAGGCATCTAGCCTCCGCCCTATTCCAAGCTGGGCGGCCAACGGAAGCTGTCGCGGAGCTAGAACAAGCCTTACTGCCGCAAACATGGGAGATGGATGCTAGCGGTGAGAGGTTTCCAAGCGAGGGTGGCCTTGAGGCGGCGGCGCGGGGGCGGCAGGGGGACAAAGAAGCTGCTACTTTGTGGGATAGTCTTGCCCGCGCCAAATACGCCGTCGGGGATGTCTTAGGCGCGGTCGACGCAGGTAAGACGCCATACAGTACGCGACAGCACTTTTGTTTATTTATAAGAAATTGGTGGTTAAGAAAAAATGGTTCGAAAATTTTGGAGGAAACATAAGAAAAAAAAACGTACTGTTTCTGTATACCAGGTGCTGAAGTTAGTGTATGACACATCCTGCCTCACACAAGAAGTTTAGCCTGGCCCAGAATTAGCATGGCTTTTCGCTGGGCCATGACCCTACCCGCGGGTCGGTTAAGGAGGGTTTCAAAGTGTCAGGTCGGGTTGGGTCAAGAAGTTTAGAAATATCACGGTCTAGGTTTCTTAGACCCACCCTCGGTTTTAGCGACTTACTACTTGGTATACTGTGGGGTTTAGTTTCCAGTGATGATGTCTCCCACAGTAGCTTGGGTATTGAATTGCTAAAATCGCTAGGCAGCGATGGTGAGCAGAAACGCCCCGTCATAAGCTGAACCGGTACCAATAAGAGATGAGTGCGGTTAGGAGACCAGACATCAACAAAGTACACACGTACACTGACGAAGTAATGTCACGCTACCACCTAAAAATATGCCCAGCGGGCGCGTACCACACTATGATGTGGTCGTGTTTTTCGGACCTGTGGGTGCACTGCCAAGACGTTGACCTTGATTAATTTTTTTCTCGGTGCCATTCTCCGTGTTGCAGCAAGATCGGCGGTCAAGCTCGCTAAGAACGAGTCAATTCTTCACCACAACATGGGCTGTATGCTGCAGGTACTTCAGTACCAATCGTCGAACTTGGGCCGTAGCCCCCGAAGATACCGACTGCGTCGATTAGACCGCTGTATCGGGTAGCTGCTAAATGCTTTCACAGGCGATAGCCTCTGTCTACCATCCCATATTTCTCTCGCGGCTATCTTCGTCAGAGTGACGTGCCCAGCCCCGCGCAGTACGCCATTCTGCTCGTATACTCGCGTGTTGAAACTATGAGGTGCTTGACACGGCTCTAGAAGTAAATATGGCGACCGTTCCGTTACTAATGTGAAGGACAAACGGTCCGTACAATAGTGTCCACGGTTGGCGTAAATATAGGTACCGTTATGTTATCATAGCGCATACCAAATGGTCCTTAAAATAATGTCCATGGTGGCATATTGCTTCTTGTTCAGCCGCCCGAACGTACCTCAGCATGAAAAAAGGGTATTTCAACTACTGTTTTAGACCGTATGCGCAATTTCAAATAATCAAGACGTCTGTGTAACTATCGTTGTTCTCGCACGCCTACCCTTCGCCTGGCACCTGACGACCCATTTGAGCACAGAAGACGGGACTGCTGACCGAGGCTCGAGATGCCTGGCTCTCAGCCTTATCGCTCGATCCACGTCTATCGGCTTCCCTCGCTAGCTTGGGACACCTCGAGGGGGCAGCGGGGAACGTCGGCCGCGTAAGATCGAGGCCGAGGAACAAACGGCTTAACATTTGTTAACGCTGTATTTTTTTCCGAGCTAATTCCAAGTAGAAAGTTCCAAAAAAACGGACATGCAAATTCTTAAGGGTTTAAGGTTGAGGTTTTGTCTGTCGACGCCGTGAACGCTGGGGCTTGCAGCACACTCTTGGAGGCCGCGGCCTCGTATCGTTGGTGTATTTGAGCTCGCTAATTCTCCAGTTAAATGTAGGTGATGCGGGAGGCTGCCCATGCAAATGACGCCCTTCCTTTCCGAGCGATTTCCTTTCTGTCAAAAATATTTGGTTTTGTCATGGGTGGCAATCCGTGTTCATGTACACTTGAAGCTACATGACCCTTGGTCGTTGTGCATATTGGTTTCCAAAGCGATCGGCGCGTGCGACAAATCAGATCCCCAGTTCGCGACCTAGGTATTTCGGGGCAGATGATGGCCGCCTGATAATATGATCTGCACGGTCCAGATCATGTTTGCCGGGCGGGATCTGTATCAAACGGCACTTTCGTACATGTTGGCCGGGTGAGATAGATGTGTGAGATATGTGTGGCACGCCTAATGCGCAACATATCAGGGCAGCAAATACATAATTTACGTGATCTATTGCAGCTCTTGCATAACATTTCATGGCGGTAAGTACAGGATCTCAATGATCGTATACGCCTCTTACAAAGCATCTCATGGCGTCAGTGTATAGGACCTAGATTATCTTTTACGGCTCTCGCACATCATCTGATAGCAATATATATAGGACATAGGCGATCTAGATCGTGATTTGTCGGATGTACAAATATTTGTTACACCTGCATTATTATCGCTGGTAAGGGAGAGGGGTCAGGCACGAGAGCTGCACGTAGCATCCTCGGGAGATTCTGAAGTACAGGCATACTGGCGATGGCTTGAACAACATTTCATAGCGGCAAAAGTAGGATGTAGATGATCTGGTGTTACGATATCCCCTCCTTTACTTCACCATGATTTTTCAGACGTGCCAGCGTTCCTTACGCCCGCATTCATTCCATGGAATCCCTGGGGTGCGGGTGCGGGGATCAGGCACGAGAGCTCTACATAGCATCGTTGGAGGCTTTGACGTCCGAGGATAATACTAGTAATAGTGATGGCGATAGCGGAGGCCAACGATATCTGGACGCCAGCGGCGGGGATGCTATTCTAACGTCGATGTTCCTCATCGCGACGGCGGTGGTCCCTACCATCTACAACTCAAACGACCACATAGATCAGGCAAGTGATGTGTTGGTTATATTTCGGGTAAGATCTAGTGGTCAGGGATAAGATTAAGATTAGGTGTAAGAATAGGATTAGCCGTGGGGAGTTATGGCATGATATTACGCGAAACAGATAAAAAAACCGACCTACCTGAGCCGCGGTGCACCAAGACAATGTTGGAGAGCCTCCAGTCGTAACAATTGGTTCATGAGGCTTTTGTGCAGTAGCTTCCGAGGGTCCACATCGTTTCGACGCAAAGGACTGCGGTGTGTGGTGGCGTTTTGTCTGTGGGAAGTTCAGGGCAACAAATGCGTTATTGTGTGTCATAATGGAGGGCTTCCATGTATGTGGGGGATAATTCTAGTGGCAACCGCCATGGAGCTCACTCCTCCCTCGTAGCCTGGGGTCGGGCGGGTTTTTGGTACAAAAACGACTGCAGCTCTCCCCCACTATCTCGTCACACAACAACGTGTTCCTCATTACATCCTGATCTAGGTGCGGCGTGACTTCGTAAAGGGGCTAGACTGCCTTTATCTCCGAGCCTGTGCACAAAGGCTCCTCCGAAATGAAAGTGAAAGCCCCTGCAACTATCATTTATTTCCTAAGACTATGCGCAGTAGAGTCCAAGGGTCTACATGATGTGTTAGTCTCCCCATGTGTTCCTTGTCCCACCCTGATGTAGGTGCGACGCGACTTCGAACAAGGGTTAGACTGGCTTCTCTCCGAGCCTACAGGTTCTTCCCAAATGAGAGTGGAGGCTCCTTTGATCACCGTTGGCTCGGGATCCCTTGGGTACTACATTGTCTATCAGGTGGGATGGGTTCATCGGGCGCTGCACGTGCTGACCCACATCATTATCATGTCTATCAGGTATTTTCATCGAGCGCTGCATGTTGTTAGCTCCCAATGGCATGCATACTAGGTATGTTCATCGAATATTGCATGGTGTCAGCTCCCGTTTTCTTGTCTACCAGGTATGTTCATCGAGCGTTGCATGCGCTGCGGTTGGCCTTCCCAACAGCGTGAGGTGTTCCATCTAGAGTGCTCACGGCGGGCCTCGATGCAGCAAGACCTAACATCGACATGGTAGTTTAGCCCTGATGGGGTTTCATAGGCGGGGATGGGGGGGAAGAGGGGGGGGGGGGGCGGGGGGGATACATGACGATTACAGCATCTGCCAGACGAAGCAACTTGGGCTGCTGGGGTAGAAGATATTCCGAAAAATGAGTGGAGGTGTACGACACATGCGTAGCATGCTGATACCTGTGCTGCCGCACGATATTCCTAAGATGGTTGATGACATCCATCGCACTTATCGTGTTTTTTTGTCGATATGAATGTGCCCTCAAAGAGCAAAGTAAGCCGCGTTGGCCAGTCGTGGTCGGGTGAACGCTTCAGCCGCCAGCTTTCTATTATTTCTTGACCCTGCTTCTCCTGCTTCCACGAACAGGGTTTTGAAGACTTGGAGATCCGACGGAAGCTTGCACGTGCTTACTGGAAGTTTTCTCCTTCGCTTAGGTATGTGCTTGGGTTTGGCTACGATCTCCATTCGGAGCACGCAGGGTTTCTCCGTTTTATAACTTCCGAACTACGAGTAGTTCTTATGTCTGAACCTAGCCAGAGCGCGGATTGCATGGTTATTTTGATAGATACGGTAGGACAGCCTTCCAATCTCTTTCGGGCTGTTTATAAGAGCCTCACACCACCCTCTATGTGTCCCCCACTTCCCCCCGTACAACAGAAAGGGGACAAAATGGTCAAAATAATTGTATGTGATATGTGGCAAAAACCGCAACGAGCGCCCAAATGTTGGACGCGTTGGCAGTAGGAGTGAGAGCGGTGCTCCGTCTCAAAAAGAGATGCGCAGCCAATGACCAAACGCCAAAGGCAAACAGCGAATGAGGGCGCGCTCCACCCTCCCCCCCCTCTGTATTCCGTTTGCTCATTTGCGGCAAGATACTGTGCCCAGTTTCTGACGAACGATGCCGCAAGTCAGGAATGCCAACAGGTTCCAGGCTGTGGAGAAAAAAACGGAGAGCCACCACTCGAGGCGGTTGAACCGGCGGTACTCGCTGCAACACAGGAGTACGAGCCGATCAAACCCCAACTAGATCAGACAGAATCGCGGGACCCGCACTCGCAACCTGCGGAGCTAACATTTGAGGGAGGAGCTCCCCTGACGAACGACGACGACGACGATGATGATGATGGTGATGATGTTGATGATGGTGTGAAAAGCGAAGTTGGACACAAGTGTGATCTGCCTTGCGGGCGACGACTAAAGGTGGGGTTTTTGTCCGGCTTCTTCTATCACCATTCCGTGGGACTGTTGGTGGAAGGGGTGGTGACGCGGCTCGACCGGAGCCGGTTCGAAACGACGGCGATTTTTCTCCAACCGCATCCCACTGGTCTGTCTATGGAGGAAGATAGGAAGTTCGACGCTAATGGAGGTGGAAGCGGCAGCGGGCGTGGAGACCGCGTGTACGAAGCGATCCGAAGGGAGACAGAGCACGTCTTAGATCTGCCGGTGGGCAGGTAACACGCCAATTGGGAATTTGCGACGGTGACTTGGAGTAAATTTCGCTTGGCATTCGCTGCTCTTCGAATTTCACACAGTTGGTCGAACTCACAGCTGATGCATTTTGAAATACGTTTTTGGGTACAGAAAAATATAGTTTTATCACACAGTTAGCTAATTTTCGCTGTCGACTACATTAATCGGCCGAGCTCACAGGTGTCGTTTGCACACGCATAATCACTTTCTTAAAACGGATGTGTGCGTTATTTTGGGCGGTGATACCCTGCGAAAAAGACTCATCATGTTGCTCTTTGTTCTGGAAATCATTATGTACATTGAATCCGTTTGGAGGCCCGTGTCCCATGTTGACGTCTATTGCTGGTGTGGCGTTTGATAAACTTGAATCCAGGTTACATCGTGGTTTTTGACGCTGGGCGCCGACGCGTGCTAAGGTCAGGGTAGATTTTTTCGTCCAAAATACTTCCGATTGACGGGGCTTCTCCACTGCGAGGCACTATTGTGCGCAACATCACTGGAATACCATTCATGGTTCACCATATATTTCGTGGTATACCTAGACCGTGGCATTGCTGTATAAAATGGAGTTGCGTTTCAATCGTTCCTCGCGTCGCGTGCTACTATAGAGGTTGCACCTTTTTGGCTGAAGTGTTTTCCGACAGAACAACGGGGCGCCTTAACCCAAAATCGTCAGAATTTCGTTCAATTTTGGGAAAACACGTTGTTTTGTTGTTGAATACCTATAGGCCATGGGTTGTTCATTGGGTAGATCCTTTTGATTTTCTCCGAATCAGTCTTTGCCTCGGAGGCGTTGTGTATCGGGGGATATAGAGCTCCTAAAGCCGGGAACCCCAGAACAACATGGTTCGTCTCCACCCTAGCACGCGTCTTATAAAATAATTACTACCAGGTATTCGGGTGGGGCACAGAGCCCGTTAAGGCACGGGGGGGGGTGGCGTGTACTCAGTTTGTGCGTGGCCGTAGTCGTATGACCATAGACCCTCGCATCCCTTCTATGCCGGGACGGAGCACGTCGGGTTTTCACCAGCCAGGTAGACATTGCTTGCACCAAGCGCGAAGCGCCGTGAGGTGTTCGGCGAGTCGCATGAAGGGCGAGCTGCGTCCTTCCAAGAACCGCACGTACGACGGTCTTCGGCACCTTGTGCCTACTTTCTTGCGTATGGATTACTTCGCCACTGAGCTATACTTCGTTTTCTTGTGTGGCCAAAACAGAGACAGCAATGGGTATTACTATGTAACTGCCTTGTGGGTGCCTTACCATGTTCACACTATTAATACGTCATGCGTTAAGGCGGGGGGCTCAGAAGAACTAGGTGCACCTATGCCGTACTGTTAGTACCATTCGTACTGTTAGTAGTATTAGTACTATTGGTATTATTAGTACCATGCGTTCACTGTTCCTCCTGTCCTCCTAACCTGCACATGAGCAACCCCATCGACGATGGAAGGAATAGCTCAAAAGCATGATACCAAATACAGCACGCTTTTGCCACCGCCGTGCTTGCGTCGCTCCGACAGCCTGGCCTTGTGCCGCCGGGCAATCGCATCGCTCCAGCTGGATGTGCTCGTATTCACCGAGATAGGTGAGATAAACCATCTATACCTGGTATACCTATTAACAGTAGGAGTAATATGTACCCATCCAGGACACGCCACCATGAACACGGTTCAGGCGTGTATCGAATGCTCGTGTAAGTCTGGGACGCCATTTATTGTATCCACGTATCATTCCAGACATTAAACAGTTTCCACCTTTCGAGAGGGGCGACACGGGGTCGTTGCTGCTTGTAAAATGCGCTGCAGTAGAATAGGACTTAAAACAACGCTAGCAGGAGGAACCGTTTCTAAGATTTCGTCAAACACCGCCGAATAAGCTAGCAATGAAATATGCAAATGTCGGGCAGAATTCGATCCCCACTTGATGATATAGATATTTCAGGGAAGATCTGTCTGATCTGTATGGTCTCGCTCATGTTACCTGGTGGGGGCCGTACGATTTGCGTGATCTGGCACGTGTTTCCTGGGATGGATCTGTACCCGTGATATACAGATCCTGCACAATATTTCATAACGGCATATACAATATATACTGTAGATTATCGATATGATCTATGTGATCTAGATGATCTAGATCGCGATCTGTCTTTCCGATGTGTGAAATGGTATCGGCGCCCGCAGCCAAGGGCAGGAGTTGAAATCGGCGCCCGCACAATGTTTGGCCACGCGCAATTTGCGCATTTTCCCCCCCCGCAGTTTATATTTCACCTGAAAACGCTCTTCTTGCGTTTGCTTTGTTTTGAGACAGCGGCGAAGCCTAAAACAGAGCTTTCTTCCGCGTCCAAATCCCTTGCCTTGTTACTGTCCCAACCCCTGTCCCAACCCCATGCCTTTAAACCCGCGTCATTATTAGTCCCAACATTTCCTTAACCCCTTTGGCACCCTGAATTAGCTGCAGAACACTTGACAAAGTGTGCTCCTCAATGGTGTGAGCACACCGTACATGTATTGTCACGCAGCGCGCTGTGTTGAGCAACTCCTGGCATTAAACTTCGGGCACTGTATCTACTGTATGATCCCCTGCCCTTGGTATAGCCGCCGCTGTTGCCGTTGATTTTCTTTCAAACGCTTTTCTTCTACGCTCTCAAGTTCGAGTGGAGTTAATGCTGTCCATACCATCCCAAACGTCAATATTCATTTTTGTTCCTTTGTTGTTACCTCAACCCTTGCCGGTCACTTTCTCGTAAGGGATAAACTATATGTTACTACTACTCTAACCCTTGCCTTGTCACTGCTGTCTCGTAAGGGATTAACTTTGCCTATTTCTACTCCAACGCGTGCCTCATCACTGTCTCGCAAGAGATGAGCTTTTCGCTACTATTTTCCCAAAAAAAACCTTGCCTTACCACTGTCTCGCAAGGGATGAACTTCGAGTCGTACTTCTTGTCGTTCGCACGGCTGGCACGACGATCCGCCGCGTTTTGGGGGCATGCCGTTACAAGCGGTGTGATCACCTTTGATGGCATTCATTCTACCAATGGCATTTCTGCCGGCGAAAGCGATGACCTGCTGGGCAACACGGGGAGAGTGGGGAGGGATATGATCAAACCTAACGAGGTGGGAGGGATCGACTACTTCGTGTCATCGTGGCTGTTTGAAGACAACAGCCTTGGAAGGCTGGCCCAAAGAAAATACGGCGAAAGGTCAGTCACATGCACCAAACACTGTTTGTTTTCTATGTTAATGCTTGCTTTCACTGTCCAGCTCAACTCGAAAGAGGTTGTTACTCTCATCGATCGACCATTTGGACAAGACAAACCGCGGTCACAAGTGTCTTCCCATCGCCCAACCCCGGTATATACTTGCCTTCATTTTTGTGGCGCATAGGGTTCATCATTCTCACTTTCCAGCTTTTTGTGCTCGTCGATGTTCATCGAACTTTACACCTTACAATAACCTGTTTAGGAGCACGCGCCCATTTTTCGAGGACAAAGCACTTGGACATAGTGTGGGATAAAGTTGTTAGTGGTGAAATGATTAAAATGGCACGCCTAAAACCTTTTACCCAGACACTCGTTCTCTGTTCTATACTAAGCCCGCCCATCCCATCCCTACTGCGGTATGCCCCGTGTCTCGATTTGGTTCATTGTAAGCGGCGTCTTTCTTGTTCCTGCACAACAGCGGAACACCTTGCGATTTCATCCTCCCTTTCGGGGCTTCGGCGGGAAATGAATGCTACGTTAGAGGTGCACTTTTTATTTCTCAGGTTCCTTCCTCACTTGAGCTGCTCTATACCTCACAATATATATAGAAACATACAAGGTTTTACCCCGATGGGCAACCCCATGGTCTAGCTACAACGAAACAAGTGCAAAACAAATAATAATATTCCCACGATTTTGGGCTAAGGAACACCATCCTTCAGAAAAACGTTTTAGCGAAAAACAAACGCTACCTCTATCGCAGCACGCGTCGGGAAAACATCCCCAAATCGTGGAATGACGGTGACGGCGTCGGCCCCACGAAGTAGCCTCGGTTGCGAGGGTAAGGTGGGGGTGTCCGAACTTCACCGCAAGGACTATACGGCACGCGCGCAAGCACGGTGATACTCGTTCTACCACTCTTTGCTAGACTCTTGAACCTATCGTCCTCGTTGTCGTTGTTTTAGTCGATATGCATGGTTCACAGGCGTTAATACTATATAACAACATCCGTCTGCCGACACCCATACCCATACCCTTTCCGCTCCCCGCAGGCTGTACCTGATGAAAGGCCTCACAACGCGATTTACCCGTCCAACGCCGCCGAGCCCGGGCCTTGTCACCCGCAAGAGCTTGGGCATCCCTCCCCGCCCTTTGAGCCCCCCCGAAGACTCCGCTCAAGCTGCCTTCGGTTTGGATACGGACGTCGCTCCAACATCTACTCCCCAAGACTCCGCCCACGCTGCTTCCGGTTCGGAAACGGAACCCACGACAACCTCTACCCCCCAAGACTTTGGTCAACCTTCCCCCGGTCTGGGCAAGGAAGCAGCGCCGATATCCACCAGAAAACAAAGCGGCGGAGCGGATGGCGGAAGTCTGTCGTGCGAGGCCCTTTACCTTGTCCCTCAGACGCTGTACAAACTACATCCAGATTTTGATCGGCTTGTAGCCGGCGTGCTCACGAGCGATGCTTCCGGTTGTGTGGTGTTTATTGAAGCTTTTGAGACGGCTATGACGGAGGCCTTGGTGAGGAGAATGTCGCAGGCGCTGCTGGAAGCTGGGGTTGGGTTCGAGCGAGTCATCTTCATTCGTCGGTGGGTGCGTTAGGTTTACCCTGGCTGTTTTGTGTGCCACACGACTGCTGTAGCACTGGCAGGAGCGCGTCGGTGTTAAGAGTATGCAATAACCTATTTTAAGATGTACAAGAATACGAAAAGCATTTTCTAGTTGTAGACATATCCCATACGCCATGGGCCGCACGCACAACGCACTGAGGGGCACGCGTGCGCTGACCGCGGAGCAGCAGTCCAGTTTTTGCCAAGGATGCGCAAAGTTTGAGTAGTGCCACTGTTCGGTGAAGGTGCTCAGGGGTGAAAAAGATAAGGCATTGCGCTCAGTTACAGGAATTGACCGTACATCTCACGACAAGACCTTACGGCAGCCATGCCCCACCTGAAAGTCCCGGAATTCAGAACGTCTCCGAAAAAACGGCAGACTTTCATATGAACGGTAGCTTACAGCAGTTGTCCTGGAGAAAAATGTCCAACTCCTAAAATCGTCCTAGTCAAACTCCAAGTGTTTTGCACCATGTCGGGAGTGCGGCGCTAAAAGGGTGAACATAATATAATCGCAACGGTAACGGCGCTCGTTGCTCTACCGCGTGACTATAGGTTATATTTGTCCTGCATGCCAAGTTTACCAGGGCATCCTGTCACAGCAGGCGTGGTTCTAGCTGGTTCTGCGGTGATGTTGTCAGATTTTACGCTGCAAAACATTTTCTGCTGTACCGGTTATGAGCCTCGTGTTGCGGGGGAACCTGCGTCTACTTGTCCACTCTCTTGTTCTGCTTTGTTCTTCATACTCCTGTTGCGCTTTTGTTGTGCGTAGTCTTGTTCTTCTTTGTTATCCATACTCCTGTTCCGCTTTGTTATGCATGCTCCTGCTCCGCTTTGATGTGTATAGTCTTGTTCTTCTTAATTATGCATACTGTCGTTCTGCTGTATAATGCGTACTCCTGTTCTGCTTCGTTGTGCATCCTCCTCTGTTCTGATGCATACTCCTGCCGCGCTATGCATACTCCTGCTCGTGATGCATCATGCTGTTCTGTCCCCGAAACGACGCGAACATGCATCTTCCCCTTTGCTTCTACGTGCCAGGTTGGGGTTAGACGAGTTTGCTGCCGTTGTGGAGATGGTGGATGTCGTGCTTGACCCGTTTCCAGTGGGAGGTGGGCGGTCTTCCCTAGAGGTGTTTGCCGTGGGCACTCCCATTGTCATGCTCTACAATCGGACCTCCATCTTACAGGTAAAGTTAGTCGTTCCCGCAATTAAGGGACCTGTAAAGCACACGACGACGTCTACCGAATAAAAACGACTTCCTCCTACAGCGTCGGTAAACTGCGTGGCGTGAGGTTGATACGAAATATTGTTCTGCACGAAATTGCAAATGTATCAACACCGTCGGAACGCTGATCACTGATCGTTTATGATGCGTTGGCTTGATCGCGTTTCCAACAGCTCAAGTTAAAAGAGACAGTCTCTGTAGACGAAATGCCGTAGCTGGCACTGCAGACTCATGCCACGGTGGGGGTGCAACACCATTTTTTTTCTAATAAATTTGTCACGGCGAGCAACAGACATTCTTCCATTTTTATGTAAACAAACCCGAGTTGCAGGACCTCGGAGGGATAGCATAGGAGGGGATCGACCAACGTGCGTGGGCTCAGATGGAGAGCTGGGGTAGGTCGATCACCTGGACAAAGCACGAAAACATTGAAATTGTGAACCTGTGAACTTGAGCACCGTGAACCTGTGAACTGAGCGCTGAGATTGAATAACTGCCACGAAACGCTTGCACCTACGACACCTGGAGCGCTATCTGCACGCTCGCTCGTGATCCGTCCCGCTCGACAAATTCGTCCGCTCGCTTGAATCAAGAAGCAGCCAGGTCATACGCGATATGCTTGAATACGAGTCTCGCTTTCGGCGCCTCACACGTAAGAAGAAGTGGCAGGAAAAGTAGCAAAATCGCGGAGGGCACAGGGTGCCCTCCCCGTCACAAATTGCTTGACCCAAACCCGATTCTATGGAGAAAACTAAAAGCGCTACCCGAGGAACAACACCATGGTCTATTAATAGGTTCAGAACGAAACACATAGCAACAATAATAACAGTGGATTTCCGGCGATTTTGGGCCAAGGAGTGCCATCGTTCAGTCGTTCAGCAAACATTTTCAGCCGAATAGTGCTACCGCTATTATCGTGCCCCGCGTCAGCATAGCCAAGCGCCCTTCTCGACACGCCTGTCTCCTCATTCTTGACATGCTTCCCTCGTCGTTTTCGACACGTTTGTCTCTTCGTGCTCGGCAATTTTGTCTCGCTATTGATATCTGCCGTCATTGTTCTCCTCGTGGATCCCTGTGTCGTACGAGAGATAGGCCTCTGTGTCAAAAAGAGCTGCGTTTCAGTCACAATAAACCGTGTCGCGTCGTCACTCCCTTCTCATGTCAGCTGACCTACGGTATGTACGCCACGATGGGGCTGGAGGGATCTCTTGTCGAGGCGAACGTCTACAGCACTCCTGTGGTGAGGAGGGGGAGTTATCGTCAGGGTATGCGACATATTCAAAGTTTTTGTGGCTGCTCTCATATTAATTCATTGCCATAGCCTAGCTCGTGGTCACAGGGCAGGTCCGATAACTCTGGAGTCGAAGGATACCTCACAAGGGAAATGAAAAAAACAAAACGCATAATTGAAGCACCTTTTGGAGTATAGGAAGACGACGACTTGGTGTTTGCGCGGTTTAATTCACCATGAGCAACGCTAGCGTGTTTGCGAGATAACAAGTTTGGTTGGGTAAGAGTTGGGTAGGAAAACACGTAATAATATTATATTAAAATCGTCGAACATCACAATGCAACGCCAATTCAACCCAACAATATTCAGTGAAAACATAGGTACCAGGCAGCCGGTCGCCCCGGTGGTCTAGTGGTAACCCTCGAATACTACTAGCGTTGGTCCTTGAGTTCGATTCCCACCGAGGTGAGATTTGACTTTATTTGTAAAATTGCAAAAACAAGTGTCAACTGCTGAGAACGCCTATCAGCGTGGGTAGGTGCAATTCGACGCGAGTCGACGAGGGAAGAAAATGCCGATTTTTGGTCGGGATAAACATGAAGGCACGTACCGTAGTGGAGAATGGGGAGGAGAGCCCGCCATAAGACCCCGGATCGAGAGTGGTGCGAGGATAATAAATGGGATGGAAACAAAAAGGCAAGAAATAAGTTTTCGTGCGATTTTTATTATTTTTTAAAACATTTTTTCGTGGGTTGGTTGGCCTCGGGTTATGATGTCCGTCGGTTTCCGTATTATCTTTGTATTTTTTCCGACCCCAACGAATTTGTAAATCGAAAACACTCTATGATCTATACTAAATGTGACTTGCTCAAATGCTCCGAGAACTGATGGATTTCATTCGCCCTCATCAAACCAAGGACTCGTGCAAATCATCTCAGCGCCGGTTTATTTCCACGACGTCCTACTACCCTCGCAAGCACTTGGATGCGTCTAGCCCTGACCCCCAGATCCATTTTTATTTGGCAAGAGGAATGACCCGTCCAGCGACCAAAACAGCGTTCAGTTGATATCGGAGACCTTGTGGATCGACGCGTTTGGGCGTTAAGTTTCAGCAGTTCCCATTGCAAGTCCACTGCGTCAAATATGTCAGGAGACTGTCAGTCAAGGGAACACACCCAGCGGTCAAGGGTGTAAGACCGATCGTTCCACACTAAAACTTAGTAGTGTGGCGTCAGTCAAGGTGAATTATTGGAAACTTGCCGTCGGCCTAAGGGCTGAACATGCCGTCTGCTGACATCTCTGGCCGACGCACGCTACTCCTACTACTTACTACTACTACTACTACTACTACTACTACTACTACTACTACTACTACTACTACTACTACTACTACTACTACTACTACTTCTACTACTACTAGTCTACTACTACTACTACTACTACAAGCACTACTACTACTACTACCACCACCACTAATACTACTACTACTACCACTACTACTACTACTACTACTACTACTACTACTACTACTACTAGTCTACTGCTACTACTACTACTACTACTAGTAGTCTACTACTACTACTACTACTACTACTACTACTACTACTACTACTACTACTACTACTACTACTAATACTACAAGCACTACTACTACTACTACTACCACCACCACTACTACTGCTACTACGACGACGACGGCTACGCCTACTACTACTACTACTACTATTACGACTACTACTACAACAACAACTACTACTACGAAGACGACGACTACGACGACTACAACAACTACTACTACTACGAAGACGACGACTACGACTACTACTACTACTACTACTACTACTACCGCTACTACTACTCCTGCTGCTACCACTACTACTATTACTACTACTACTAATACTACTACTACTACTACTACTACTACTACTACTACTACTACTACTACTTACTACTACTACTACTACTACTACGCCTACTACTACGACTACGACTACTACTACTACTACTACTACTACTACTACTACGACGACGACGACTACGACTACTACTATTACTACGCCTACTACTACGTGTTATAAGGCTTAGTTTGAGTAAGCTATTGGTTAACCTTTTGCAAATGGTCAAACAGACTAATATCCCACTAATACCCTAACAAATGGCGTCGTCGACAGGACATGGGTTTGTTGGGTGGTGGGTTCAAGTGCCACGTCCACCATAATAAACTTTCTCAGACTTTCCCCATTTCGAACTTGAGAAATAATCTCCCCGGTATACCCAGGAAATGAAACGGCTTGGATATATTGACAGGTCCGCCCGTATATCCGGCCGACCTGCTATCCCGCCGTTTCAGGGGGGAAGAGTGTTATAAGGCTTAGTTTTGGGTAAGCTATTGGTTAACCTTTTGCGGGTGGTCAAACAAACTAATACCCCACTATTACCCGAACATACTACTACCACCACTGCTACTACTACTACTACTACTACTACTATCGTTGCCGCTAATAACAGCACGGTAGGGCTGCCCCTATATTCCCTCGAGGAGATACGCACCTCACCCCAAAACGATTTTTGTTCGAAGAAACGAGGAACAATCCCATGGCCTATTAATAGGAACCAGGAGTATGCAATTAACACTATTGCGGGGGAATAAAGTACCCAAAACCAAAAACGTGGTTGGCAAAAACAGGGTAATGTATGCCAAGTAGGCCTTTGGGTTGATCGTGTTTTTTTTTCTCTGATTGCTATCCCCCCCCCACAACGTTGTAAAACCCAAACGAGATTCCAACGGTGTTTGGCAGTTCCTCAGTTAGTTCGATTTTTTCTAGCCAGAAAAACGCTACCTCTACAGTAGGGTGCATCATGTCGCAAAAATGTAAGATACACCCTCTCCCGTCCTGGCTACATACATACCGTGATATCTTGGTTGCCCCGCATCTGCAACGCATCACGGAAAACCGTTTGGGAACAAGGGATTCCCCTATCGCAGAACGCGTCCCGTGGTTTTCCCCTCTCCTGTTCTGACCATGCTGTGGCACCTCGATACCCTACACGGACGTTGCCTCGCCTGCTTTTCTTACCTTTGTTCACGCTGTAATGGGGAAAGCATGTGTGCGTTGTCCTGTCTGCAGTCTCTGGTCACATACTCTGAGGACGGCTTCATACACAGTGCGGTCGCGATTGCCACCGATTCGGAACTCAACGCCCGCTTAAGGGAGGTCATCCTTGCAAAAAACCATCGGTGAGTTTTGCGAGCCACCGATTCGGAGCTCAACACCCGCGTAAGGGAGATCGTCCTTGTGACAAACCAACACCCGTCGGTGAGTTTTTCGATAGGGGAGAGGGAGTGGCGAACAGAAAGCGACGCGCATTACGTGACCACCTTCAGACACAAGAAGAGCGATTTAATGATAACAAGGAGTTGCGATCCTATCATCCATCTAGGAACAGTGAACAGCAATACGACTACCATCATGACGCTGGGGGCGTGTCGTGCAAACTCCGTGCATTCATTGCTAGTGCGGATACATCCTCCACCTCCCCAGCATCCCAGGTTTCTTGGCGCTGCTGAGGCTGTAATCGCTAAGTTTATCGTTTCTCTCTTTGGTCCCAAAAGCGCCAAGCCACCACAGCGGCTCTAAGGAGATTTCGACTTTTTTTTGTTTTTTCATGCAGTGTTGAGCTTGTAGCGTCGTTGCCTGTTTGAGGGGGGCCGTCTATAGCCGCTTGCGGCGATTGGCGAAAAAAAAACAGCGCCATCCCGATGCATATTTCCGCTGTCAATTTCATCCGCTTTTGTTTTGGCGGAGTCTACATCGACCCTGATGTCACTTAACACGCGTGCTACGATTGAGGCAGTAAGGTATACCACTTTTTGGCTGAAAACGTTTTCTGGATGACGGGTCTCCTTATTGACCCATTTCCAACTCCTAACATTATTCTATCCTAGTCTAACTCCAAGTGTTTTGTACAGATGTCGGAACTGCGGTGCTAAAAGGGGTTATCGGGTTGTTGTTGCTGTTTGTTTGTTTTTTTTCCCTATCTTTTTTATTGTATACCCCTCGCCTAGGCCTAGGTGATGGATTATTCATCGGGCAGCACTTCATTTTTCTCCGAATCAGGGTTCGGGCTATATTTGATTAAATAATATTTTAAGGACGTCAGCCGTGAGTTCGACGAATTTCGGGTCAATACTCATCTTTGCAAGCTGCGTTGTTGGTACTTGTAATATACTATATGGGTGAGTTTTTATAATGAGGGGTCCTATTTTTCGTCCACTATAATGGTAAGTTAAGTGTTGATATTTAAACTTTATTTAGGTGGGGGATTTTGAGTTAGATGCAACATCATATATATCTATTTTATAAATATATTACTATAGCTTCCACTATACTGCTCTATCATATGCATGGTAGGTGGTAAATTTTGTTTTTTCTCCCCCGTGCTTTGATATCGGGCGGAGTACCAATACAGAGTATTTTTAACGTGTAGAGATCCTCAAGTTGGGAGCCTAAAACAAAACATGGTGAAGCTGTGCCTCGGTAGCATGTGTCTACTATGAGGTGGTCTGAGGTTGCACTCTGCTACTTGCTACGTTAGAAGTGCACTGGCTCTTTTTTCCTCCTGAGGGTGGTTGCTTGATGGACTACTCTATACCCCACCCAAGAAGTTGTTTTGAACATCAAAAGTGCAACCCGATGACCAGTCTCATGTCCTACTAACTGTGTAGTATAAGGTAAAAAACAAAAACGAACGAAAAAAATGACAAAAAACGAAAAATGGCGTTCCGAAGAGGTGGGGTTAAGGAGCCCCGCCGTTCAGATTTTTGTGTTTTCGTCAAAACCTGCTACCGCCATCGTAGCACGCGTCTTATTCTGAATCCAAGTATTTGTTCCTGGTGGTAGGGGCTTCCCTACCTCATATTATAGCTGCAGGTGGTTTTCCTAATTGATAATTGTCTTGCCGATGAGCATGCAAATTGTTTCGTTTTCTTGATTTTTTCCGTTTCGAAAGGGATATACGGTCCTGAGAGTCGATTTCTACACTAGGAAATGTAGTCATTGGCAACAGCTATCGATCACACTATGAAACACATCAAAATTTGATATTGGCTGTGAGTCGAGAAACAGGTTATTATACAAGAAAATTTGAAATTCGGGAGGAGTCGCCTTTCGAATAAAATGCCGATTTCTTAAATTATCTGTTTTCGAGCCTCCCAGTCCTTATTATTTCGATTTTTTTCTGGTGCGATCGATAGCGGTCGTCAATAACAGCATTTTTCAAGTGTAGAACGACAATCAGAAAAACGTATATATTTCAAAACAAGAGAAATTGTTCATTATAAAATGTCTCTCAGGAGAATATACCTCGAAGCATCTCTTTCAAAACAAGAGAAGTTGTACATTCTCAACGGAAATACCATTTTTTTCTCAATTCGAAAAATCCTCTGTTTTATGCGCGTTCTACATTAGTCTGCCAGGTACCAATTATTAATAGTCCATGGAATCAAGTCCACGGTGTCGCTTACATTATCGGCTGTTGCGCAAGGTATGGTATGTACAGACCTCCTCGAGAGAGGAGGTTCAGCAGATGAAGGTGCTGTGTCCCTACTGTCGCATGTTTCGGACACATGTTTTTCTTTTTCGCTTTTGCCGCGTTTCGACTGCTGTCCTCAGTCTTTACGAGGAGGACGACGCCGTCACAGGGTGGGAAGACGTCATCGAAGGGATCATCAGCTGTCCCACCTCCCCCGCCTCTATCCGCAAATATTAACATACACACGTGTTGACATGGTCGGAACGGTAACTAAAGTAAAATCAACATTTACAATGTTCAAAACATTCCAATTTCATTTCCCCCCTCTCACTTCGACTGTCCGCGCTCAGTGTGTACGGCTCGGATCCCATAATGGCAACTTGATGTGGTTTGGTTTTTGGGGGGGTTCTGCGTTTACCCTACCCAGTCGCACATTCTGTGAGATTTGATTTCAAATTTCGTCTTTCTTCCCACGTTTTGATTGTCCTCACTCAGTCTGTACGAGCAGGACGACGTCATCTCCGAATGGGAAGACTTCCTGGAGGGGATCGCCAGCAGTCCCCGTCCTCCAGCAGTAGAGCGCCACACTCTCGCCGTCGACGCCTCCGATTTTACAAGGAAACCCGAATGGCGCAACCACCCCAAAAGCCCCAATGACAATGTTGATGCTATCGACGCCTCGGACCTTAAGAGGAAAGCCCAATGGTGGAGCCACCCCAAAGGGCGCAGCCACAATGTCAACGTTGCCGAAGCCCAAGGCGACAGCAAAACCGCAAGCTCCCGTAAACGCGCTCAAGAAGATCGAAAAACTGCGCGCAATGACGGTATTGCCAAAGCTCAAGACAGCACAAGAAAAACAAAACCCGTTAACCGCGCTGATGGCCACCGAAAAAGCGGACGCAATGACAATAACGTCGCAGCCCAAGACGACAATGAAAGCGTCCGCAAGGAAAATATTGTCGAAGCCCAAGAAAAACCAAAAACCACGAGCTACTTTCAAACTAGCCGTGGCGGCGACGCCGGCGACAGCAGCGACCGGAACGATACGTGTCCCACACACACTATCCAGAGTACCAGCGCCGCCGACGGTCGTCGTTCGCAGGGGGGTACCGACGGCCCGCAACACGCCCCTGGTGCTGCCACCCGAAATGAGGCAACTAGTGTTGATCTTGATGGGGCGATTGACACCGTCAACGAAGGGGCGGATAAGGATAAGTTCTTACAGATGGGTGAACACGCTGGTGTTGGCTCCGAGATCGGGTGCGCTGATGTGGCGACAAGACGCGGAGATAGAATCGAGGAACCACCACATGGGACGTCGATGCCGTCGGAATTGTCGCTCGACCAGTCTTCGGTTTTCCACCAAGCTCGCGACACGGAAGATGGAAGAGTGGAACCGTCACACGGGACGTCAACGCCGTTGGTACCGCTCGACCGGTCTTCGACACTTCACCAATCAGGCGATGCGGAAGATAGACAGGAGGAACCGCACAGCGCGTCAACGCTGTTGGCATCGTCGCTCGGCGTTTCTTCGGCGATTCGCCAATCAGGCGACGTAGAAGTCGCAGATAATTTAGCGGAAGACAGCACACCGGAGCTTCTCTACGCGATTGAGTTCTCTGTTGCGTCCCCGCACAAAGACACCAAGACCGTTCAGCTCTTGGCCGAGGTGAGCGACTCACGGAGGTTCATCCACCTTTACGGTACAACGGCGATGTATCAATACGACGGGCCGTGAGTTGAGAGTTTGTTGGTCGAAGCGAGGAAGAATGATTTGGGACCTTATCGTCGAAATCCCACGCACCGCAGGCCGTTTGCTACCCCTGCTTGACGTACACGGCGCGTTCATACTTATACTGCTACGCCTCACTTGGGGCAGATCCTTACGACAGCAAGCGATCGTTCGATGCGCCAAAGCACTTGAATTATCGCTAAAAACGAAGCTACAACGCACTTGTATTGTCACCGAAAAGCACCATCGGCACCCCTTCGAAAGCCTGGGCCTTCGCTTCGGCTGCATTTCGTGTTCCCAGCCGCCCCCGCCATAGTTGTTCATGCATCAGCTTGTGATTTGTTGTTCACCTCTGACAGGACCATGGTCTAGACGACGATCTACATAGTCTACAGTAGATCGTGTAGCTGCCGTTATGATATACAGACTGCAGGATCTGTTTATGTGGAGTACACATCCAACCCCGAAAGCATGTGCTAGGTCGTGCAGGTCGTACGGCTCCCACTCGGCAACATGAGCCGTTATTTATAGACCATACATATCTTTCTTGAAATATCTAGATCATCAAACGTTGGGAGCGATGATGTGTGCGGCGTGCGACTTTTTTTTTGATACGACGGACACATGCCTCCGCGGCTATGCTTTGCTGCTTCACTACTACTGCTGTAGGTTTTCGAAGGGGACGATCCCATGGCGGTGGCAAGCGAGTTAAGGGACGAAGGAGCTCTGGACTACTTGCAGGTACGTTTAGGCGACACAATGTTGCTGGGTACTACGTACCATACCACAGTCCGTCATATGATATGATATGATAGGATACGATATGATACGATATGATATGATATGATATGATACCTCAGATCCGACAGCGAGAACGGGTGTACCCCCACCCTACCGTAGCCTTGATCGATCAA
Organism: Undaria pinnatifida; assembly: GCA_012845835.1. Classification (NCBI taxonomy): domain Eukaryota; class Phaeophyceae; order Laminariales; family Alariaceae; genus Undaria; species Undaria pinnatifida. The sequence goes on from JABAKD010000011.1 coordinate 11,715,250, forward strand.
TCCCTTGATTTGGGCATATAGTACGCATAATATTGCTCAAAACGAAGAAGGTCATTGCTATGGCACGATTTTGATCAGTGTTACGTTGTTGTTTCATTTGCCATCCAGCAATGTGCAGCGTTAGTCGTTCGTGCGTCAAGAGTAAAAACTCCGATTGAATAATAGCCGAAATTCCAGACCATGAACAAGCAAAAGCGCGAAACAGTGCATCCAACTTCCCACAACTAGTAGCTACCAAACCGCCAGTCAAAAATGCTTTCTCCACCACAAAGTGCCACCCCAGACACATGCAACGCTTTGTATACTCAAAGTATACTACTAATAACAGTACGGTAAAGGTTCACCATGTATGTATCCCGAGGCTCTTAACATGATGGGGAGCTCTTCGTATACCTCACCCGCTCCAAAAACAAGCTTTGGCGTAAACTGGAAATGCCTTTGTGAGGACCAACTCCATGGCCTGGGCATAAAAAAAAATCCCACTGCTGAACAAGAACGGCATTCATCCCGGCGATTTTGGGTTAAGGAGCCCCGTCATTCAGGTTTGTTTTTCTCCGAAATATGCCATCATTCAGGTACGTTTTTCTCCGAAATATGCCATCCGTATCGTAGTGTGCGACCTTGTAAACTCCCCTAACGCTGTTTATGTTGCATGCCGTGACCCGTTGTTTCGTTCAGTATCGATGGGTAGGCGTGGTTCTCTGCCGAGGAGTCGGCCGACTTACTCGCCCGGTGGTATGGTCGCGTCATGTACAAATCGACAACGGTCCCAGGTGAGAGCATGTCTCAGACCAAGGTTGTCGTAGGGGTGTGTGATCGTTGTCATGCGTATGGCCTTAGCCTGTCAAACTAAGGGTTCCATAGGTAGGTGTAACGTCATGCATGACCGTGATCTGTCAGACGAAGTTTACTACTATGTTGTTTTAGATCACTTTAACCCTGGAGCTCAACTCGTTATGGGTATTACCCCTCAGCGACCTTCTGGACAGGCCGTGGTCACAGGTGCCTTCCTTTCTCCCCCCCGGTACATGGATTCATTTTTGTCGCACATAGGGTTCGGCATTTCCACTGTTGAGTTTTTGATGCTCGTCGATTTTCATCGAGTTTTGAGTTTTGCTAGCTCGCGCTCTCTATAGGGAGGTGTAATGGATTTTCATCGAGTTTTGAGTTTTGCTAGCTTGCGCTCTCTATCGGGAGGTGCAATGGATGTCACGCATGGCCGTAGTCTGTCAGACTATGGTCAATACAGGGAGGTATCGTGAATGCCATGAACACGGCCGTAGTCGGTCAGACTACAAGGTTACTATAGGGACGTGTAATTATTCTCATGCATGGCCGTAGTCCATAGGATCGTCGACCGACCCTCACACCCCTACAATGTCGGACGAAGCACGTCGGGGTTTTCACCCACCAGACAGACATTGCTTGCACCAAGCGTGAAGCGCCATGAGGTGTTCGGCGAGTCGCGTCAAGGGTGGGCTGCATCCTGCGAAAAACCGCCTGTGAGGCGAACTTCCTCACCTTGAGCGCACTTTCTTGCACATCGGATGACAGCTTCGAATGTGTGCGGGGGTTTCTTTTGGGGTGTCGTTTTATTACGGCTCAGCGCCATTCGCGTGACTGGCTACCTAATTCCTTTTGGGATTGTCGGGTTCGAGATATGCATTGCCATGGAGCTCTTTGTTACGCTCGCCGTCAAAGCAGCTTAAATTCCGTCAGTGAATGTATTTTTGAATGACGTTCAGAGAAACTCGCGCGAGTGGTGTACATGCGGTGAAATGGGGTATTATGCCGTAGCCTTGGCTAGCCTTGGATTTGCTCTCGCGCAGCTTGCGTTCTGTCTGCTGGCCTACCCAGAGTGTATTGCCATATCTCGAGCTGGTTGGCCAATTGCATGCTCTGATATGTCCTGGTGCAGTGCCGGATGCATACCCTCCGGCATCGTAGACCAACTGGTATGGCAACATAATGCGCACGTCCAAAAACGTGACTTAAAAAGCAACCAGCCGGTCGAGCTGCCCGTACCATTCCCGCCATGATGAAAATAATCAAGTGGGTATTTTCTTCTCTGCGCTCCTCCTCCTCCTCCTCCTCCCCACAAGCTCAACGTGACTGCACACCTGCCGTAAAAACGAGTCCACAAGACAGCAAGAGCCGCCTAAGTGCCGCTTAAGTATCGAAAAAAGAAAGAGAGAGGGACTGTTAGTCTAAACGTTGTCATGTCCGTTCGCCGACCTCGAATATATATGCGGTTTGATGCTGGAAGTGAGTAAGGGCGATGACCTCTACCAGGTGGCTCAATGGAAATGCCGCTTTCACCCCCTAGGGCGGGAAAGGGCGTCGGAACAGCGGTATCATGAGTACGAGATAGGAAGCACGTCATATCACACTAGACCCTCTTATCCGCTAGGTGACCTCAAGAGTGCAGTTTGTCGGCAAGGAGATGAGCTTCACCAGGTACCTTCATGGCACCGCCACCACCACTCACTAGGACGGGAAAATGGAGTCGTAATAGTATCGTGAGTACGACGTAGAAAGCATGCATCACATCACACTACAGTCTTCTATCCGTTTTGGCCTACCCCAATTGCGCAGCTTGTTGCTGGAAAATTGAATCTGTGATAACGAATGTTTATTGGCTCCCTGCGTTTGTGGTATGGTGAATACGAGATGAAGCATCTAATGGTAAATGCATGACTATCCGGAGGTTGCACTAGAGCAGCTGAAGGGTCTGGTTTAGACCAGGGTTCGAGCCGCCTTCAAAGTAACTCGAGCTGATGTTCACGTCTCTGCGCCTGTTTCCTGGACGTGCCTTACCCTGCTCGCTCCTCCCGACTCTGTCGGAGGTGGCCTCGGCCGTTCTCGCTTCGTGTCGTGACGGCCCCTGCTAAATCTCGTTTTTAGTCAAATTTATGTTCCAAAATGTCAAGTGTGCAGTCTCGCGTATAAAAAAAAAAAACATGTCCCGCAAATAAGCGGCTGTCGTACTGCTGTAGCTCGACAGCTAGCCCCGAACTTTGCTTACAAGGAGCCGCGAGTTCGGATCACGTGGTGAACCCGTTTTTCAGGCAGTTTTTTTGAAAAAAATGTTTTTGTTTCCTTCCCTTTGGGTTCGAGCCTCGGTGTGTACCCGATGTTCTTTTACTTTGTTTATTCCTCTTGTTTTTCTTCCCTCCTTTTGCTTTGTTCTATACGTACCGGTTAAAAGGGGAAATGCTATGATTTGTGCATATTATACTGAATACTACTGCTGTTTATCGAACCACTGGTGCTGCCGCTGCTGACGTTGTTGAAACTACACGTATTCATAGAAAAGAGTTATGCGACTGCTGCTGTTTCGAACGAGTATCGATGTCAGGCAACGACACCTTCGTCAAGTAGATCCAAGGAGCCCGGCATGCCCTTCGTTTCCCTTTTTATTATACAAATACCGGGAATGCCCTCGAATCTCATGGCAGGAGTTCAAACCTCGGCGTGCCCTCGATCTCCGTTTGTTTGCACCTGGTTCTTTAATTACCTTTTTTCTGCTTGGTGTATGTCGGTATGTCGACACAACTGACGTGGCTCTCGCATGCGTGTCTACCTACAAACAGCACCCGGAGTTGATTTTTCGTTTCCTGAATGCTGCTGAATGCTGCTGCACAACAAGTAGTATCATCATACATATGTGTGCTATACGTCTACGGCTTGCCGTTTGTCGTTGCACTACGCTTCATCCAATTGCTGTTGTTGTGTTATTTCGTACGAGCAGGGTGGCTGCTGTTGCATGTACTTCTAACGCTGCTGCCGCCGCCATACGACGAGTAGTATATAATGCTGCTGTACGAACAGCTACGAAAAACGGAAGTGTGTCTGTGTTTCTTGATATTCGACGTTCTTTCTCTGCACTCAGCCATTCGTATTAGAGTATTTTCTGCACTCCTTGGCAGTACGTAATACCGCATTTACGGCCTCTGTTTGTGTACGATATCCTCGATCGTTGTGGGCATGTACGAAGCCGCAGGCGGGCGTCAACCCGCCGCGGCGAAGCCTCCCTTTTACCTGGTATCATACTGCGCCCTCCTGTCCGTCTCAACCGCATCGTGAGTACGATATAGGAAGCATGTATCGTATTGTATCACACCACATTCATTCTCCTGCCCGTTTGTCGATCTCGAATGTGCAGGTTGTTGCTGGAAGTACGGAAGGGAGATGACCTTTACCAGGTAGCTCAATGGCACTGCCACCTTCACTCACTAGGCCGGGAAAAGGTGTCGGTGCTTAGTGCTAGATTGGAGCAGGTGAGCCGGAACACATCGCATCGCATCGAGACTATTATGAGGCAGTATCGCAACACCCGCGATGGTTCTTTTGAGACAGCGACACAATGGCTGTGGTAAATCTGCGCGGGTCTTGCAACAAAGCATGATATCGTCTCCCCCTAACGTCGAAAATAACCATCAATAAATATCTTGAAACAGTATCAACTGACTAAATTTCACCACCCCCTATAATATTGTATAAACATTATTACGTATTAATACAAGGGCTCCGCATGCCGGCACCCATGCTCCGGGAAGGGCAGGGCAACACTTCGACTTGTTCGATTCAATACCCGATAGAGAGAAAAAAACGTTACGACGCAACACATAGTGTACGCGTATAGAAGGTAAAGTAAGGCCAAGAGATCAGTGTAGACTAACAGTGCACTATTTACTTCTGCCGTTTCTTGCGTGAATCCGATTCCGAGCTTCATCAAAATATTCGATCGGATAAATCCGAGCCCACGCAGACTGACCCTCTAGTCTGGCCACGAAGAGACGTTTCGAGTGCGTTTCTTGATGTTTTGACTCAACCAAGCATCCAGGGTCAGCAAGGGGGTAGCCATATGTATGCTGAATGTTCTCTACGTAGCAACTGAGAGGCGTGCACTGAGCCAGTTTCTGCTACACCATGCATGACAGTATCTAGATGCGAGGCTCGCAAACCGACTGTCTGTGTGTATAGTCTGATCGTGGACAGACTTGCTGACGGTATTCTAGGCGTGAAACAAGGTGTCGCTGCCTTCGTCATTCAATTCCTCGAATGCTATTTTAATAACAATGCTGCTACTTGTTGCTATCTGGTAGATGGAGTATTAGTAGTACGAGATAGCACTGAACCAATAATTTGGCAGTTAAGAATTTCAGGCTCGAGTTTTAGACGAAAATAAAAAAAAAGCACATACTACCTGGTATGGTCTTTTATCTGATCGCTAGTCGCTCATTGGCCGGGGATCGTACATAAAGTAACCGCCATCTGGGGACGATGGGGTCCCATCCCAGGATCATAATCAATCCACACATGCATATACAACTCCGACAACCCGGGGACAAACACGGATAGATATCAGCAGAATTGGTACCTCCCCGCACAGTGTGGAAACCCCCAATCCCACCGACCGGCCGATCTCTGGTTGGCTGGGGGTCGTATATTATAGAGCCAGCTCCAACCGGGGACGATAGGGTCCCATCCCCGGTCCAGAGGTTCTATATATATAAAAGTTAGAAAAACCCGGGGATTAAACCCATTTCTCTCCGGTCGTCACCGCCTCTAACGGTGTGGAATCCCCGACTCCATTGGCTAAAATCGCTGATTGGTTCGAGATCCACGGCGCCGCCCCACCCTAGGACGATGATAGAGGCTCACCAACCAATGGGGGGCAGTTCCGTCGTACACCGGGGAGATAGGGCTCTATCGCCGGTTCAGAAACCCTCCGAATCTTTGCAGCTCCAACAACGCGGGAACTACAACGATGATCTCCTGGATCGATACCTCCCCGCACGGCGTGTCAACCCCGACCCCATTGGCTTATTCGTGATTTGCTGGTAGGATTTGATCCAATAAGCTCCCAACTATTTCGACACCGACCTGGGTCTTCTTGCATACTTCCGTATACGGCAAACATTTGCAATGCGAGCGCAATTCCACCAGCTGTTTGCATGATAGATCGCACAAAAAAATAATTTTAAGCCAAGATCAGGATGGCGTGCCGAGCTAGCACGCTCAAAATGAGGGTGAGAAGCACTTCAACAGCAACAACAGCACCAAACTCAATATATAAATGAACGAATTAAAGCGATTTGTACCCAGGATTCAGCCCCTCCCGGTTATAAACACAATTCCAAACACAAAAGAATGGGGTGTTCAAAGCAAAACGACATAAAAAATAGAACTAACACTGACACAACACGAGCGCAATAACAGTGGGAAAAAGCTTGAAATGAGGCCAGAACCGTGCGTATTTGACCCGCGTAATGATGGTCGAATAGTAAATGGAATACTATATTACCTCTTTTTCGCTTATGCGACACCGAAATGTACCTACCCACGCTGCTAGGCGTTCTCAGCAGTTAGTTGATCCTATTTTGTTTGCGTTTTTCTGCAAATAAAACCATAGTGATACATGTAATAAGCACACTCTGACTGTTATTCTGTGCTTTGTAGCAAAACCTTTCTTCCTACATCCCCGACTACTTGAATTATAACAGTATAGGTATGCAGAATGGCTGTACAATAATACACCTTCAATGATAATTACAACCTGACTGTTGGTCATATCATGTGATAATATCATGCTTATTATACCCCCCGCCCTCTATACTGACCATGTCATATAATTATATCATGCTTACTATAATATGTACCCCCCATGCGGGTTTTATAGTGTCAGCGCAGAGAATGATTTATGGAAAATCGTCCTGTTGACCCTGACACCATCCATGGGAATCACGACTTATATCTTTCATGAGGATCAAACATATAACACGCGCGAACGACCTTCCGTAAATTTTGTGCAACTGCTGTATATTAGCGAAACATAGATGTACCACGCAGCTTGCAAAGGTTGAGTTTCAACCATCCAATCGGTCGTACTCATATCTGACGTTTTTCAGTTTTTATAAAATAAAATCATATCTCACAACAACAACAACAGTGGGAATCAAACTCAAGGACCAACGCTAGTAGTATTCGAAGGTAACCACTAGATGGACCACCGGGGCGACCGGCTCTATATAACTCACTAGAGATGATCAATCAGCAATCAGCAGCACAGAGCACGTCAAGTAGGAAGCAACACAAAACCATTTGTCAGTTACGTACCAACACGACTGCTCTTTTTCCAGTTGACCGCGGCAAACGACCAAAACAGCAACGGAGGCAGAGGCGCCACAGCAACAACAAAGCACGCCTCCCACAGTGTCTATACTTCTCCATAGAGTATTCTCGGGGAAAAGAATCACCAAACGATGCGATACCGGGACGAATGCATGCCACTGGTTTCTTCCGTGGATACCGTATGTACTACCTACTATACGACCTTCGCGTGGCGCAGCTTAACAACAGGAGGAACTATTTTTCCCCTTGCTTTTTATGTCGAAAAGTTATTCTCTGTTTTTTGGTACACCCTCCCCGTTGCTATAGGTCAGACAAAAAGCGTGTGTAAAATAGAGCGCATCAGTGTGTGTGCTCTTACTCGTATCTATAATACTTGCACGAGTACAAACTATGTCGATGTGCCCGAACTACCACACCCTCGAGGCCGGGGACGCAGTCACTCGTAATAATGCTGCTGTGTGGCGTTTTCTGGCGCAGTAATAGTAATCACTACCTCCTCGTTTTAGTCATGCGTGCGGTTGCCATGTCTATCCATGTACGTACCTAGCGACCGAAATTCAATAGTGAAATGCACTACTACTATGATACCATATACCATAAGGATTTTTTTTTCAGAGATGTTATTTTTAACAAATATTCTCAGGACGTCAGCTGTGAGTTCGACGAATTTCGGGTCAATACTCATATTTGCAAGCTGCGTTGTTGGTACTTGTAATATACTATGTGGGTGAATTTTTAATTGGGAGTGGTCCTATATGGTTTTTGTTCTCCATTATAATGGTTAGTGTTGGTATTTTTACTTTAGATGGGGAATTTTGAGCTAGATCTAACATCATATCTATTTTGTTTGTGTTGGGACAAAATATGACGCCAATTTGGAGATAATGTCTTGCCAAGTTTTATGTTATAAACCTCTCCATACACATGTACATCAAGATCCGAAAAAAAGCTGAAGAGTACCGTTCAAAATACGAAAGATTGCGCGCTTCTCGCTTGTCTCGCTCTGCATCGATCCGCGTTCACGTTGAGGTGCCGAACGGATAAGGCAAGGCGAGGGGCGTTGGAGCCGCCCCCCGAAGACGGCGCTCGAACGAAGCGATTTGACCGCGAAATTCCAGTTCCGAGCATCCCATACTGAGGCCGAGACGAAAAAAATTCCTGACCGAATCCACAAAAAAGTATGGTAATATATATATATATATATATATTTCAACAGGTGAACAATTTTTATGGTAGAGGGGATACGTTATTCATCTGCTTTTTCCTGTTCATCTGGATTTGCCAGTTCATCTGAATTTTCCTGTAACTGCGTAAACAAGGAAATGTAGGGATATCGACTCTCTCGAAGGAGGCAATCAGTTAGTTATTTCACACCCAGCATACCAGGTATACATTATTATTATATGCTAGACTGGCGCAGACGACCCGGAGGGTATCGCATCGAGGCAATCCTGAAGCAGTCGAGCAATATCCGTCATGATCATTATCAAAATCATAAACACGCTCCAGCTGTGAGATCGAAGATTTCGTCGAAAGTCGTCTTTGCTAAAGCTGTGTGTGATACTCCGATCGCGCGTAGTACCAGGTGTGTGCCCTCGTTAAGGATATAGGTCGGCGACTCCCCCAATAACTACTGTAGCTTGTACCAGGGTCAACAGGGTTATGTTAACTGTTATCGCAGCTCGCCACACAGCGGGATTAAAACCCGGTCCCCGGCTGACCCATTCTCGAACCTACGGTACAAACGCCACGAATTGATTAATTTCATACTCAGTCGAATCAACCTCCAAGGGAGATGGTATCACTATAATGCAAATCGCCGTTCGTAAGGAGGTCGACGTATTTCCAGAGTAAGAGCACACCGCTGCAGCTTTCGTTTTTTTCTGTTAAGAGTGATTTGCTTTCGACGTACCAAAGCCCGCTTCGACTTTGGTTTTCGTGCTGGAGGGTGGTCACAGCTTTCGACGTAACGAAAGCCCTCCTTGACTTTTTGTATGTGCTCGAGAGGGATTCGCTTTTGCAAGAGAGTGATCGCTTTTCGACATAAAACAAAACCCGCCGTAGCTTGCGTTTGTGCTCGAGAGTGATCAGTTACCGACGCAACAAAGTGTATTCCCAACGCTTTCGATCTAAAAAATAGATCCTACGGACCTTAAATCCCGGGGCCTTCATCTGGCAGGTCAGGCAAAATAAGTTTAAGATTGGCGTGGATATCTACCACTTGAGCCTGGAATGCGATTGAGATTTGTCCGCAAGGGCGGGCTAATTACTACCTGGTAGGGTGTTTCTTCCCGCCATAATCCATGGGCTCATTATGTGCTCTTTTGCAGATGAAGACCGCCCATACCGCTACCTCAATTGCTGCTAACAAACTGGGACTCCTACAGCTTGTACCACTGCCGTGACTGTTTTTACGGGCCAGGGCCTGCTACAGCCTAACTTAAAGAGTAATAGTTTAAGCATTATACACCAATATCGACACCGAGGCTCGTAACCTTTCTCTGGCGACACTTAACGTCTTGAGCAAAAAACTGATTCGAAATCGGGCGCCTTCCAGTTGACGAAACAGCTGCTGCATGAGTCTAAATCGGGCAGTTATATTGTACTAAGCACAACACGTACGTAATAGGCAGGTACATCGTATGGCCTCAATCTACTTCAACGTTAGTGATCAGAGTTTTACAAGCCGATACCTCTCGACAAGGCACACTTTTGGAGCCGATCGCACATCACGACCCTCTCCATGTACAAACCGCAGAATGTGATAATCTACCGCCCTTTCCAATCAGCCTACCTCGACCCCCATCAGAAAATGGTATGAACTCCAACAGAATACACCTTAATCGCCACCCACCTCGCACTATAACCCGTGCTACGATCGGGGTACAAACACCTCTTTTCGGCCAAACGATCGGAGTACGAACAGTACCTCTTTTTGGCCAAACGATCGGAAGGCATACACATTATATCTTTTCGGACAAACGGAGGACAAACAGTACCTCTTTTCGGCCAAACAACCGGAGTAAAAAAAGTACATATTTTCGGTTGGTTATATAACACTACCCACTGACCCACGTAGTCACGTGACTACGTGGGCCAGTGGGTAGGTGGTATATAACCAACAATATATGTTTGCGAGTCCGCCAATTGACTCTCACTGACTTCGTATCAGGGATCTCCGGGGCTCTCGCCCCTCGCCACGCACTACCGTCGTACTCAGGAGCAAACTACCATAACCATTCACGTCTCCAGCGCGCACGCTCGCAGGATATGGCGATAACAACATTTTCGGCCAAACGATCGGAGTACAAACAGTACCTCTTTTCGACCAAACGATCGGAGCACAAAAAAACTTACTTTCGGCCATACGATCGGAGTAGCATTTTGCAGCCAAGCATGATGTTCGCCTTTGCAGCATCCGCGTGAGTCCTATATGTTCGAAGAGTGTTGCATCTGTAAAAACGAGGGGGCCGGTGTATCACGCAGCTTGCAGCGATGAGCATCGACCCTCAAAATTTTGATCGAATCCATGGCTGACGTATTTAAAATGGTTTAATAAAGTATTCATGACTCATGGAAACTAGTGCTGATACCCCTGCTCCTGCGAGGGCCACAGTGGATGTTCCTGCCGTGGTGACTAGAGCCTATGCCACCGCAGGGTCTGCTCAACTATTAATAACAATCTACTCAATATCAATATCGTTTGCATGTCATGTGCATTTTATCATATCGTTTAATCATGCGCCTATTAATAGCAGTGCACGGGGTTGTTCGTCGGGGTTGCGCTTTTTGTGTTTTATGTAGTAAAAAAGACGTTTCGGTAGAGGTATGGAACTCCTGAAATTCAGAGGCTCACGTTTGTTTTTGGATGCACCTCCTACCGTGCCGTGAGTCACAGACAGCCAAGTAACTCAGAACTTTTGACCTGGCCGCGCCGCCGTTCGTACCGCCTCACGGCCGCAGGAACTCCCTCAGCACGCCGAACCGGACTGGGCAAACACCAGGGCAGAAGATTACGCCTGCTCGAAGCCTAGACCTGTTGGTACTACATCCGGCCGCCATGCGTCGAATAAGTCGGATCCCGATATTGCGACATGCCCCCCGTTTAAGAATCCCGCCTCACCTCTTGCCATGGGCACAAAGGATCCGACCGCAGCTACTACAGGTGTTGTAGGCATCACCGCCGTTACGGCTGTAGCGAAGGAAGAAGATGAAGGAGACAATACCCACGAACCGAATACGAGCAGAAGCGAGGACTACGACTGTGTTACGCTTGCCATCACCACCTGCAAGCGGCTCCACGGCTTTCTGGGGGCAGTCAATGGCTTGCAGGCAAGTTGAACATGCGTATCACGCCGAAAATAACCCCCCAGTTAGTTGACAATGCATTGACGGCCGACGTAATATTTTTTACATAACAACACCTGGTACTTGTTAAGGTATGCTCCACGGCTTTCTGGGGGCAGTCAATGGCTTGCAGGCAAGTTGAACATGCGTATCACGCCGAAAATAACCCCCCAGTTAGTTGACAACGCATTGACGGCCGACGTAATATTTTTTACATGACAACACCTGGTACTTGTTAAGGTATGCGGCGCTATTGATAGTGCCGTTTCCTGCCGTAGCCTGGGGTTCCACCACGAAGGGCGTGTTTATTCACCACAAAAATCCCGATAAATCACACAATATGGCATACCTAAAGAAATTCTAAAGTGTCTATTGGCCCATGTGGGACGTGTTTAACGATAAAAAGATTGACGAGTGCGACTTTATGTAGAGGCTAGGAAGAGTGCGTCGCAATGTATAAAAGTGTCAAACCAATTTAGGCGCGTGCGGCACACTCCGTACATTGTTGCAGCTCCGACACACACTCTATCCCGTCTGCTCGGATTTCTTGGTTCGGCCGATGCCGTAAAGGTCAACTATTTTCGACGTGTTCCCCTTTGGAGCCACGAACAAGGAGTTAATGGAGTTGTATGCTGACAGCACAGATGCAAGCGTGCGGATGGTGGAGGTAAAAGGATACCGCGATAACGTGACCCGCGGATACAGTAAGCGAACATTCCCCCCCCAGGTGGCTGCTCTCAATTGCGGAGCACTGTCAACCTTGTGGTTCCAGCTCGACCAACGTGACTACGTACCACGTCTCATCTGGAGTTGCGCCAAAAACAAAAATACAGACACTGATCCTAGCCTCAAACGCGTGAAGGGGAAACAAGCTAGAACTCTCATACCCCCCCCCCCCCCGTCCGTCCGTCTCCCCCGTCCCCCCTCGGGACATTATTTGTATCTCAGGCATTGCTTGGCCCTCTCCCAAACTCGGACGATAGTAGCAACTCTGCCACCTTCGGGGCACAGGAGGTCCTCACCACTAGGCCGCGGGTGTGTCGAGTCCTTGTCGTTGACGATGGGAGCTCTTTGGAAGACCGTACGGCCATGATGGAGGCGTTTCCCCGCTTCACGTACGTCTTCAAGGGAGCCGGAGACACAAAAGGTGGGAAAAGGGCAGCGTCGGTACGAAGTGTTTCCGGGTCCCCAACCCCATGTTTCCACGTGACCTTCACTTTCGCCAAATGAATCTCCTCACTTATCGGTCCGCACGTGCTTCATGCATATCCCTTAGCACTGCGGACACTATCCCACCCTAATTGAAAGGAACGTCTCCAAAAACGTAGGTGCAGTTTCAGAGGGTTAACAGCAGCGATATCTTAATGAGAGCGAGGTCTACGCGTAGAGGTACATGTACCAGGTATGTACATATGTATATACATACAAGCTTACCCTTCGGGATGTGATTGGCTATCCGGGGGGTGTCGCAAGTAGAAAAGAAGGGGGGGGGGGGGGGGGGGGGAATGAAAATCAAAGAAGAAAAAAAAATCCATCAGGCTTCGTAGTAACCCGGCAAGCAACACCGACCGACGCAGACGAGTTTATTGTATACCCGGTATGTATATGTACGGGGACTATTGGCATCGACAGTTTCAGGTTAGCTGGTTGGACGTTTGGAGTGTTCGACCGTGGTTCCGTGGTGGGTAAATGCTTCCTTTCGCTCGCCCTTCGTGATCATCGTACAGGACACGCGGGTTCGATGAACCTCATTTTGTCCCTCACCAAGACGCGGTACCTGCTTTATGCCGAAGACGACTGGTGGGCGCTGCGTGACAGAAAAATGCCTTCCACGCTTGGCACGGAAAATTTCCTGTGGCGGGCCATGGACGTGCTCAGAAATTCTGCCGAACGAGTATCACAGGCGAGCAACGGTGCTACTATATAGGACACCGGTCTTTTTAAAGAACGTCAAGTCCTCTTTTGGTCTAAATACAATTAATTTTAGAGTAAGAGGGCGTGTAATCAATATGTCAAATCGAAGGAATCCCGTTTTTCGGCCTTATTCTCACATGATAGTTTTTAGCGTATAGTATTGGGGCGGTCAGTCAAGCGGTCAAACGGCCTTTTCCTAACTTTTTGTCAGTAACGTACCAGTTTTGATGAAGGGGGGTGGGTCAGTCATGGGGGCAAACCGCGATCTTCTCGACATTTTTGGCCTCAACCTACTAGTTTTAATGTAGGGGCGGTCAGTCAAGGCGCCAAACCGCGGGTTCCTACTTTTTCGCCTTATCATACTAGTTTTGGTGTAGGGGGTCGGTCAGTCCAGGGGGCAAACTACCGTCTCCTACTTTTCGGTCAGTAGTATACTAGCTTTAATCAATGGAGGCGGGTCAAACAACGGTCTCATGGCACTTTTGCAGGCGAGCGTCAAGGCACTTTGCGAACCATTTCGGGCTTGGTTGTAGAAACTACATCCACGCAAAATGTTTGTTTTGCTCTGCCGTCAAGCAGGACGTTGTATGATGTATCGATACGTGTGAGGTTCACCGCAGGTGTAGTCTGTGGAAAAACTAAACGCACACCTGAGCTGTGAGATCCAAGGTCTCGTTGAAACTCGTGTTTGCAAGCTGCGGATGACGCTTCAATCGTACCTGCTGTACGGGGGGTGCATATCCTTATGAACCATTAACATATGTATCTGCCGAAGATATAATCTCTCTCTATATGTGCTAGCTACCTTCACCGAGCAAGTATCATACCAGCGTGGTGTATGACAAATATTTCTTGAAATACAATAAGTCAGATTTCGCTTAGCCCCCGTCACGCCCCCCCCCGCCCCCGTCAGGTTCTAATCAACGACCAATCGTCGCTAAGCTGCTCCTGGGGTGAACCAGACGACCCATGCCCTTATGCGGGACACCATGCGGGACATCGCGCGATGCATAGTAACCCCTTGCGGCGGTCGCGCTTCACCAACGCTCCACCCCAGAGGCACGCCACCGCAGCTCCCGACACCCACGTAGGAGGCGCAGTCGGTCAGTCAAGCCATCAGAACTGCTCCTCCGGCACCACCGCGAGCCTCAAGACACATCCAGGAAGAGAACATGATCCGGGTGACGGCTGCTCGATTGTGCGTGGTTCTACAGTTCTTCAAGAATCGGATATGTTTGTGATGGGTGGCGGTGGTGGTGGTGGCAGTGGTGTTGGTGGCGGTCATGATGTTGGTGCTGGTGCTGGTGTTGGTGGTGTTGGTGGTGTTGGTGTTGGTGTTGGTGCTGGTGTTGGTATTTGTGATGGTGGTGATGGTGATGGTGTTGGTGTTGGTGTTGGTGGTGGTGTTGGTGGTGGTGGCGGTGGTGGTGGTGGTAGTGGTAGTGGTAGTGGTGGTGGTGGTGGTGGTAGGTGTGGTGGCAGTGATGGTGGAAATGCAGTACCTCAAGAATCAGATGCCTCAGGGATTGGTGGCAGTGGCACAGCGGTGGAATACCGGCTACATGAGTTCGGACTGACAGACCCGTCGCTCGACCTCAGCCACTGGCCTGGGTTCTCTTTGAATCCAGGGCTGTGGGACCTGGCCAGGCTCGGCGACATCTATCGATTGAAGTTCGACCGACCGTTCCGGTTCGATCCGGCGGACATCAGGTGAGCTTCCGCACCTTTCAAGGAAAATCAACGGACACTAGTCTCGTAGAGGACACTGCCATAAAGCACAACCGCTGCAAAAGGTTCGCTCGTAGACTGCAGACAATGTTCGATGACCCGACAACTGCCTTGCTTGCTCCCAGGCTGCTGACCAACGGCGCATCCTCTCCTTCTATGCTTGCTTTGGAAACGCACATGATGAAGGTTACGCTGTGACAGGCCCACCCTCTTGTGCTTCCCCGTATGTCCGTCTCCTTCTACGCGTGATATTGAAACCCAGATGATGAATGTCAAGCTTTCACAAGACCACTCTCACACGCCTCCATTTCCGTCTCCTGCTATGAGTGCTCTTCAAACCCCCACATGCTGCAGGTCGAGGAAGGTTTTGACTCGGTCTACCCTTGCCCACCTCTTGCCGATAACGTCCTTTAGAATAAATTAGACTATATACTGTAGTCCACTGGGTTATTGGTTGGAAGTTAGTCAATTGCCAACCCGAACTAAGGTAAATCACGCTTTCAAATGCCGCTCGTTGTGTCTCCTTCCACTCGCCAACGTTGCGCCTTGATTGTGCTTGATCTGGTCGCACAGATTCGAGCAAACCACGTCCATAGACGATCTGTCTCACACTCCTGCCTGTATACCTATATACCAGGGTGTTTTGTTGTAGCTTCATTTGCCGTACGACAGAGTGCGGTGCGAAATTCATTATGAACGCCATCTATGGCACAATGCACCGAATACTATTATACCACCCTCCCCCAATCAATTCTCCTTCCCCGCGTTTCAGTCGTCAACTTTTGCTTTGGTTTTTGTTTTACGTCTTTTTTCCTTTCTTTCTTTCTATCTACGTTTCTTTCGTTCTTTCTTTCTTTCTTTCTTTATACTTTCCCATTTTTTCCAATATCTAACGTTCGTTGTGCCTTTATCGTGCTCCATCTGATCGTCCAGATTCGAGCAAACCGCATCGATGGATCTTTTCGACGCGGGCGCCGTCATTGCACATCTGCCAGACGTCACGTTTCGACACGTCGGGGCAGGGCAATCGGCTTATGAGGCGAACGACATGCGTAGACCCTGGGACACCTAGTGTGTCAATGCTCGGTTGTCGCAGATATATTTCTGTAAAGTTTTAGCATGTTCGAAGCACACGTTTACAATATAATATGGGGTTTGTTGTGGAGATTAAATTGCGTGTGTATGCCAGTCTCAGAAGCTGTCGGATGTCGTGTTAAGACAGGTTGGGGAAGGGCAATTGGAATAGAAGGCGAACGACATGCAACGTGTACACCTTGATGTGTCAGTATTCGCTATTTACTTTGTGCATGTATTGTCGTAGAGTGTTTTTTATTCCGTGAGGCGTTAACAGATGTTATGCAGTAGGTCGGAGTTGTGGTGCGGATAATCCGGGACATATTCACGAAAAACAGATACGGGTATTAAAAGACCGTGCGGCGACAATTGTCTGAGGTGCGGGAAGGCCGGTGCCGAAACCCCGAACCCCACTTTTTCGCTCGACTCGGTGTTCCCTCGCATGAACGGCGGGCGTTCTGGCCCGTTCCCTATCGCAGAGGATTCAGCGGGCTTAGCTACCCCGCCCACAACCTCAGGCGTGGGTATAGGGCAGAAACACCCTCCGGCGGGCACTCAAGTGCCGCCCACCCGAGACCCGTTTTTGAGTTCGTCTGGAGTGTCTGCAGGCTCTCCTTCGAACACGGGGCACTAGTAGCTCCTTGTCTAGAGTGCCAACAGGAAGGAGGGACATGACCAAATTCACGATCAAAAGACAACGGGCATGCGTGGGGCTGTTTTCGCTACATGAAAAGTGGGTGAGAGGTTCTGTTCAACTCTCGAGTTTGTTGGTTTTTCTTAAGTTGTGGCTGGAATAAATGAAGGGTGGCATGTGCTTCCATCGGCAAATTTCCAGGTGTCTGCATATTTTGCCTATTATTTTCATGTTATTAATGGTAAGGACATACATTACTACTATTAATAATACTACGGTAGATTCTAGAGATGGACGCCGTTGACCTCTAGGCTACTGTAGGGGGGTCACTTTTGGGGCCTTTTTTTCGCAGTGAGTCGGGGTCACTCGCGCGAGCTGACCCCTTGCTCCGTTACGGGTTCTAGATCTGTCGTGCTGTTTTAATTCTTGCTGAATGAATCCGCAACGGAATGGTAAGCTTCTCTGCGCCAAAATTGAACGCACAACAGCGTCTTTTGTGTCGGTGAGGGACGGAGTCACCCGTGCGAGTGCGGCTCCAATCCGGTCGCGGAAATGGGGATACTAACATCCCTCCTATCATTTTTTTTCTGAGGTTCCTCTCTTTAGGAGCTCTATACCCTACAGCAGTATGACACCGAGAGAAGCATTCGAAGAAACTGAAAGCCGGACCCGGTGAGCAAATCCATGTATGTGGCGGCCTAGGTATACAAAAATATATACCAGGTAGTTTATATCAGTTGCAAAATAAGAATGACATTCCGACGATTTTCTTAATAGGCCATTGACAACGCCTTTTGTTACAACAGGAAACCCTTTTTGGGGACAAGTTTACTTGAAGTCAGTATCATAGGGAGGGATTTGGGAGCTCTAAGGAGTTAATATTATGAGCCTAGGCGCTGTTACAGACGCAGGCCACCCTTTGCAGGTCTCTGTACTATGCAGGTTCCACGTTAGTCACTCAATTGTGCTAAATAAGCTCTTGTATTAGTCCGGCATACGCCACGGATAGAACTGATCGTGTGCAATTCCTCGAAGCAAAAGCATCATCCCCTTTGCCTATGGGCACATGCCTTCAAAGGCATGTGCAACCCCTTTTATGAAATTTCGAAATCTAAACCTTAAACATTGTTTGTCTCCCAGGGCAATACCATAACACTAGCCCACCCTGATGAGCCGCCTTGTTAGGCTCCCAGGGCAATACGATAGCACTAGCCCACCGTGATGAGCCGTATTAGCAGAAATATAGAAGATTCGGGGAAGCACCGGTCCACGGTCTAGAACATGACTCAAAGATGCGGCTCTTCAAAACCTACTCCCACACATCTACCCTGCGACGCTACGAAGCCTCCGGAAAATGCTCCAGCAGAAAACCACAAACGAAGAACGGAAGACAGGCTACACAACACCCCAACGAATGGCAGGATCACCAGGCGCGAGAGTTATCACTTTCCGACGATTAGCGAGGGGGATGGAGAACCAGAGGGAGTAGTTTTTAGGCTCCCGGGGATACCATAACATTGAAGAGCCCCGTCATTAAGAAAATGGTTTTGCCAAAAAGTGCTATAATATCTCTATCGTATCGCTCGTCTTAACCCCTTTGGAAACTCAGAGGGAAAATTGACGAAAAAAAAAATGATTACAGCGTCGATCGCACGAAACAAAGCGGGTTCCTGTTGCCGGTTTTGCTGGCGGCTGGCTAAAGGGTTTTGGTTTTAGTTTATGTTTAGAGTGGCAGTAGTCCATGAGTATTACGACACGCGCAGCAACGTACTACTGCTGTAGTACCCATGCTGCTGCGTTCTCAATCCAACCAATTCATAGTGAGGCCAAACCTTGCCGCACAAACATGTTGATTGTTCTCATGGCATTTTTTTTGCTGATTCTTGTGTGCCCCATTAGGATTAATAGAGACGCACGCTACCAATAGTACGTATACAACAGAGGTGACCCTTTTTTTTTCCGAGACTCCCCACCCGAGGAGATATATTCTACGATAACGCTCGCCAAAAGCCGACTTTTTTTGGGGGGGGGGGGATTGCTGCGAGTATACCCCATGGAAAATCGCATGGCCTATTAATAGCTCTTCCGGCGATTTTGGGTTAAAGCCTTGTCAGCACTGGAAACCGTTTTGGTTTTTGGGGACAGATGCTTGAAATTAGTATAGATAAGGAGATATCTTGGGGATCTAAAGGGGTTAACGCCTTTACAACTGGAAACCTGTTTTTGGTGACGTTACTTGGAATTGGTATAGGGAGGCGTTTGGGGGCTCTGAAGGGGTTAAGGAGCCCCGTCATTCCGAAACTGTTGCAGCCAGAAAAGTGATACCTCGTGTATATCGTACCACGTGCCTAGAGTAACATTTTCCCCTTGATTTTCTCTCTGGGAAAAGTGGTCGAGGTTGAAGGTCATCATGCTGCAAAATTGTCAGAAGGCAAGAAGAGAAAAAATACATTCACAGGCAGCGTTCATGTTAGGACAATACCTGCCATCGTCTCATCACCCTTGGTGCAGCCTGGCGAGCCGTCACTCGAAGGATGATGACTGCTACACGACTGTGTCAAGGGCTAATGTCATGTTTCGATTTGATCAGTTTTTCCTGATGGAGAGTTTTGTTGGTGCTAAGGCCAGTACACTATGACACATCCTACCGTGAAGGCGCATCGTTTTTTGTTAGCTCCTCAATTAAGGACCTCTATATCATAGCTCAACCCAAAAAACGAAGCTGAGTGCGACTCTTCATGGCATTATACAGACGAAAAATAAAGACTACCTGATACCCTGATATCCTGATATCCTGAACCATGGTGCCCATTGCTTTAACATGGTGTCCATTGCTGTAATATGGTCCCCATTGTGGTCACATGGTGTCCACTGCTGTAACAAGGTACCCGTTTTTGGTAACATGGTACCCAGTGCTAAGAAAAAACACCATTGAGTGCTATTGGGCATAGTACACTCTAAAATAAGACATCCTGGTACCCAAATATCCTGTACAAAGGGTATCCATTGACGACAAAAACGCAGCTGAGTGCGACTGGACATGGTACACACGAAACAAAGACCCCTAAAGTACAACAGTAACCTACAACCCGTCAAATGGTGACCATTAGCGCACCCGTATATCCCACCACACACTCCTTGCGAGGAAAATATCGTCAAGGCCAGAAAGCAACAACACAATAGTCCACAGACGCGGTCCACTCGCCCCGTGCAGTACTATGTATCGCCAGAAATAACCCTCCATGTGCCTCAAGCCCAGAAAAAAAATCCCACGCGTTTCAGCCGAGCTATCATGATCAAACTCGCACTCGCATCGGCGCCTTCCCCTCATCTCCTCACATCGGGTCCATCGCCAACCACTCGATTTAAGAGATAAAATGCCCGGCGCCTCGCCCTAAACTCAGCTTTCGTAAAAAAACACTTGAGTAGAGAGGCAGCATCACTGCCAAGCTAAGCACTTCAAAACAAGAGAAGAAACGAAAAAAAAAACAGCCACGGTCACAAAACAAGCTTAACAAAATACAGCTTGCGCCACCTACGATCCTGGTCGGATACTAAATCCTTCTCCGTCTCTCTACCATCTTCAGTTCACTCCCCTTCCCTCCCGGCCTAAGAACCGGAGAGTCAATCCGCTACCGCCATGCTCTGAAAGCCTACACCCTAACTTGTCCCAATACCCACCCCTAACGGACGCATCCACCTACCGACCCATTTGCAGTCGCACCGCAACCCAGCCTAACCCCGCCCACTCTTATTCTCCAAACTCTCCGCTTTTATCCGGAACCCTTCGAAAGCCCAGACACCATGTGCTGCAACAACTTGAGCACATTAAGTTGGGCCGCTAATATAACCGGCGAAACCTTCGAAAGCTCAGTCTACGTGCTGCAAGCCACGCGAACTTGCGCACAAAAACATCGGGCCTCAAAACCTCAACCAGTAAAACCTCTCAAAAGTCAACACGTAAAATATGCTAAGACTATAGTTCGACGTAGTACCTTTATGTGCCGCGAGAAAAATTGTAAACCATGTTGGGTCGCCTCGATCACCAAAAGCGCCCGCCCCTCCTACTCGTCCTCCTCTTCTCAAGAGCGTCTCAGACACTGATACAAGCGGCAGCAGCCCGAACTGCCTTGGTCAGTGACATGACGCCCGCACGGTTCCCGCCCGCCACACGGATGGCGTCTTCCACCACAGTACGGTCGAGACTTCCGATGTCCAACTGAATCCAAAAAGGCGGGGGCAGCGAGGGGGGGGGGGGGGGGGGGGGGGGGGCAAGAAGCGAGGGAGGGGGTAAGGGTCGAGGCTACCATATCCACTTTGATTCGAAATAGGCGGGGGGACGTCGGGGAGGCGAAGGGGTGAGGGCGGGGGAGTGCCGAGGCTGCCGATTTCCACGTTCATTCGAAAAAAGCAAGTAATCGGAGTGGAGGGGATGGGTAAGTACGGAATCTGCGATATCCGCCTTGACTCAAGCAGGGCGGGAGAAGGGGGTGGGGGAGAGGCGAGGGGGTGAGGGCGGGTGCGTGTAGAGGCCGCCGATTTCCGCATTCCTTCGAAAAAGGCATGGAATATGAGGGGAGGGAATAGCACAGGGTTTTGCTGTGCACCATAATATTATCGTGTCCATGAGGAATGCAAGGGTGACACAGCTAGCTCACGCCATTGTTGCAGGGAAGAACAGCGACTTTGCCTTCAACAAAACAATAGGTACGCTATCACAAGAGACAGTGGGCAACCAATCACAAGACATGCAGGAGCGGTCAACTTTGAGCCGACGCCTGTGTTACGCCGCAACGGCCAACTTTGAACGAAAACAAGAAATACATAAATGTAAACCAAAACATATATAGCTTGCTCAAGTACTACTAATGCACTCATGCATTGTTCGGATCGCACTGTACCCCACCCCATCGCGCCAGCCCGAACCCCACCGAGCACAAGTATTAGCATATCCCCCGCCCTTCTTCTCTCACCTCCACCCTGGGCCCTCCAACGCAGCACGCAAACGAGGGCGCCACTCGGAACTTGAGGCGTAGGGCCCTTCTAGCCCTCCAATCAGCCACCTCAACACAAAGAGTAGCCCCTCCCCCAATTTGGTGAGGCGTCACGGTGCAGGCGTGGCTCTTTTCGACCTCGTGTACCTGAGGTAGGGTTGGGTAGGGGGGGGGGGGGGGGGGGGGGCAAACAGATTAAAAGCATGAACAGCGCAAAAACCAAAAGCATGTACGACAGAAACAGCGGTGAAACGCTAATCCTTGGATTACAAACAAAAAATGCAATCAGTGAAAACGCTCAAAATACGCGTTGATCACGAGAAAAGGGGGCCGAAACGCTTGATTAAAGCGCACCTCGTCGCTTTTTGTCGATGGCCCCAAACGGGCTAAAAAAACCTACTGGACCCCAACGTCAGCGACCTAAACACACGAGACGGTCCCGTGAACAGCCGTCTAGGAAGTATACCAGGTAGGCAGCAAGGCATATGTCGTCATGCTGCAAGCGTGTCGTACGCCCCCGCGTGCGTTGCGCTCCAGAAAAATTGCCAACCCCAGCACAGTCTAAGCTGCTTCGAGTGGGTCGTGCTGTCGATAATCGACAGTTTTTTAGATGATTTCTCTCTCAAGACGAAGAGGGGTTACACCACAAACCGATTGAAACCATTCACAAACGCCAAACCCTAAATAATGGTACTATAAAACAATCGACAGGATAAATAAGGTTGCCCTAGAAATAACAGACTACGCTGCACGGATTCGGATGGAAAAACATGAAACCAAAAATAAAAAATTGACGGAAAAACATGTCTCACGTCCTGAAGAAGGCCGTAGGCGACACCATTTAAGAAAAGGCTTCGTATCATTTTGCGTCAGGATCAAAACCTCAGGTGTGCTTTATATCGTCATTTTTACTTGCCAGATAAAGTCGTAATAGGTGTGACCCTCAGCGACCTTCTCGACGAGCCGTGGTCACAGGTGTCGTCCCTTCTCCCCCCCGGTACGCGTCTTCATTTTTATCGCGCGGAGGGTACAGCATTCCCAACACTCGTCGATTTCCATCGAAGTTCGCTCACGCACGCTCTCTCGCTTTCCGTGAATCAATTGTTGCACAAGAAAAAGTCCGTACGAGGACTATCAATAGTATGCTGCACTACCATATGCACTCGGGGGGCTCGAACAAGCGAAATCGAACTTACCAGCTGCCAGGTTAAAACCACTAGACCACCGGGGATGCCAACTTTACGTGAGGAAGGGCGTGTTGTACTTACGCTATTAGTAGCACCAGTGTTGAAAACGAATTGATGATATTTCGTGCAAACCAACTACTCCGTACTACTGTAAATCGACGCGGGTATAGTAGTCTCACCTCGTCAAGGAGACCGTAGGCGCGGCCGACATACAATTCCGCCTTCTGGATCTCAGTCTTCAGGGTGCCGACCGTCGTCACCGCCGGCAGGCCAGAGACAGCTGCCCCCGGATCAGCACCGGTTGAGAAAATCCCCCCCTTGCCTTCAAAAAAGAGGCGACTCAGCTGACCAGAAGCTGAATCCTACACGATCGTAAGATACATAATAGAGGGAGGGATGGGGGAAAAAAAAGGCGAATCCGAGGGTAGAATGCGATATCGTCGGGCTTTGGACTTTATTCGAGAGGAAAAGACACAGACAATTCACGATAGACGAAAAAAAAAAAATACCCCCCCTGCCTACGCTTTAAAAAGTAAGGTGACTCAACTGACCCGAAGTGGGGTTTTAAGGGGTGGGGTGAAACGGAAGAGAGCGCCGACAACAACCAACCGTGCGATCTGGTCAACCTCCAACCAACGTCCAATGAACACCGCACACCGGTACAGTACAGGTATGAGATCACCGGGCTGCGTGCCGTGCGCGTTGTGCAGCTCCCAACCTAGCGTTTCGTCCACATGCGCAGCTTCGGCAGTCCGAGCTAGGACTCCCTATCGCCTACGCTGGTGTCTAAGAAAACTATGACATACTCCCCCCCTCTTAAGTCTCAAAGGAGAACGAGCTAATAAACCCAACTATACCGGACCGGACCGGACCGGCTCGTTGGGGATGGTCGGCGTGGTATTACTTGCCGGGTTACTTGCGCGGTGGCTAATCGATGCAACGGGTCATAACCCGCGACAACCCGGCCCGCGGGTCGGACCAGGAGGCATACCACGGATCGAGTCGAGTCGAACCGGGTCGGGGTCAGGAGGTGCTGGAAATCTCACGGGTCGAGTCGGATCGGGTCAGGAGGCTTTCAAACATCACGGGATGGGGCCGGATTCCGCCGACACGATCCGACTGGTGTAGTATACAAGGAAGAGATCCGACCCGCCAACAGCCTGTATTGTTCTTTCTTCTTTTCTTCGAAAATGTGTTTCTCCCATTTTTCCAATATTGCGACACTCCCGGCGTTCCAAGGCAACCACACCCCGAAGAAGAACTTTCTACGTACATAATACATAATGCGTAATACATGCTTTGAAGCATATAGCAGAAAAATAACAGGTGTCAATCACTACGTAGCGACTGCAAGATTCGCAGCAGCTATCAAGATTTCACGAAAACTACGAATTATTCGTAATATACTAGCTAACAACACTTCAAGATTTCGATAACTACGATTGCTCGTAGTAGCTATTAATAACACCCTTTCAAGACTTCGACAACTATGATTGATGTTTGCCCGCAAGAACCCACTCGCCGCCAACCTCCACCATTGCCCCTCCTTGCACGGACATGCCTCCCTTCAACGACCTCCCCCCCTCGCTCCTCCGGCCTTTCGGCAGATGACGTTTTTACCGCCGCGGAATATTGTTATAAAAAATACCTGGTACCAGGTACAAGACAACCCCACGTTATAACTATCAATATGTATGCTGAACAGTAGTGGTCCCTCTATAGTGCCGGTATGTGCACTATAGATGGAAATACCGGTAATATAGCGGTAACCGGTACTCCCTCGGCATGCCGCCACTACCGATTGTTCTCATATGTGCCAACCGATTTCACAGGCACTGCCTTGTGGCGAGAAATCGGCACTACTCAACCGGCACTGTAGAGGGATCTCCACTATGTATGCCGCCACTACCGGTTGTTCTTATGTGTGCCATGGGATTTCACAGGCACTATAGCGGGCAACCGGCACGACTCAACCGGCACTATAGAGGGATATCCACTGTGTACGCCGCCACTACCAGTTGTTCTCATCTGTGGCAGCCGACTCCACAGGCACTATAGCGGGCGACCGGCACTACTCAAACGGCACTATACAGGGATCTCTGCTGTAATCGCATGCACTCACCACGCCACCGACTTTGACCATAGCTCGCTCGTTCACAGACACGCCTCCCTCCAACGGCCCCCTCGCTTCGGATGATGACGCTGTCACCGCCGATTCCTCGTCTAATACAAACTTTATCTGCAGAGCACAGAACGCACACAGATCGCAAGCGCATGAACAAAACGCCCGCTACGCACTGCAATCCGATGTTTAATGATAATAACAACGAAAATGAACAGGAATGCACATCACGAGTACAGCGTCTTCCTTTTCACCCGGTCTCTGCCATACCACGAACACCATCCACTTCTGCACAAAACGTCTTGAACACATTACCACAATCTTCGCACCCTCGGACAGATGACCATCTAGATCAAAAAGACCATATGGATCATACAGACCATACATATCATCCACATCATTTAGACCATATACATAATATATAATATATACCATATATATTATACATATCATCTACAGTAGATCCTGTATCTGCCCCTGCGAGATGCTGTGCAAGACCTACTAACTGTATATATCATATATAAAGAGTGCAGATCTAACTCTGGAAAATATTCCAGATAATACAGATGGTACGCTCCCCGCCCGATAACTTGAGCTTTTACGCTCAGCGACCTTCTGGGCAAGCCGTGCTCACGGGTCACAGGTCACAGGTGTCTTTCTTTCCTTCGCCTCCCCGGGTAGGTAGGTGCCTTCACTTTTATCCAATTGTACATTGTATCGCGCATAGGGTTCAGCACAATCGAATTTGTGCAAACTCACGCTGCAGATTTTCATCGAATTTTGCAAACTCAAGCTCTCGCGCTTTCCGCTGGTCATTTTTTTAGGCAAGAAAAAGTCCCTACCAGCACGAGCATGCACTACAAATATATAAATATACTATTAGTACGTAGGGAGTATATTCGAAGAAGCATCAACGACTTACGCGCAGCAGGGACGAGATTCCCTTAGGTACTACTCCATAGGGGACGCCTGCTGGTGCTTAACAATCCACACGAACAAACAACATAAAACATAAAACGCCATCGCCTTCAACACCTCGTGCTTCAGCAAAAAAAAAAAACGATCATTAATCAACATACCTGGCATGCATCATAATCGAAGTAAGACAACAGCGGCCTTGAACCCACCCCGCGTTCAACATGCCTGGCATATGAACCAACATGCTTTAAAGCAACAAAAAAAAACGCCTTACACGTTCCAACCCTCCAAGAAAGCGTCCAACACTAATTCCAAGTGTTTTTTTCCTATCCCCGAAACGTTGGCGGACTTTTCTAACGGAGTTAAACGAACCTCGTGCATGAACGAAAAACATTTGGCCGACTGGACAACATGATTCGCAATAAGGCAAAACGCCTTAACCAATTTGCAACTCCTAACGTTATTATATCCTAGTCTAACTCCAAGTATTTTGTCCCCATGTCGGGATTGCGGTGCTAAAGGCTTGAACCCTTCGGGACTTGATTATATCTTGATTATATCTTGACTATAGTATAGCAACCAAAAAAACGTCGTTGCCATATTTTCAAGCGTCTTACGAGAAGCGTGAGCGCGCAGCAGTACGAGTAGTTGTTCATGCTGCGCCCGCCCCGTACAAGTCTTTGCATCGTTGGCGTCATCGTTCGGACACCAATTTTATCATCATCCCTAACTCTCAGTGGCAGATGCCGAAATCGTCAATCTCGACGTGCATTTTTTTTCCCTCTGAGGACTTTAAGGGGTTAAACCAACCTCGTGCTTAAGCGCCCAGTCGTGGGGCGCGGCAAAAGCCACGATAACCTTGTCCGGAAGCAGGGTGATCGGTTGACAGCACACCCTGAGACCCAGCTGAACGTCCAGCTTCTCTTTCAAGACCTGCAACAATAACATTAAACACCGCATCAACAAGCAACCAAATTGACTAACACATTTAGTCCTGTCAGCACAGCGAACACAACAGTGCCCTTCAGAGCTACGAGTGCCGACTAGACTTCAAGTAGAAAAAATGTCGAAAACTCTCCGCAAAACAGCAAAAGGAAGGCCGAATCAACCACAGCTTGAGACTCAGCTGAACGTCGACATCCTGCTGTAAGCACTGAGACAATCACATAAAACAATACACCTAGCAAGGGGAAGTAACAATGTTGAGTAAGACAGGCAGACCACGGATCCCCAGTTGATTATATATTATAGATATTTAAGGGAATATCTGTATGGTCTGTATGATCTAGCTCGTGTTACCGGCTGGGAGCCGTGCGATCCGCATGATCTAGCAACCGTTTCCAGGGTTGGATCTGTACTCTCGCTATATAAATACAGATCCTACACACATCTCGCAACGACAGGTACACGGGATCTACTGTAGATGATCTATATGATCTATACGATCTATACGATCCATATGATCTATATGACGTGTCAGAGGTGTAAAGTAGTGTGCTGTTCCCACCTTAACTCATCGCCACAGACTAGAACATATCAATAGTCCATGGTCACACAGGACAGGTTCCAAGCAAAATGTCGGGAATCACGACAAAAAAAAAACGTGGCATTTTCACGAATCGTGACCTTTGTCAGCAATCCTGACCTCGACGAATACAGTACTTTCGAAAAATTCCATAAAGAGTGATGTCAAGATTCCCAACATAGCAAAAACGTGTGTTTTTTCCACGTGACACTCCAGAATTACAAAATGTCAGGGATCGCGCTTTAATATCAGGAATCGTGTTTTCTGGGCGCTGGTTAGGAACGACCCTAAAAAAACATCTCAGGGAAAATGAAGCGAAACAATTCAATACGCACGCAGGTAACTGAAGCATATCGCGCAGCTTTTCGTCCGGACAACAAAAAAAAGAAAAACGAGTGCATCTCCTACCATAACAAAACCTGTAGAGCTAGCCTAATGGCTTATCACTGTGTACACAACACAGGGCGTACGCTGCGCGGCAAATAAGCAAAGGACGCAGCCGCGATTTGATCGACTCACCGAAGCCTCCCCCTCGAGGTGAAGATCCTTCGAGCTCCATGAGACACAACACGAAGACGAGCACAAATAATTCACGAGGCCAAAGACCTCCCCGCCCAAGACTGCTCCAAAAACTGCAATTTTTTCACACATTTCTAGTACCTTGTCCCCAAAACCGTGACTGGGGTTCATTAAGGTTTGGGTTTTCTTCAAGAAAGAAGGCGTGTTTTGCCCGCCCTGACTCACCAAGGCCTCCCTTTCGAGACGAATCCCCTTGGACTCCAGCTCCATGATACGCACGACGGAAGCCGAGCGCCTAGCGGCGGCCTGTGTCTGGGCCTCCCGTCGAGCCTTGGCTTCCACCAAGGAGGCTTTCTTCGCGGCCAACTCCTGCAAAACAAGAAAAAACGATGCATGGAATCGTCAAAAAATAAAGAACTACTTGGGCTGGTCGGTGCTTTTAGCCCGGTTACTTGCGCAATGGCTGATTATCAGGGCTTTTTACGGGTCATAATCCGGCCAACGGGTCAGAGCAGAAAGTTTTCGAAAAAACTCGCGGGTCGACGGGGGTAGAACAAGGAGGCCTTTGAAATAATGCGGGTCGGGTCGGATCGGGTCAGAAAGCTTTCAAAATATCACGGGTCGGGTCGGGCCAGGCCGAGTCATCCTGACCTGATGCGACCCTCGAAAAGAGATACAATCCAATCCGACCCGTGAAAGTCCATCTTCAACATAAATTTCATTTAGTTTGCAACTTTTTTTTAGGTTGTTCGTGGTATATACGTAGCTCATAAGGACGCCCGTGATCTCCCTTTCCGAATTGGGACACCCCCGGGATGTCAAGCCAGCCACATTTCTAAGAGAAAACTTCTATACCAGGTATACAGCACACCCCGGACAATAGCCTATTGAATATGCCTATTGAATGTTAATAGCTTGGGGTATTGCATATCGATACCTATTGACACCTTTGATAGGATCGATAATTTTTTTGTCGATCGATACCCATTGCTTGGACCAATAGGTCCATAGAAATTGGTACAATAGGCTATCGTTCTTAAGATACGTGTGTCAATCTGTCTATCGATACCTATTCCTTCGACCAACAGGTTCTGATAAATCGGCGCAATAGGCTTATTGTTCTTACAATAGTTATGTCACACTGTCGATCGATACCTATTGTTTGACCAACAGGTACGTGAAATAGTCGATCGATATATACTGGTATATTGCTATGAGCAGTAGGTATAAAGCCCTGCACAGCTGTCTGCCACGTATTGAGCACGCCTGTTGGTCTGTCTACAGTTGGTGTATCGAATATCGATACGTGTTATCATTATTATTATTATTATTATTATTATTATTATTATTATTATTATTATTATTATTATTATTATTATTATTACTATTATTATTATTATTATTATTATTATTATATCTCTCCAACAATATAGCGTAGATGCCGTTCCGATGTAAATCGAATATCTTTCCATAATGCAGTACTGTAGTACATAATCAATCAAGTCGAATAATCCCTCCATAAATCAGTGGTATCTTCTGCCGACCATTTCCCCATTTCCTTTCCCCACATCTTCTTTAATCTACTGATTCCTTTCCTCACACATCGATTGAAATCCTCACAAGCCTACGATATCGATTAATTAAACGCTATTTTAGTACCAGGTATTATCGTAAAGCTGTTGTTTTGAAACAAAAGGCAAGAAGTAGGTCAAGGTGCATATTATTGCTCTCATCCAAGGTATTCCTTCGAACAATAGCCTGGGGTATACGGCACGTATAGGTATGTACCAAGCAGTACGAGGGTATACATTCACAAGCAGCAGGTAGCGATCGAAACCCTTGCAAATATATTGTAAAAATAAAAATACACTCCAGATGTGAGATCGAAGATTTTGTCGAAACTCATATTTGCAAGCTGTGTGTGATACTCCGATCGCGCGCATTACGGGGTGTGTGTCCTCATTAAGGATATAGGTCGGCGACTCCCCTTGGAACTACAGTGTAGCTATCAGGGTCAACAGGGTGATGTTAGGCAGTCTGTGCGCGGAAACTATAAAACCCGTTTCTGAGGGGGACAAAATCTGACAGCTGTGGAAGGAAATGCATCCGTTTATCAAGTGTATCCTGTAAGTCGTATAACCGGTGAGGGGAGGGCGGATTTTTTAGCACGTGGGGGCCTGGGCTTCAACAAGAGGGAGCGGGGGGCGGGGGGACGGGCGGGGCAACTCAATCTGTGCGTGGAAACTACTCGTAAATCCTTATACGATATCTATGAAATTGTCCGTAGGCATCGATCGATGCCCTTGAGAACCTAATAAATTGGGCAATAGGCATCGATCGATACCCTTGCAAACCTAGTACATTGAGCAAAAAGTATCGATCGATATAATCGCACATCTATCACTTTAACCAATAGGTATTGACTGGTGGCGATAAACAGGTATTGATCGAACGATAGCCTGTTGGGAGTCATTTTCAAATTATAGTGGTGCTTCGCAAGCATATCGGTCGCACAATAGGCTATTGTGGCCACTGCCCTTACCCTATTGATGCTTGCAATACCTATCGAAAGACCCCGAAGTTGAGCTATTGTGCCCCGCGATAGGTATCGATCTTCCTAGTTGCCGACCTTTTGTTGGCCCAATACCCTATTCAATAGGGTATTATCCAGGGTATAAGAAGGAACTCGACGGCTCACAAACAGGTCGCTCTAAAGCACTGCAGGCTTGAGCTTCGCACCGAACGCACATGAGTAGTAATCACCACCTTGTTGTTGAGACCATCCACCTTGAGCTTCTTAGGGCACAACACGGACAGACAGCGCCGTTTTCGGGGATTCTCCGCTGGGCTGTGGAGGGGCGTGCGGCGTGGATGATGAATGGCGAACTAGAATTGATTGTATCTAGACGGGCTGTCTTCGAGCGCCTTTGCTGTCCAACACCGAAACAATAAAATGGTGAAAGGTCTACGTACCGATACCTATCATCTGAAACAAAAGAATGGTGAAAGGTCTGTCAATACCTATCGTCCCAAACAATAGAATTGTGAACGGCCTACCGATATCTATCTTCGAAATCAATAGGTTTGGTGAAAGGTATATCGATACCTATCAGATAAACCCATAGGTTTCGTCTCTCAGCGCCAATATTCTATCGCCCAAACAATATCGCCCTAAAAAATGTCTGTCGACACCTACTTGTTGAACAATATGTTCAGATAAATAGGAACAATAGGCCATTGGCCAAACAGTAGATCATTGAAGATGCCCATGGATACCCATTGTCGGCCCCAATAGGCTACGAAAAGTACCTATCGATACCTATCGCGGGCAACAATAGGTCTCCTATTGGAATAGGATCCTATCGATTGCCTATTGACCTGGAACCTATTGTCCAGGGTGTGGTATACAGCAGTTAGTTATTCTCCGGCGAATGGGTACAAAAAAACGAAGTTTTCGCTAATGGTCCAGGCTTTTGGCACTAGCCAGCTCCGCCGGTACAACTACAGCTCAGCGAAGCAAGAGAAACAGGAAACCATCAAGGACACTATGAATACGATATATCGAATGTTCCGTTACCATATCCAACACTACATTACAGTGCAATCACCCCACCTGCTGCTGCCGCCGGAGACGTTCTATCTCGGAAACTTCTGAATCAACCAAGCTCAATTTCGCATCCTCTTCGTCATATTGCAACTTTCGATACGATATATCGCAACTTTCTACACGATATCTCGCAACTTTCGATACGATATACCGAACACTTCGATACGACAAGATATATCGAACCTTTCGATACGATATCCATCACTACAATAACGCAATAACCCCACCTGTTGCTGCAGCTTGAGGGTTTTTATCTCCTTCTCCGCCTCGGATACTTCCGATTCAACCAAGCTCAACTTCGCATCTCCCTCCTCGATTCGGCTCCTGATGAAAAACAACGCGGAAAAAGACGGAAAATAGTGACGCGACGGGGTGTTGGTGTGGGCTGTGCGTGTCGCCATCCATGCGCGTGTCCGTTTCACTGAACATTAAAATTTGTCACGTATGCATACATGCTATCTCGATATAATAGGTGGGCAGTCGCTTTGAAACGGGTGGAGCTACGCCGCGCATTCATGTTTTGTCTGTATACTTCGAAGTATATGATAGCGGGTAACCGTTTCAGGGAAACTTGTATTGTGCCACATGTATCATGTGTCCGTTCGCGTGTAACCGTTTCAGTGAACGCTTTGTGGTGCCGCATGTATGCTGTCGGTCGTCGGTCCGCGGGTAACCGTTCCAATCAATTGAATATATACATATCGTGAGGCAGTGTCACGTACGATAGGCCGAACGCGCCGGCAACCGTTTCAGTAAGCGTATCGTGTCGCATATACGCGCACTCACCGAACGTCGGCCCTTTTGACGTGCCGCGTGATAGTGGTTTCCGCCAGGTGCACGTTGTCGATTGTCTTCTCCAGCTCGACACCCCTCTTGTCACTCGCCTCACGACTTCGGGAAACCCGGAGGAGGACCTTAAACATGGAGAGGATTCAAAGAAGGTTTCGGGGTTTGGGGATACTCAGGCGAATATCCACTAGGAATGCTGTATATCATATAGTCTATATGACTAGCAAATTTTAGCAAAAAGAAGTAAACATAGTGGAAACAATAAGGAAATACCAGGAACTAAGCAACAAACAAAAAAAAAACAGTGCGGTTTTAGTATAAAACTACTTCAGATACGTCAGCTGTGACTTTGATCGGTTGAGCGGTCGATCCTCACCTTTGCATGAAACTAAATTCCGTAACACTAGTCTATGGCTTTGGTACCCTAGGTGAGTAAATTTTATGAACGCTCCTTGTACAGCAAAAATCATAAAACATGGATAAAAGAGCAGAGGACGAGCCTAAGCGGGGAACGACATATGTCAAAGCTTTCACCGGCTTGCTGGGGGTGAATTGTGGTCGCTGCCTCTGAGGCATAGCATCTTCCCGGCAAGTGTTGCGCTTGCCAATCGCCTTCAGCGCCCGAACAAAAAACGCCCGTCCCAACGGGAAACCAATACCGTCCTCTCGATCGACCGATCATAATCTAGCGTTCAAGCAGAGGACCCCAACGCCAAAGAGCAGTGCTTCGAAATCAACATCGGCTGATCGATCAATCGGCCATAACGAGCGCTCAAGCAGAACACTTCAAAACCAATCAGCAGCATTCTCGACGTCAATCCCTTTACGATTGCACCCACGTGCTAGGGAAAACATTACTTGAAAATAGTATGAAATATGGTTCGCAGTTCAACAAGGGTCCCTCCCGTACTAGCACGCTTGCTCCTCACCTCTTCAGCTACGCAGGCCAAACGGTCAAGCACCTGCACCTCCCACGCCGCCCACTCCTTCTGCAGCCCATTTTTGATCAAGCCGGCCATCTCTCGCACGCGAGAGGGCATGTCCTCTGCATCACCGAAAGCAGCGCACGCGGTCGATACAATAGTGCTTAGCAAGTTAACAAGGACTTCATGCTGAAGCACAGCAGACCAAAGCACAGCACAGCCCATCCCACCCCATCCCGCCCCGTTTCATCAGCCCCGCCCCGCCCCATCCCATTCCCTCCCATTTTACCGCACCCCGTCCCATCCCATTCCATTTCCTCCTATCCTGCCCCCACCCCATCCCCTCCGACCCCGTTCAATCCATCTTGCCCCGATCATCCCATCCCATCCCGTTCTATCCCACCATCCTTTCCCACTCATCGCCCCCTCCCATCCCACTCTCCCACCGTACCCTACAACATCCCATCGCGACACAACGCAGCACAAAGCCATCAGCCGTCAACCGAGCACTCACCCGCCGCGTCTACAGCAGCAGAAATGTCGCCCATTGCGATGGCACGGTCGATTTCGCCTAGCACAGGGGCATCGGTGTGAAACTTCCACGCCGCTTCGGCGCTGACCGAAGCAATCTCTTGGTGCTCCCGTGTTTTCTCCTGCACGCGGCAGAAAGTCGAGGAAAGAGAAAGGGTGGAAAACGGACGGTTAAATAGGAAAAAAAAGGGTGGGTAGCGGGGGCATGGGGCGGTACTTATTTCATGCGCAGCCGTAGTTGTATGACCTTAGACCTCGCATCCTACGATGCTGCGACGGAGCACGTTGGTTTTCACCGACCAAGCAAAAACCACGTGCACCAAGCGCGAAGTGCTGTGAGATGTTCGGCCAGTCGCATGCAGGGTGAGCTGCATCCTACTAAGACGGGTAAGGGAGGGGTGAAAGGGGGGGGGGGGGGGGGGGGGGGGGAAGAAGATTATGAATAGAACGCCTCAAGACTCCGATTTCCCCAATAAATTCCACAACTTGCCAATTTTACCTGTAAAATCCCCAAAACTTCCCTGACAACGTCCAGCCAGGGACTCCAATCTCCCTCGCCCTCTAACAGCATGTTACATTACGGGTCCCCAATAAGGCGGTATCCCCATATAGTGCGGTATCCCGATACAAGGCGGTCAACATCGCGTAGCGCGACTGGGAAATTACCCTCATAACGTGGAATGGATAGGTCGGCTGCCCGGTCATATTTCTGTGGCACAACACCGTCTCACCGTCTCATCGGGGGACCCCTACCGTAGCGGCGAACGCACTGAACAACTTCAACTTTGCTGAGGGGAGGGGGAGATGTAAATTCCCGACCGGAAACTAAACACACCAAACACACACTTCCATCTCAGAGTCCGCGGCGTCAATAGTCACCGCCATCGCGGAACCAAATCGCTTGACACGACCACAAAGCTTTTGCATCTCTCCCGGGTGAACAACCGGTAAGGACACTGGATGTGCTGGATGCCGATGGGTATAAAAAACGGCACCACCTAAAACAACAAACTCTACAGCCATACCAAAACACAAAAACACACACCTCAATCTCAGCAGCCGCAGCATTAAGAGTCGCCGCCATCGCGCGAACCAGTTCGTCCGGCATGCCACCCAAGTGCTCATCCGATAGCAGACCCTGACGGCTAGCACCGTTGCTGACAGCGGTGCTGACGATGCTGCTGGGGATGGTCTGGCCGTGTCCGTCGGAGGTGGGCACTCCGGGTGCGACGAACGCCATAAGGTCCTGCAATCAAAAATTGCAACAAAGAGGGACGCGGCACGAGAAGGGGGTGAACCAACATATCCCATGCCCTTGGCTCTTTCAGAACATAGTAGTGGTTCCTCAATAGTGCCGGTTGCCGCCAGAGTGCCGGGGATACCGGCACTATTGCGGCAACCGGCACTACTACTCCGCATACTGCCACACTACTGTACTGACTGTTCACGCATACTGCCACACTACTGTACTGACTGTTTCCATCTGTGCCAGGCGATTTCGCCGGCACTATAGGGGGATCTCTATTGTATTAAAACTGGTTGTCCCCAAGACGTGGGCGAAGGGCAGGCCTCGAGGCGTCAAACGAAAGTAGCCCGTCTTCCTTAATGTCGCGGAGTGCTAGGGTCAGCACTACTTACGACAGCCTTGCAGTATCCACTAAACAAACGAGGCAAACATATTCCTGAAGTATCCAATAAACAAACCAGGAAAAAGTATTAAACACCCGAACGTGTACATCACATAACATAATAGCATCGAATCACACCATATTGCGTAAACGCCATACGTGGTAATGTATTAGAAAAATACAATATATATACTCCGGATTATGTATTTATCATATACCATCGTACATGTATCGCATCATACAATCATATCCAATCATATCCAATCACACCGCATTCCATCCAATCACATCCCATCACCTCAAACAATAAACAGCCCCTGCGAAAGCCACCTCAATAAGAGCCCAGCCACACTCCTCACAACCGACCACCTTTCCCTGCCACCCACCTCGATCGTCATGGCAAGCGGAGCAATCTCCTCCTCATCCTCTTCCCCTTCTTCCTCCTCCTCCTCCTCCCCCTCATCCATCTTGTGCACCGCCTCCGCCCCAGGCCCCACCTCCATTTCACCGCCAACACCCTCCTCCTGCTCTCCCAGCGCTTCCACAGCCCCAACACCTCCCTCTACCGTCGGAGCCGCACCACCCGCCCCGCTATCCTGCTCCTCTCCCGACCCCGCCGCTCCCTCAGCCTCGATAGCCTCGGCCGCGACAGGGTCAACAGAAAGCCGCCTGCGCGCGCTGCTAGCCGCCGGCCCGCTAACCTCCGAGCGCGACTGCCCCCCCTCCCGACCAGGGGGAGCAATAGACGCCCGACGCGGCCGCGCCACGATAGCAGCCTGTAACGAAGAACGCCGGTTGCCTTCCCTACCCGCGTGCCCACACGCCGCCGACGAGACAGATGCGCGGCGGTTCAAACGGTGCAGGGGAGGACGGGCGACGGGAGCAGAAGGAGCAGCAGCAGTGGTAGCCGTGGTAGACGAAGAAGGCGGCGGAAGCTTCTCGTGCGAAGCAGGGGACGCCATAGAAACGTCCTCTGGTTGACCGACGCCTTCGGTGACCGCAGCGGCATCTTCCTCCTCCGCACCCTCCCGACCTTCGACGGAAGGGGCGGCAGCGGCGGTGGTGGCGGAAGCAGAAGCCGACCTGACGAGCGGCTGTCGGCCGGTCCCCATCATAGAGTGCAAAGAAGCGCGACGACGTCCACTCTGCGACAATTCCCCTTGTGTGGAGAACGAGGACGCGCGGCGGTGCGCCGGAGGGCGCACAGCAGCAGCCGAAGCCGCAGAAACAGAACCCTCGAGGGCAGAAACAAGCAGCTCGGAAGAAGCCCGCCTCGCCGAAGCCCGCGGGCGCGATACTCGAGCATCGTCGTCTGAACCCTCCGCAGGGTCACCTGCTCCCTCACCGCCAGCACCCTCACGAGTGTCATCGTTGCCATCGTGCGGCGAGTCTGTCCCGCGAACCACAGCTGGGGCCACCTCCGCTTTCGCTTCCGCCGCTGTCGACAACTTCTGCGCTTCTTCTCGCGCAGTACTATCTTCGGTGGCCCCGTCCAATCTTTCTCCACCGACCCTATCTCCCGAAGCTTGTCCGTCGGCATCCTGATCCGCGTCAGAGCAGCTCGATGCCCGCTCATCAACACCATCAACCGCGGTTCCCGCCCCGTCAACTTCCGCTTCACCATCCTCCTCAATCTCCATCTCCATCTCGGCTATCGACGACCGACGGCTGCGGTGCGGCCCCACACCTCCTCCTCCCTTTACCGCCGCCAACGCCACATAATCCAACGGAACCCCACCTCGTGCATGCTCCCGACGCCCCTCAAGCCTCGCGATATCTTCAGCAACAGCCCCCCCCCTCTGACCCCCACCGGAGCTAGCGGCCGTGAGAGACAATCCCACTGACTTACGTCCCCGAACTCGTTCCAAAACAAGCGGAGGGAATCGTCGAGATGACCGGGGGAGCCCCGCAGACCCAGACTCAGAACCAGTTCCAATCCCACCCAAGCTTCCTCCAAACCCGTCAGCATGTTCAGCAAAGTCGACGCCGAGTTCAACCGTGTGGTCCGTCGGGCTTCCTCCAAGGCTTCCCGGCCGCACCACTTGCCGTCGTCCAATCCCCCCCCCGGCCGGCGGCGATAGGGTGGGGCTTGCTTCTTGGCGTATGGGACTCACCCTTCCAGCGGCGCCGGCTAACTCGACCTCGGCAAACTCTTCGGCAAGTTCTTCGAGTCCTCGGCCGAGTGACACGGTAGGAGATGGGCAAGACTGCCCGCTGGGTGACTAAAATGTGGGTGTCAAGGAGGGAGGAAGGGAGGGAGGGAGGGAGGGAGGGAGGGAGGGAGAGAGGGAGGGAGGAGGGGGAGCTCAAAGGAAAAATCAGGCGAGAACACGATATCAAAAAGAACATGGAAACTGTGGGCAAGAATGTTACAGGCGGAAACCGAAACAAATGTGACGGCACTGCAAGTATGCCTATTACTAGGCACGCTACCGTATTGTCACAAAGGGCAGTGCGAGACAAAACGGAAAAGGAAGGGCGGTGCACGTAACGCGCCGCCGGCAACCAAATCACAGCCACAAGAAGCTCGCTAAATCAAAACTCACCAGCTCCTCTCGCACGGTCGCCAGGCGCGCGCTTTCCCCCTACACGGAACATGCGAACGGCGAAAGACAAGGAAAAAAAAGAGCTCAAACAATTAAAAAGAAGGGAAAAGGCATGAATGAAAACGAAGAAAAAAGAAAGCAAAAAAGGAACAAAAGAGGGGAGAAAAAATGGCAAAAACATTGAACCGTAATGAACCAAACAACAAAAAACAGACCTGTCCGAACATGGCCCCCCAGACCGGTCCCTGCGCATTCCCTGCCTCACGATATGGCATCTTGGCGTCGTCGGCACTTTCACTGGCGTCGTCGGCACTAGCATGGCCGTCGTCGAGGGACTCGTCCGCAGGGTCAGAATGAGACGCCTCCTTGCCTACAACTCCTTTGGAGGCAGAAGGGGAGAGTAACTCGTGCGTATCGCCATCTATTACAAGTTGACGTGAATACAGTGTCCGAAAGTAGGGGGTGGGTGGGCGGGGAGGAGATGACGGGGAGGAGAGCGGGGGGGGGGGGGAGGCGAAAGCGTTGCGCAAGGTATGCAGTTATATCGCTTGCGCTGTCACGGAGCTTCAATCGTGTTCGAAGGTCCAAGGCGCTTCAACGGTGCATGAAGCGTTTCACGGCGCCTCAACGATTCGCTTGTAAGTGTAGTGTAACGCCTGGTCGTATGATGTGGCCCTGGCTATCATAGCGCAACAAAAAAGCAAAGGCGGACATTCGTCCGTCTATCCCTCTACCAAAATCCTGTATGGCATCCGTTTTCATCTATTTTTTGGACCCTTGGGCACATGGGTACAGTGGAGCATAACCCTGTTGGAACCAAAGATGCCAAGAGATGGAAATTTGCCTCCTTGACTGACTGACGGCAAACTACTAGGTTTTAGTGTGGAACGATTGGTTTGACACCATTGACGCTGGACGTTTTCCGTTGACTGAAGGTCTCTTGACACCTTCGGGTTGAAACCGCAAACTTTATCCCACGACAACTTCACCGGAAAAGGAGTGGTGCTATGCTATTGGCAGATTGATCTTACCGTCGCCGTCACGATCGCCGCGTTCGGCCTCCCCCTCCCTCTCTGGCGACGCTCTCGTCTGCGACAACACTTCCTCCTCGTACTTCTCGACCTATGGCATTAATAGATACAACGAAGCGTGGGAGATTAGATAACGGTGACAAAGAGGCATTACTCAAACGTTCAAAACAGGGAGCAGTGGGGGGAGGAGCGGATCGGTTGACTTCACAACTCTCGCCTGCGACATCACCTCTTCCTCGTATTCCCCGACCTATAAAGAGACACACAAACAAAAGGTGCGAACGAGCCACCACCAAAGTTTAGGACAAAAAGTAACAGATACAATGAGGCCATAGGGTCGCTCATAACGAACGCAAAAAACACTCGATTCCTGACAAAATGCCACGATTCCTGACATTGAAATACTCTGAGAAGTGTCACGTTGAAAAAAAACAAAAATCACGTTTTCTTGTCGCGAATCCCGACGTCATTTTTTACATAAAATGTCAAAACGATCCAACCTCCGGATTCCTGACAAATACCATTATTCGCGAAAGCGTCAAGTCATTTAGTCACGAATGCTGTTATCTTTCGTTGCATTCGTTAGGAACGGCAATTATTCAATCGTTAAAAACAGCGGGGGCTCGTTAACCTCGCGATTTACATGACCCTTCCCACAACGTGAAGCTTGTGCGGGGGACCGTGCGGCCACATGACCGTCACGAAGCACCTCTGGGCCGCTAGCTAGGGGGGTGGCGCAGGTAAATGCCAGACTCCAGTGAAAGGGTTTGTACCAGCTGGTCCGGCCATAGATCAGATATACATTCGATCGGCATTTTTGCGCTTATTTGACCAAATTATAACTCCAAAATTGGCACCACGGTTCCTGAGCTCGCACGCAGCGCGTTCGCACATACATGTCGGAAACTTTGGGATCCGGAATGATTTCGTCGAGAAATATCATTTTTTGAAAAATCCCGTAACCTCGCACGGCACGCGCGAATATGGCATGCACTATTTCATTTCGTGACGCTCACGCAATGACAACACCGCCCCTTTTCATTTTTTTTATCGCT
Source organism: Undaria pinnatifida (assembly GCA_012845835.1). Taxonomy (NCBI): domain Eukaryota; class Phaeophyceae; order Laminariales; family Alariaceae; genus Undaria; species Undaria pinnatifida. Next base: position 11,755,459 of record JABAKD010000011.1, read on the forward strand.
AGACTATCTAAGGTGCAATGACAACACCGACGGGTCCATTTTTTACCACCGCGCGCATAATGGGGGGGACACACTTCTTGGAGGTAGAGTGAGATAATTCTTGTAGTTCCAAAAAAGTAAAAAGGAATGAATGTGAAAGCATCAAGAACTGCTCAACCATCGTGACAAACAAAAGAAACACCAGGACCCACCTCGTCCATGACGTCGAGAAGAGACCCTGTCGAAACACGCCTCGATCCGGGGGAAACCGCGTCTCGGATGGACGAGCCGCAGAGCGTGTAGGCCAGCTCACTTGAGTCGTTCAGATCCACGCGACTGTTGAAGTCACAATACGGACGCAGCGAACAAAGAGATAAGACGTTCGTAACGCAGAGACAGGCAACAAGACAACTACCCAGATGTGATGACCATTGCGGGCGATCCGAAAATGAAACGCTTGGTTAGTCGAGACCAGGCGTTTAATTGCACGTACGTGCAAGGTTTTTCAGATTTGCACGTAAATTGACATTCAATACTGCCCCTGCCGACCTCGAGAGCAGACCTCGAGCGTTCCCAAAGGGTTGGAAAGGGTTGGGCTGGGGTTAGGTTTAGGGTTGGGGTTAGGGTCAGGTCTGAGGTCGGGTTGGTCTGGGCACTACAAACGTCGTTTGGTGCGGACCTATACATAGGGAGCCGCCATACATAAATCGCTAATGAATATACGTGCAAACCTAAAAATCTTGCACGTACGTGCAATCATACGGTACAGTAGCTGGTTAGTTGAGTATCCGTCGACGTCGACGGCTGGCTGATGTGATACCTTGTTCGTAAAAACATCGGCGAACGGTGGGATCGTAAGTTGGATCGACTTGACGGCTAGTTGCTGAAGTTGGGTGTCGAAGCAAGCCCCCTACGAGGCTTACTCTTCCGAGTACGGTATCAACTGCTTGGAGTGCCTGAACAAATTTTCCTATTTTGGCATCATCGGGCATGTCTAAGAGCGCAAAGGTAGCAAAGTTGGGCTTCTCTAGCACAACGAGCGTACGTGGGTTAAAACATGCAACTGACAGCAAACATCTGGCATATGTCAGGCTCCTTAGCCAGCACAAAGCATGAAAATCTGAGGGGGAGGCAGAAAGGATATATAAGCCTATTCACCTGTCTTGATCCTTGTCGTTTCCATCCCCACCGGCTTCTTTTCCATTTCCAGCACCAGGGGCAGGCGTTGGCTGGGAAGTCCGGCTGCCCCCACCATCACCGTCACTGGCAGTAGCACCGCTAGCACCACCATCGACAGCACGAGCGCTCATTGGCTGGAACGGATCGCAGAAGTTTCCGGTGAGCTCCAAGGACGAATCAGAGTCCTCCAATCCGTGCATCTGGCGGGTGTTGATCTGCAGAAATATTAAGCGCACGCAGGGAAAGCTGCTTAGCGCCGGATAAAAAGGAGGGCAGACCAGGCCCGACCAATGACGAAGCAAGGACGAATCAAACACAAGCATAACTCCATCAAATCCATCAAAACACATGTCGTACAATACCATGGCCTCGTGTCGGTACGATATTGCGCAAAAAGACCGCACGGAACTATGAAAAACCGTAAAGTTACCTGGCCAACCGAAAATTATGCGGCGGCTTAGTATTAGCATGGTCAGGCACGTGCTATGGCAAAGGCGCTCAATTCCATTTTTTTTTCTGGGGCTCCTTCTTAGAGGAGCCCTACAATTTCGCAAAATACAAAAACATATTTTGAGCAGACTGAAAGTGCAATCCGACGAACAACTTCGCCGAAAAAAAAAACTGATTTTGAGCAAACTGAAAGTGCAATCCGACGAACAACTTCGCCAAAAAACACAAAACTGATTTTGAGCAAACTGAAAATGCAATCCGACGAACAACTTCGCCAAAAAACACAAAACTGATTTTGAGCAAACTGAAAGTGCAATCCGACGAACAACTTCGCCAAAAAACACAAAACTGATTTTGAGCAAACTGAAAGTGCAATCCGACGAACAACTTCGCCAAAAAACACAAAACTGATTTTGAGCAAAACTGGAAGTGCAATCCGACGAACAACTTCGCCAAAAAAAACAACAACTGATTTTGAGCAAACTGAGAGCGCAATCCAACGAACAAACCCGTGGCCCAGGCATACAAAACAACCATTTCGCAAAACAATAATGTTTTTTTCCGACCATTTTGGGTTACGGAACCAAAAAAAAAAAACATAAGTCTCGCTCATGGAGAAGGATAGATTCTGCGCATCCTCCGCCAGTGTTAGTCACAACAACGATATCGGTAGGAGGTACGGTACCATTTCATGCTGACGCCCAACACATCCAACACTACCAGTCCGTGTCCGTGCTCATTCTTCCCTCATTACTACCTACACAGCATATGGATTCTTCGTTTTGTTGCAGGGAACGATGCATACAACTCGCCACCCTTCTACAGTCACGACATCAAAATATACCTTCTACATTCGCTGGAGACGACGTGTCCAACTCACAGCGGACGCATACCAATAGTATGCTACTTGTATCGCATTAGGGATCCCGACATAAGGCGGCATCCCGACACGAGGCGGTCGAAATGGCTTGGAACGACTGGGGAATGGCACTCATCAACTAGAATGAATAAGGTGAACAAGCCATTTCCCCCAATAAGGTGGATAGATTTCTGAATATAGCACACCTCTGCCTTCATGGGGGACCCTTACTGCATGTAAGTCGAGCGAAGCGAGGATCTAATTCCCGACCGCGCCCAAAACATAGTGATACGAGCGCGAAGCGCGGATCCAATTCCCGATGGCGCCCAAAACATAGGGGCTCAATTGGGTGTCCTACATTATCTTGGTTTTCACAACCATGGAACTAACCCTAAGTAACTCTAAGCCTAACCCATACGAGATCATACCGGTCCAAGTGCCCACTAATGACGTCACCAAGGCGAAATGGTTGGAAAAACAAAACAATGTGAATCACTGCCTCAACTCCAGTCTCGCATACCATTTTTTCAAATCCCCGGCGCATGTCCCCACCAGACGACCCGATTTCCGACATTACATATTTTACCAGTTTGAGACGCACACACACCAACGCCCAACGATAGCAAAGCAACTTTGTTGCGTTGCGTTGCGTTGCGTTGCGTTGCGTTGCGTTGCATTGGGTTGGGTTGGGTTGGGTTGGGTTGGGTTGGGTTGGGTTGGGTTGGGTTGGGTTGGGTTGGGTTGGGTTGGGTTGGGTTGGGTTGGGTTGGGTTGGGTTGGGTTGGGTTGGGTTGGATTGGGTTGAGCTGGGTTGGATTGGGATTTTCCTGCTTCCCGCCAACGTACACATAGTTGACGACAGTTACACACATCCACCAGCGCGACTTCCTAACGAGAGCTACAGTATATCTTACAACAAAAACAGACGGCGCAACTCACGGAGAAGGAGAGGTTCTGGCGATCCCCGGCCGCAACAGGCGCAGTGCTAGTCCTCCCCGCCGGTCCCGAAATGCTCGCGTTGAGGTTCTCGATGGCACGGGATGCCGAATCGTCGTCTGAGTCGTAGGACGACGAGTACGTGGGGGCCCCACCGGCACGGATTCCTTCGGAGAACTCTGAACACACATATCCCATGAAAATAAAGCAACAACAAAGTAATGGGGTAGAGGGGGAGTGAGAGCCGGCGAAAGGAAGGGCAGCGGGCAGAGGGAATGAGACGCATGGCACACAAGCAACAAACAGCCTTGTTTCCGTACTCACGAAACCCGGTCGGGACTTCAGCCAGTAAAATTGTCGAAGACGAAAGACGGCGCTATTTTTCTAGACGGTTGATAGGACCAGACCACACGAATCGTTTTGCAGGTCGTTTCTTCATTGCTATAATCTAGGCCCCAACAGTAGGACCGAGACCCGGCAAGACTTGACGGCAGTTACTTTTCAGGGTTTTTCATGGGTCATGTCGAGTCGGGGTAACCCGTCCCGACCCGCGATATTTGAAATCTCCTGACCCGATCCGACCCGACCCGTCCCATGATATTTCAAAACCTCTTGACCCGACCCCCCCCTCGACCCTTGAGACCTTGAAAACCCCCTGACATGATCCGCGGGTCGGGTCACGATCGGTTTTTCGCCCCCGCTATTGTTAGCAGTTGCGTGACGGAGTAAAAAGTCACAAAACCGACATACCAGGTGGTCTATTATCAATACACACCACCTATCGACCCACAAACGCGCCAGACAAACGCAAAAAATGCACAACTCCCCTAAGGATCTCATACCGATAACCACAATACCTATAATACCTATGAACAGCCAACTAAAAACTAGTCGGCGATTTTCTATTAGTTACTACCAGTATTATTGTAGATCAGTAATATCATCAGCCAACTTATACTCGTAGTCCCACCGAAAAGGATAAAGGGAGCAATCACCTGCGATGCTCCGTCGGAGGGGGCTCTTGAGCGCGAGGCTGTCACGGCGGCGGTTGCGCGATGGGCTGTTATCGTCGACAAGAAAGCACCACAGAGCAAAGACGTCAGAAAACGGTCAGTCAAGAAAAAACGTCCAGCGGCCAAGGGCGTCACACCGATCGTTCCACAGTAAAACCTAGTAGTTTGGCGTCAGTCAAAGGATGAATGTGCTGTCCCCTGGCCTTTGTGCCAAGGAGAGGGGCGGAGGAGATCAACACCCTTGATAATCCACAGAAAAAAAAAAGCAAAACCAAATGTCGATCGTAGCACGAGCAATACGGAGCAGCCCGGGGCTTGGCCAAGGGGCCATACCGTTCGTGTGTGAACTACAAGGCAATGTGTTGCTGCGACATATGCACAGGACGGTACAACGTGTAAGGTGCTATCATAAACCTAGGCCCCAAAAGGCGTGAGGACAAGGAGCAAGAGGAGCAGGACGAAAAAGTGGAAATAACAACAATACGAGGATACAGAGCTCACGCACACTTACACGCAAACAACAGCAGCGAGGCCGTTTTTAGCATTTTCCCGGGTCGGGTCAGGTGGGGTCTAGTCGGGTCGGGCCAGGGCAACCTGACCGGACCCACGAGATTTGACAACCAACGGACCCGACCCGACCCAACCCATGAGATTTCGAACGCAATCTGAACCGACCCCACTAGACCCACGAGATACCCGCTGGTCGGGTCACGACCCGTGGAAAGCCCTACTTTTTAGTGGGGTATAGACTCCGGGAGTATCCGGGTACCTACTCGAGTATTGGCCAAATAATCAGGTGTGATAACCGGGTATCACATACAACCACCTGGCAAAAGTCGCCTTAAGCGCCCCGTCCTTGCTCTTCTCTCATGCGTCAACTACAGTTTGCTGCATGCTAAATGCTCACACCACGAAACCACCGCACCTTTCCTTTGCTTCTTCCTCGTATCGCACGCGGCGCAGAAGGACTACTAGTGCTAACAACCAACCAACAACACCCGAAACGATGTATACCCACCTAGCGAAAGCGGCCTTAGACGCCGCGCCCTTGCTCGCGCCCTCCTCCCGCGGCTCCTTTCTCTCTGCCACCACAGCAGCATCATCATCGGAGTCGTTGATGCTGTCGAAGCCATCAAAATCTCCGTCGCTATCCACGGGAGCAACCCCGTCCCACTCTGCGAGCTGCGCGCTGTTGGCAGCGGTATCCTCATCTTCGTCCGTGTCGTCCTCCGGACCTTTCTCCAGAGGGAACAAGCTCTGCGTACAAGGAGGTGGGTGTAGTGGTGGGTGTCATACCACGCCAATGGTACGAAACAAAATAAGCAACAAAACAACAACATGAGGGAGATATTAGTTGATAACCCCTTTAAACCCGCGCACGCCATTTTTGGGAAAATAATCTATTTTTAATACATAATTAGTCTGCTTCTTATGCGGTCAAGGTTTTGAGCTTCAGATTTTGACCAAATCGGACTTCCAGCCGTCAAGTTCGGAAATCGAAAGGGTCTTATTCTGCGAAGAATCGGATGTATTGAAATTGGGCGAGAGCGTGCGCCCAGAGATTCGAGTAACCGTTGTGGTTTCGCGCCGCGAAGAGAGGCGCGGAGTGTGCTGCACTGGGCGTCAGATCCAAGCGTCCGAATCCACGCTGGCTGCCTCCAGTGTGGCGACAAAGCGACGTACCGAGTGCGACTAACCTGTCTTCGCATTTTGTATTGTAACTATAAACCATCCAAGCCCAGCACGCTAACTTACAGCTGGTCAGTTGCTGTAATCTATGATACGAGTACGTATCCACGGAGAGACAGGCACCGAGTGCGCTCCTCTTGTCTCTAGGCTCGAGCCCGCGCCAGCCGACTGCAGTCTAGACGGAGAGAGACGCGTCGATCGCAACCTGGTCGTCAGGCGCGAGACAACGTCACTGTGTCCTAATCCTACTCATCGATCGTTCTGCTGCTGCGTGATGCGTGGGATGACATCATAAATTAGAGACCATGCCATTTGTCGATTGGAAAAACTGATGACCGAAGTCGTCTGATTTTGGGCCAAAATCTGACGGCTTGGGCGACCGGATTCTCAAATCAGATTTTTGCGGTCGAAGTTTGCACATTCGGACACCACAAGCGGGTGCTTCAATTTTTGGGATCGAAAAGTATGAATATGAAGCCCGAAAATCGGATCGTATACGAAACAGCTGCATTTAATACTATGGATGTTGATTGCACTTCTGAAACAGTAATCTTACCTGAAACTGAACCCGCGATCATGGGGACAAACTAACTAGGGTTAGCATCGGTACATTTTGGGAATATGAAATTGTGCGAGAGAAGAATGGCCGGTTAAGACACACCACGACACCGCACAACAACGGAAACAGCAACAACCGTAATAAGCTCTCAACCTGAAAACACCAACACCAACCCACCCCCTCCACCCATAGCAAACAACCTAATTCGCCCCCACTCCTCTCCCACCACCCCCCCCCTCGGCCACCCGATCTACCACCAACCCCCTCCATGCTCACCCACTTACCCCACTAACCTATGGCCTTCCCACCTTCTACCGCCCCCCTCATCTTCCTACCGCCTTCCTTCTTCCTCCCACTCCCCACAAACAGCCCACCTTCGCATCCCGGCTGGGCATGGGCGTCAGCCTGTTGGACGGGCTCAAATGGTTGAACTCCGCCGCCATCGGCGCGCCAAACATCACACGACGTGGGGTTTCCATACCAAAACTCGTATTGGTACCCGGCCCCGCCCCTCCGTCCCCCGCAACCGCCTCCTCCCCCGCAACGCCCGGAGTCTTAGCCTCCGCTGCGCTCGGAGCCGGGCGCGGGGCCAGTCTAGAGGGTGGCGAGTGCCACCTGTTCGCTCGGCTGTCGGGGGCACCACCCTCAGTACCGCCGCCGTTAGCGCCGCTTGGAGAGGAAAGGGGCGTTCCTTCGAGCACTTCAGAAGAACGACCATCACTGCCCCCACCGGCGCCGCCGGCACCGCTAACGCTGACGCCGGGGCCGCGGACTCGCTTCCTGGAGCTGAGGCAGCTTTTGAGGCGGCCGCGCGCGGACTCCGGGGCCGGGCGGGAGGTAGCGGATACCTGGGAAAGGGCGTGGGTGGGAACGACAACAGCAACGACGACGACGATATCATCATGTGTGTTTACCATCATACTATCGTAGTGCCGATACAGCACAGTTAGTGCACCATAAACGGTCCCCTGTGGTCAAAGGTAACAATTGCAATGCAGACAACGGTACTGCTGTGCAGCCAACGGTACTACTGTGCAGCCAACGGTACTGCTGTGCAGCCAACGGTACTACTGTGCAGCCAACGGCAGTGTGCAGCCAACGTTACAGTGCAGCCAACGGTACTACTGTGCAGCCAACGTTACAGTGCAGCCAACGGTACTACTGTGCAGCCAACGGCACTGTGCAGTCAACGGCACTGTGCAGTCAACGGCAATATACAGCAAACATTATTATAAAACAAGCAGTACAGCAGTAGTGGTCCCTCTATAGTGCTTATGTGCACTGTAGAGGGAAATACAGGCACTATAGCGGAAACTGGCACTATTCCGCATACTCCCACTACGGGTTGTTTCCACCTGTGCCACGCGATTTCAGACACTACATCGGGCAACCGACACTACTCAACCGCCGCTACAGAGGGACCTCTACAGTACTGTTTTACAGGCAGCAGCAATTTTGCACAGCCAACAGTACTACTGTCCTTGATCTCACATTAGCTCTTCGCCATAATCTAGTCCAAGTTCCCTAGTCGGGCTCCAGCGCCTCTGCCGTGAAGCGACACACGAAAAAGATAAAACCGTACAGCCAACACCAATGTGCAACCACCGAGCTGTGCGGGCAAACAACACCATAGAGAAGCTAACGGTATTATACAACCAGCTAGCGCTACGGGCGGTTCACCTTGAGGTCGGGTGACATGGCCACAGATTCGGATGCTCTCCTCTTGGGAGCTGGGCGAGGAGACGCGAACCCCGCTCCCACCTTCACTCCCGCCTTATCCGTATCGTGGACTTTCTCCTCAACATTTTCCTTGGGTATAGACAGCGGGCTCTTTGAGCGTGTTCGGCGCGCGACCGGCGGCGACGGCGTTCTGGTCGGCGATGACGGGGTTTCCGGGGCAGCTGGCGCGTGCAGGGAGGGGGGGGAGACGGGGACAATCGCGGGCAAGTAAAAAAAAGAAACAGTGAATCTAGTATACCCTGCCGCTAGTCACTCGTAAAGCAGCCCAATTGACACTGTCGTCAAAGGTAAACACACGTGAACTCGTAGCCGGCCAGCGCTTCAGGTATTTTCGAAAGCGGGCCCCCTTTCTTTTGGCGTCGTCAAAATTAGAAATATCGCATTCAAACATTCCATCATAGTACTTCATCTTCAGTACTTAAACAGTAACCCACCTTCTTCGGGGGAAGCGGCATCGCTTGCATGAGGAGAAGGCGCCTCCACTTCCAACGAGCCAGCTGTGCCACGCCTGTCCTGCCCACCACTCGCCTGGGGCAAGGGCAGCAGAGTAGAGACGTGGGAGGGATAGTGGCGGGGGAGGGGAACGGGCCGAAGCAACGCACAGCTCAGAAAGGTGACGAATAGCCGAGCGATAAGGAAGAACGATGTCATACCGTTGTACGGGTATACCGGTTATATACGGACAGGTTACCCAAATGGACGCGTGGTCAATGGTTAGTTTACCAACACGACCAACAAATGAGCGCGACCTCCCGTCCGCCTTGCCCTACCAACTCCCACCCACCCCCATATTGACTTCATCGTCGTCCTCGTACAGGTAAAACACGACCAAGCATTAAAATGAGTACACCCCCCCCACCCCCCCTTCTCCATGCCTTCTCCTGCCAACTCCCACCCACCTCGACGTCACCACCACCATCATCCTCGAACAGGTCCCTCATGAGCATATCTAAAGAGGAAGGTGACGCGGTGGAGCGCCTGTCGTCCTTCTTTGCCTTGGTTTGCTCCTTGGTGGGGGAGGAGAAAACATACTCCTCGGCCTTGGCGGCACCAGATGACGCATTGGCGGTGCCCGCTTCCTCTGGAGTGCTGCCTTGATCGTTCGACGCGTTCGCGGAAAACGCGGAAGAGCCGCGGCTGCACGTGCAAACATTCCGAGGAGGGGGGCGGGGGCGCCCTCAAATTTCCGCGGGACCTTTGCAAATAAAAAAAAAACTGGCGTCGTTGAAAAATAAGAAATACCAGTAGTTCTACTGTAACTGTGCCATATGCGGTGATTAGCACTACTGTAACTGTGCCATATGCAGTGATTAGCACTACTGTAACTGTGCCATATGCGGTGATTAGCAACAGCGGTAAAAAATGGGCACGAATACATCAATACCAATACATCAATTCTCTGGAATACAAGTAGAAAGCGCTGAAAAGTGTAAATGAAATACAAAGGCCAGAGTAACCTACTGCAGTTTAGTGACGCCTCCCCGGTAAGGACGTTCACAAAGCGGTACAGTTGTACTCGAAATGAGCAACCAAGTCACCTGGAAGCCGCCGAGGCCGGCGTTGATGATGCATTCGATGCATCATCTCGAGTGGGCGGTGACATCCTGCCCTCACCGCCTTCACCCATGTTGGCACCGCCCGCGTCGGAGCCGTCGTCGCCGGAGTAGGCAGAAGAGGTCGCGGAAGGGGAGGCCAAATCCCCGATGACGTCTTCGAAATCTTGCCGTTCGCAGGTAAGACGGCGCTGTATTGTCATTCCACCCGTCGGCGACACGAGAACGACCACGTCATGGCAGGAGGCGACACATAACGCACGGCAGGGGGCAAAACGCCATGACGAAAACAAAGCATGACATGAGACACGATACTAGACACGAGGCACAAGAGACACATGGTGTTACAAGATTACCACGCAGGACGAGACGCAAGGAAAGACACTAGAGATGAGGTACAAGATTGGACAGAAAACAACACACAGTATAAAAAATACAATGAAACACAAGTCGAGACACGAGACGCAGCATGTGGTACAATGTCAGGGCACGCGACACAAAAGTAAAAAATAATGCTTCATTTTCCATTGAAAAATGCCGCATTCTCCGCAACAAACCCTAACCACGGACGCTCATTAACCTTTTCACAACTGTACTATTAATAACGTTTTTGCAGACAAACCATTCGGAAAAGGATAGGTCAATTTCCGTAAGAGTAGAAGTGCTCAACGCAACGAAACCAACGAAGACCGTCAACCCAAAACAAGCAATCTTCACCACCGAAACCACCACTGCCGTCGGCTCACCCCTTGAACTGGCGAGTCGGTGTCCGAGTCTGTTGCATCAGCATCATCGTACAGCCGGGCAAGGCTTTTACCCCTCAGTGCCGACCCATCCGCGACCGACTGATCCAACCCGCCCCCCGGCGACGGCGTGCACTCCAGCAACCCGAGCACAGACCCGGCGCTCGCCGTCTCCACGCTCTCCCTCCGGTCCATGTTACGCACACCCCCACCCCCACCACCGCCTCTACCGCCCCCGTGAGGCGAAGACACGTGACCCTCAGTGCGAACCGCCGATCCCTCTGCATTATAGCGCGAAGAGACGTCCTCCTCCGTACCGCGCTCGAACAAGCCTAGCAGCACCGGAACGTCAGCGGTATCCCCGCTATCCCTACGCTCATCATCGACTTGAAAACCCTTACGAGGTATAGCGTCAGCGCCACCCCCACCACCGCCAAGAGTCGGGGACCGCTTTGACACATGGCCACCCAGAGGGTGGCCCTGTGAGGGGGCCTTATCTACGGGTTCGGCGCGAGCAAAGGAACTTTCAGCTTCTTTGGCGACGTTACCGGGATTCGATTTTATGGGAGGCGTTGTCGTGTCCGGGGTGCTGAGAAGGTCTTGGAGGTCTGTGAAGTCTGCGGTCTCGCGGCGGGAGGAGCGCTTCTGCTTCTTGCAAGCGGAAGACTCGGGCGTTTCGTCTGCGTCGAGCATTCTAGCAGCCTGTATCACCAAAGGCGCAAAAAGAGAACGCATAAAAACACAACGCCGCGCGCCAAGTGACATCATACACGCAAAAAAAGAAGCAACAAAAAAAGTGTATCACCAAACACGCGAAAAGGAACCGCATAAACAAACAAACACGCACCATGACAAAGTGAGGATCGACCTTTTAGCAGAGGGTATAAACCATCGCTGACGTCTGTCTAACTATTGGGAATTGCACCCGAGTTCCGAGCGTAAAATACTTGGAAGTAGAGTGGGGAACCTATTGCAGTGGGAACTGGTGGAAAAAGGGTTAAGTTGTACCGGGTACAACAAAACATCACCAATCACGAAGGGCGCGACCGGACGAGGGCACAGTTACGACGTGACCCAAGGCGTAAAAGACCTACCCCAGTCTCAAGGCGTTCCGTACGTAGCCTCACCTGTCCCGCCTCCGATTTCTCTCCATCCCATCGTACGGCGTTTCTAGCACAACCACCGCCCTCCCCATCTTCTCCGCTATCACCATCCTCTTCCTCAGTACCACTGTCATCGCGCGGTTCGCTCGAGGCCTCGCCGCCCTCTTCTCTTCCAGAGGCTGCCTGCCCGATCTCCGTTGCAGTCATCGTGGGCGACGGGCTGTCCAGACACCCGAGCAACGACTCAACCGTCATCTTTTCAGCGGTCAACCTTCTGCTCGGTCGTTCTTTCCTACCCATTGCCTGGCCGCCGCCACCACCACCGCCCTTACGTTTGGCCACAACCTTGTCCATCTCCATCACCTCATCTTCGCTTTCATCTCCAGCACCCCCGTGTTCACCCCGACCCCCACCCTCACCTCCACTCCCACCCGAACCACCGCCTCCGCCACCACTAACACCGTTGAGGCTCTCGTTGACAGACAGTTCCGCCAGCAGGTCACCAACATCGCCCGTGTCCTCTCCACCACTACCGTCACCAGCGTGGTCCATGGTGCTGGCGCGGACACCATTTCCGGAAGGGTTGCCTGCTGCTGCGGCGGCGGCGTCACTCCGTGGATGGAAGGATAGCTGGTCGGGGGGCACGAGGCCCTTCAGATCAGTCTGGTCACGCCGAAGCAACAGGGGGAAAAAAAACAAAGGATAATGAAAACACAAGCAACATCACGAAAGAGTAATGGTAAAGGTCATCAAGCCTTTTCACCGCTTAGAATCGAGGTGGGGTTGGGGAATCTGCGGTTGGGGAATCCTACGGTGCAGTGTGGTGCGGAGTTTGGTAGTTGTATTTCAAACAGCGCCGTGCTGTGCCGTGCGGCTTGAGTTCATACAGCGAGGAGCGGGACGAAACCCCCAGTACCAACATACACAAACAATAAACTTCGTGACAATAATAACACCTAGCAACAACGCACTATTAATATTAACTTGCCTTCTGGGTGGCTGCCGCATTAACCTCCCAAGAAGCAGTAGGCCTTTTCGAAGGGTCAAGGTTCATCGACCGCCGTGGTCTCCTCGCAGGAGACTTGGGCTTAGCGCTCACGGGCCTACACACCTTCCCTCCAACTCCACCGCCGCCGCCACCACCACCACCACCATCGCCACCCCCAGCCGAGGGCCCAAGCGACACCAAAGACAGCGCCGCAGACGGCGGACCCTTGCCATCCCGCCCGGACTTCTGATTGCTGTGGCGCCGAGCCCTAGGACGGGGGGCGGGTTTCCCACCGTTTCCCGTAGAAGTAGTTCCCGTCTCTTTCTGGGTCGCGTCGTTCTCCACCAGCGTCATGATTGATGAAAAGTCGGCAGTTTCGCCACCTTGTCGGTCCTGAGCGGGAACTACAGGGGCGGATGCGGTGGTTTCCGTGGAGCCGGAAACTCCGAGGTGGTTGCGACCACGCGGGTCAAATTGGGGGTAAACTGCGCCATCACTTCGAGCGTTATTTAAGCGGGAAGCGTGGACGTCAAGCTGTTGGCGGTTGTCGTTGCTGTCATCGTTGATGTCGGTGCTGCTGGTCGTGCTCTCGTCGAGGAGGCAGTGGATGGTTGAGAAGTCGGCCGTTTCCCGGCGCTTGCGTCCGCGTTTAATATCGTTGTTTCCGGCAGGGGGCGCTCCTCCTTCTCCTCCTCCTCCTCCTCCTCCTTCTCCTCTTCCTTCTCCTCCGGCCCTCTCGTCGCCTCCTTTTCCCTTGTTTCCCGCCGGAGAGGCCAGGCTTTGCAGTACATCGGCCAGCACCATCGTGTCAGCCGTTAGCCTGTCCGAACGAACGGCCAGCAGCATAATCGGCAAGCGCTATATTTTGTTAATTAAATAGCTCACTGCGCAGCGGTGCGTGCGATTTATCATCGCATCATCATACCCTAGATGCAGGCGATGGTACGGCAACCAGAGCATACTACGAAACAACACAGCCATCTGCCATCTGTCCTATCGAATCCACCACCCTCTAGATGTCGTATGTCATACAGTACCAGGTACCTTGTATACAGTACCTAGTACAGCAGAATGTATTTACAAGGCACCTCTACAAAAATACATAAGATGTGGCCGGGAACTCGCGCAGCGTGAAATTTGTAACTGTCAGCAACTTGTACACGTTTGTGGTCGGTGAATGTCTCCATTATTGGCCATTGGCGCCGTCAAACTTAGAAACCGAAACCTCAAAACGCACCTGCGCGAGGTGGTGCCCTCCTTGCGGGATCCCCCTGCACCCGTAGCCGACGTCGTCGTCACCCCAGAGGAAAGCTTCGCGCGCTTGGATTCGCCTTTGTTCAAACTACGGGCAGCAGCAGCCTGCGTGCCAGACGGCGGTTTTGGTTTCAATGTTTGGATGAGAGATAACGAAGTCACTAGTCAGCAGTCAGGAGGGAGACGTTTCGCACCAGCAATATATACCAACCGGGGCATTTCGTACAATATGTGACGTAAAACGCAAAGGTAACAAACCCAACGGGACGAATTTCAGGGACGAGGTGCTCCAAAACAAGGGGTGCATGCACGATGCACACACAACGAAAATGGCGACTTTCGAGATATTTCCTATAGGCGCATCACTCAGCGCTTGCACTACTCATGCCCGTTTTCGATACTCGTACATATTTTTCGAAACCGTCCGAGGACGTATCTTGGCGTGTTTTACAGAGTAGATCAAGAAGCATTATCCTCTATTAATAGGTCGCTGGGGGTAAAACCTGTCTCTTACTCGAGTTGAGCTGGAGAGTAAAAGTGGTATGATATACCGCAATCATTCCAGGCCACCGTGCGGTAAAGCAGAATACACCTATTTTTTTCCCCGATTCGCGACGCTGATTGGTCAACTCAGCCTCGTACCAGTTTTTGACACCAACTCCTTGCGGTTCATCATACCGAGGCTTTTCAGCTCGGTCGTCACCGTTTTCTGGCGGAAAATATGCCATGGCTCGGTTCTTATCCTTATTTTTTTGTTGGGCATCGATTCCATGGACTTGTCACATGTCACATGTCGTCTGCCCAATAAATCAAATACCTGGTACAAAGACAGCCGTTTCATCGGCAACTACGTGGCAACTTGACCCATGAAGCTTTAGGCAAAGGTCCCGACACGCGGAAGCTCGGAAACTTGGAAAGTACGACTGCTGCTGCTGTGAAACTCGAGCACAGCCGAGCGCGTGTATACGTACAGAGAGACTAAGTCAGAACTCGTTTGTATGCTGCTGTCTCGACGCCGATAGAGCAGGGTATGCTATCACCGCGTATGCTATCACCGTCGCGGCGACTTGAGCCGCATGCACACGGAACACGTCAAGGTATGTACCAGGTACGTACCAGATATTGAACAGCAAGTAAAGGCGCTGAGAGGAATAAAACGAGGTAAACCATACTGCGTGCAAACAGTACAGCGCAGCCAGCACTCCATCGTGTTACTACTGCTGTGTCTGGACCACCCACAGGAAGAGCAGCCGCGCCAACAACAGCACTCGTTCGCATGATGCCAAATGCAACGACATTTTAACTCAGATTAGTAAAAAGGGTGCAACGTGCAACAACGTCGGACGCAACGACGCCTCCACGATGTCAAGCAACAACAGCCATGCTACCCTGCCCAGAAGTATCACTTTTTTACGTCGTACTGGTATTCGACAAAATTGTAAGCTCGTTGTGCCCGACCCTCGACTTGCTGCTGGCCAATCCTCGATAATGGGGCGGCGTGGGGTCAGAACTGCTTGGGAGGATCAATTTGGGGGGTTCAGCTCTGGGTGGGACCAGGTCTCGTACCGGGAGAGTACAAGTAGGGTACGAGCTTCCGATGATTGATTGCTTCATTACATCTTGAATTGAGTGACCCACTTACAAACAGCAGATGCAGCAGTAAGTGTAAGTACTAAGCTCACCTGGTTATTAGGTGACTCCATTCTTTGAGCGTCGCGAGATAGCTCTGCCAGGGGGGAAACGCTGGAAACCCAGCGGGTCACCTTCCCGCTCGCCTGCATCCACACCAAACAGAGCAGACGGTCAGCTACTAAATGCGCGTGTTCGACCGCGAAGTGTTCGAGCTGGCTTGGGGGGTGAGAGAGGGCGCGGCGCGATACTCTCACGAAAACGCAAAACATCAAGAAAAATCGCAATTCTAACGTCTATCGTATTCTAACCTCACGCCGAATGATGACCTTAGTACTGGCACAAGAAAGGACAGCGCACTTACTGCAACAGGGAGGAGCATAGCACAACCTACAGGCGCGCAAGGGCGGCTACAGATGGCTTGGCGACAGAGCTGCTCTGTTGACTTTGACTGCTATTGCAATTGCCTCGCCACTATCATCTGGGACGGGTTTCTAAAAAGGAAAAAGTTGAAAGTTTGAGTGGAGAGCCTCGCCGACTACTCCAAAACGTGCAGAATGGGGACCAAAGAGGCTTACCGGTGGTGATCTCTGTATCGCGTTCTCGTCCACGACTTCCATGCTCTTCACGAGGCTCGCAGGCTAGGCGGCGTCCCAAGCCAGACTAGTACCGAGAGACTGAGAAAAAATATCGCCAACGGCCGACTTCTTTCATAAAAAATGCGGCCCTCTTTAGTGGAAACCGGGGTTTGCACTTATTTGACCCCGTGCGACGTAGCGATTGTATCGATCACATGCCGTTTGAAGCATTCTGACCTCAGCACGCACAGCACTGGAGTGAGGAGAGAAGCCGACAGCTTGACGGGGAAGTAGGATAGGCTACTGTCTTGCTCAGCTAGGACCAGGACCAGGTGTGTGGGGTGGGGTGACCGTGTGATTTTGCAAGCTTTCATAAAAGTGTTCCAAAATCGTGTCGTAGTTCTTGATTTGTTCTGTCCTGCATCACGGGTTGCCTTTGATAGCTGACGGGCGTTCCATGCGTTCCCCGACTGCGCTCTGGCGAAGTTTTATCTCAGCTGTTGACTGTGTATACCTAAGCTGCCGTAGATTGTGTCATCTCTCGTCGAGCAGAGGTCCGGCGTAAGCAGTTTGCGTACAGCAGCAGCAAATCACACGACAACGAATTGCCTGCCTTCCAGCAGTACTAGTAATCAGGTTGCATGTTATACTGATTTTGGACTAAATTTTAAGAATCGTTTCATTCTCGTATTTATATGTAAAAAATCATTATATTCTCGCCCATAGTGGTTTATGGTAGAAGCCACGGTTGTGAGGCAGTTTGCCTTTCGCGGCCTCCTTCGCTCGTTTGGGAATGCCGCTGTAAGCTGCAAATGAGCACAACAGTGCCTTTCCTTAGAAGTGGCGGGCGGGCACCGGGGCCTGCTGCGACGGTGTCTATCGATTCTAGAACGGTCACTGCTAAATGGTTGCAAATACGTACGTACTCTTGTATATATATACGGACCGCACACAAGCTGCAAGCAATGCCCTTGATGTGCGGTGGGATTGGCCAGGCAGCAAAATCGACGAAAACACTCAAACAAGTTGACCTTCAAAACAGAGAGCACCCGGCGCCGCCGCGTACGTCTTCAGCCACGCAGAGTGTGCGCATCCGTAGTATTCATGGCCAGAGCGTCATGGACTTCTCCTGGAGAGGAGCAAGGTCCCTGTTGTTCAGTTCGTGCTTGATAGCGGCAAGCGTTGGAGTTGTTATTCTGCTGTTGTGGATTAGTCTATGCGGTGAGATTGACGGTGACACACCACACACGACACAAGTCGTGTGACGAGAAGATCAACTTGAGCGGTCATCGCGTCATCGCGGCATTAATTGTACTTGAGAATATCATATACAACATATCATACATGTATCATACGAACATGAGGCAGCTCGCGTTGAACAGGTCGCGTTCTACAGCGTTAGGGTTCCATCTGGCGACAGGTGATACAGTCGTGCCGTTGTTGGCAGCCACTTGATGTTGATGTTGGAAGTTGGGTTCGAGGTTGGAATCGCAGGAGGCAGGAGATCACGATAACGATAAAGCGACATGCGACGGCCAGTTGGCGACGGCCCTCTTGACGGTTCTTCGCATAGTATGATGCATGTCTTGGCAATGTGGAGAACACTAAACACAGCAGCAGTACAACGCACAGCATCAGCGACTGTATCCTGCTTATGTGTCCTGGTATGTGCCGTTCCAACACGCACGAACTGATGCTGTGTCCCCAGGACATCTCTCAATTCGCGTACTAGTGGCTTTTCGAGCGTAACCTCATCACTATTCGCAAGATACCACACCCCCTGCCATGAGTCTCGGAGTCGTTTCTATCCATAACAAGAGTGGCGCGCGCCCAACGAAAATAGTGGTTTTGGAAGGATCCCTTCGAGATATTTTCGCAGTCGCACTTGGCGGCGTTTGCGCTTTCCCCGTTATGATGTTCGATGGAGGGCAAACCATATTGACCATATTGGAAATTCGGGTTTTGTGTGTTGTCTCACGTGTTCAACTGTACCGGTCGGATCTATTAAAACTGCTGTAGGTTTACAAGTACAGGCCTGTTTTGAGCTCCCACGTTCCCACATAGAGCACCCACCGTCCACCGCCGTGTACCCGTCTGTACCGGTACCAGTGCAGCAGTATCAGCTTCAAGCCAGCAGTAAATAGCTGAAGTACCAGCCGCAAGTATATTGCAGTAGTCGCGGGTAGGAAACAGACAGCAGTGTGAACTTTGAGTACTACTATCGTGCGTAGCAACGGCTATCGCTCCCGCCATCACTCGTATTCTCCTGAAGCAGGGTGCGTATTTGAAGGGAGCTTCCTCGAGCGCATGCCACGCAAGCATGTGTCGTCGACTCTGTCCTTGTTTTTCGCTTGCCAACAAAGTTTCATACAGTGTGTTGCTGCTGCTGCTGCTTGCTGCCGCCGCCCCCGCTGCGACACCCCCCTGTCCACGGGCACACGTGAAACAATTGATTGAAGTGATAACTGGTGTGATACCTGGTGACTTCTCAAAGGGCCATCTTGCCAGTATCACATTGGAAGTCGCAACTGCTGCGGCGCACTTCAAACCCTGTTCTCGACCGCCGGTCGCGATGTGTGTCTGCCCGACGGTGCTTGTCAGTACAGATATAGGTGCAGTAGGTGCCGTTAACGCTTTTCCCACTCCTGAAATTCCCTCTCTGGTCTTATCCTAATCCCCCCCCCAAAAAAACGTGTCTGCAGTTCTCACGGGGTTAAGGAGAGGAGGTCGCCTTTGCCATGGACCCAGTCATCGACCCCCGGCTCTGCGTAACATGCTCGGCCCCGACAAACATCGCGGTCATCAAGTACTGGGGCAAGGACAGCATAGCCCTCAACACTCCCATCAACTCCTCTGCCAGCGTCACACTCTGCCAGGTACGCCAAGTCTACTACAATGGCGATCGCCCTGTAGTGCCGGCTTTCGCGAGCCAGCAATACCACCAGTATACCGGAAACTGGCACTATTGACGATATTACCGATACTACTTAATCGGGTTCCAGTCGTGCGGCGCGATTTTCGCGGCACTATACCGAAAACAGGAGCTAGTCTACCGGCACTAAACCGGAAACAGACGCTAATCAACCGGCATTATACCGAAAACAGGCACTAATCAACCGGCACTATAGGGAGACCCCCACTAACTGTATTACTATAGTGTGTACAGGCTGGCATTCCCGGTGGTCTGGTGGTAAAGCTCATATCTACCGATGCCCATTTCGCCAGCAATTGTTTTTTTGTTTGAAAACGGGCGTGCAAAAAGTGCGATAGCGCAAGTTGGCGAAATTCGATGCAAATGATATCAGTTGGAATGCTGTGGAATGCCTAACGCTCCGCGCAATCAAGCTGGAGGCGTGTACCGGGGAGGGCAAGGGATAACACCTGTAACCTCAGCTTGTTCAGATAATCGCCGCCGGAAGAACCTCCTATATTCGAGCTAAGCTGGAAAGTAAAGGGATTATCAAGCTTATTTAATAATGCGGAGATTTGCAACTGTCGTCAAGGTGTGTGCGCTGGTAGTCGGCGGACGCTTGTGGCGACCGAAAGGGGTCATTTGACTCGTGGACGAAGTGCCCAGTGCGCTGTGGTGGGAACCGTTGCCAAGCTGGTGGGCACACTAATCCACGGATAAGTGTACATGAAAACCCGTATTGACGCTGTTCAATAGATCGAAATGGATATTAAAACTGGAGCGATTTTTTTGTTTTGTTTTGTGGTCATCCTTGCCGCGTGCATACCAAGCACACACGACTGCCTCTTCCTTCATGTCCGATTGCAATGATTCTACTGCGTGGCGTTTTATTTCTTGTGCTGTCCTCTTCCAGGATGACTTGAGGGCTATCACAACGGTGGCTGCGAGCAAGAGCTTCGAAAAGGACCAGCTGTGGCTCAACGGAACGTGAGGATGCCGCGTCATGGGTGCACAGCATTAGCTACGCATACTTGTAGTGCAAAAGGCGGTCCGAACCACTCCCCAGTGTTTGTGCATGTCGCACCGCTGCCCCATACGTTTAGTGCCTGCCGTCCTGACTATTGCGGACTATTGCGGGCTATTTGACTACACACTATGGACCCGCCAACAAGAAACACCAAATCCGAGCAATGGATTAGTACGCAGTAGTAATGACTAGTAAGGATCACTAAGGATTCAAAGCTTTTCTGA
The DNA here is from genome assembly GCA_012845835.1 of Undaria pinnatifida. Lineage (NCBI taxonomy): Eukaryota > Phaeophyceae > Laminariales > Alariaceae > Undaria > Undaria pinnatifida. The sequence continues at coordinate 11,775,873 of JABAKD010000011.1, forward strand.
CAACAACCTTAAGAAACCTTGAACATATACAATTCTAGTATACTAGGATTTAGCGTAGCGCTCGCCCCTCAGTAGGATTTCTTCATCAAAATTTCCAGGGTTAAGGTCGGCAACGTTTTTTTTTGGCGGACTCAGGCGGGGCGGTATTGCAATACGGCGGTATTTTTTTGGCGGTAGGCGGTATTTCGGGTTTTGGCGGTAACGACTTTGACGGTAAGCGGTAATTACAAATATGGTGGTATTTTTTCGGCGGTAATGCAACACGCGTCGGTGATTTTTTTGGCGGTGGGCGGTTTTCGCTTTTTGGCGGTATTGTTTCAGCGGTAGGCGGTAAATACAAAATATGGCGATATTTTTTCGGCGGTAATGCAACCCGGCGTAAATTGTTTCGGCGGTAGACGGTTTTTCGTATTTAGGCGGTAACGTATAAGTCAACCCAAAACTTGGGCGGTATTGAGCAGCCTCATGCGACACGCACGAACAGAGAAAGCAAATAAGCGTTACCACCCTGAAACCACAATAATACTATAATAATAATCGAATGCCTTGATGTATTAATAAATTGCAAATTGCTAGTAATTGGTGGTTATGAGGTGCGGCCTCAATACCTGCAGTAGCCATATCTGCGATATATCATATATGGAGTTCCTTGTGATGTATGTGCGGCGGAACTAACTCTACTTTTCTTGTGGATAACGTTGTGTTTGACAGTTACACGACGGTTACTTGTGAGTGCGCAGAGCAGGTTTTACATGAAACCAAAAAGCATACCCTGAGTCTCCGTTATTGCAGAGCTCGGTTTGCGTTGTATGCGCTAGGCAAGCAGTAGTACTGCAGTTGTACTGGAGTTCGATGCGTGCAGCAGAGATGAAGAATAACTTGAGGCAATGAAGCACAGGTAATCCTCTGATGTGTGCAGCCGTACGTGTGGGCTTACTCGTGGGCAATATATCGTGCGGCGGAACTAACTCTACTCTTTTTGTGGGTACTCGTACATCGTTCGGCCGAACTATGTGCCAATGTTTCTGCCACGATGGTACGCTGTTTTGAAAACTTGAAAAACATGTTCTACTATGATATGAACCCAGTTGTGGTGCCGGTGAAAACACACGTTGCCGCACCTGCCTCAATGAACTCCAACCACTCGCAGCGAAACCAGCTCCAGAAAAGTTGGCCGTCATTTGCGCGTGCACAGGACCCGTCTGGGCTGGCCTTGGTGCGTGTACGTTGAGTGCGATGGACAACCGTGGCCGAAAAAAAGTTGACTTACACAAACATACACACAAACAAAGAAATGGATTCGAGGCACCCTACCCCCGTATGCGATCCGATATGTAGAGCATTTTTCCCTTGGAAACCAAGAAAAAAAGGCTCAGCGCTGCGAGCTTCGCGCGCCTCATTATCAACAATAAATCTCCTGAGGTTGTTGTTGTTGTTATTGTTGTTCTCAAATTAACTCGTATAGTCAAGTCCGTGGTCACAGGACAGGCTCCAGTCACTCTGGAGCTGAGGAATACCCCAGGGAAAACACAAACAAACCAAAGGTGGTACACGCATATATCACAGCTGACGCAATTCATGCCTTCACTAGGAACATATAAAAGTGAAATCGGCAGTCAGCCTACGATTTGCCAGGTCCATACTGGTGCATACGTCTCACTACTCGCGCCTGGAAAAACCGACTATACCGCTTGCCACCCAAGAAAGACTACCACGCATATATTGCACGTAGTACCTATCACTACGCATACGCACGACAGACGCAAGTCAATTGGAAAAAAGAAACAAAGAAAAGAAAATAAAATAAAGGAAAGGGAAGAAAAGACAAGAAAGCGAAAAAACGAAAATGGAAAGGAAAGAAAAGAAAATACAAGAAAAGCAAGAAAAAACAAGACAAGAAGAGGAAGCAAGGGAAGGAAAAGAGAAGGAAATGTAATACTAGCAGACCCTAGGAACTGACTAAAGACGGCATTGAGCTCATAGAGGGTAGCAAGTGCATCATCAATGGCACTGGGGAGAGAACGCAACATGGCGAAGAAGTCAGGTCGGTCTTACGCTATCTTGTGACGGCCATTGGAAGGCCCACAAATTTCAAGACGATGATGGCCAGACCCAGACTTCAGTCTCTAGGGCATAAGGCCTCCCCTTCCCCCTCCCCTCCCCCCCCTTCCCCCCCTCCCCCCCTCCCCCCTTCCCCCGGCTGCTTAGAGATGCCGACGGTGGATGGCACTGCCGCAGCGTTTGCGCGTCGCTCTGCAGCTTTGCGTCTCTCCGTTTCATGTCAAGTCCGCATGAACAACTCGTTTCCCTCCTCTACTCGTCGAAACCATCTGCCGGCCTTCTGAGCTGCCTTTCGCCACCCTTCGAATTTCATTCCAAAGACCGACATATCCCCCTTCAGATGAGCCCCCCTGAGTAGCCCTTACCCCCAACAAGCTCCCCAAACATCACCCTCTGTGGCAGACGCTCCTCCCCCATACGTGCTGCGAATTCCGCAAACAATATCCTCCGTTTGCGCACTATCGCCTCTATGCTCTGGGAAGCTGTCGTATCAAGCGCGTCGGCGTACGATAGGGTGTGGCCGTCGCGCTTCCGTTTCCGCCATCCGAGGCATCGGAGGAGCATGGAGTGGTGAACCCGTCGTAGCCTGTCATAGTCAGGCTTGTTCGGGCTCCACGTCATGCAACCGTAAAGCAGTGTCTCGACGCCCTCAGCTTTCAGCAACCGCACCTTCAACTGTAAGCGCACACCGAGGTATTGTAGCCCTAGCCTCGTCTAAATTCCCCTCTCTTAGTAGAAGTACTGGTATTCCCATCTAAACCACTCATTGCTCTGCTGGACCACGCTGAGCGTGGTGTGGGCAGGTGCGTGGGCAGAGGATTGTGGCCAGGTGGGCGTTGGGGGCTCTCTCTGTCCGCACGTCTGCACACGTCCGGCAATAGGTTATAAAGTTATGCCGGAAAGGAACTTGCAGCACCAAAATAGCAAAGAACACAGATGGACACGGACAAACAAGGATTTATAATAATTAAAAAAATAACACGGGTGGTATGTTGTGCAGGCGGTACCTTTTGGGCGGTATCCAGTGCCGCGGGAATGTTTTGGGCGGTGTCGAGAGTTGGCGGTACTTTCTAGGCGGTGTCGAGAGTTGGCGGTACTTTCTGGGCGCTGTCGAGAGTTGGCGGTACTTTCAGGGCGGTATCGAGAGTTGGCGGTATCAATTCGGCGGTAAGCGGTAATTACGATTATGGTGGTATTTTTTCGGCGGTATTGCAATACGGCGGTACTTTTCTGGTGGTATGTGGTATTTCAGTTTTTGGCGGTAACGACTTCGGCGGTAGGCGATACTTACACAATATGGCGGTAAACCGCGGAATTACCGGGAACGCCCACCAGGGGGGCAATGCCACGGCGGGAAAATTACCGACCTCAACCCTGAAACATTCTTGGCGTCCCGTAAAAACTGAGCGTTACGTTCTTAGTACACAAGTGGTTTATCTCTTGTGGGTTGATCTATTGGCTGCATTCTTACGTTCTTAGTACACAAGTGGTTTATTTTTTGTGGGTTGATCTATTGGCTGCATTCTTAGGGCTGTGAAATACCTGGTAGCTGGACTTGGCGGCTATTAAGACTTGTTACTTGGGTGACGGAGTAATATCCAACCATTTTAATAACAAGTATTTCGTACTAAATACGTCGAGCTACAAGCGCGCCAGTCAGGTGCAACGATGCAGCACTCAGAAAAAATCCGAACACCACTCGTAGCTGTAATATATTGTAACACCTAGCCCATTGACAGGCCTAGTATTGGTGCCGGTACGGTTGCGCTGCGTTTGCATTCCAGCGAAGAAGACGTGAGCAAGAACAAGCGCTTTCAGGCGGTCATCAGAGAAGTGCGAGCTCTGGCCACGGATAAGGTGATATGCTGGCGAAGACCCGTGATACGATGGATGTAGCGCTTTTTTGGCTAGTGTATTTACGATACTACTATTACGACACACATCATAGCTAACCACCTGGCAAACATGGCAGATAAGCTATGTACTAGTGGCTCAAACCCGGCAAAAATGCGGTGGCTTATGCAGCTCTTTCAGGCATGCACGAATCTACCCAATGGTGAGCTAGTAATAACTTCAATCTACGGTGAGCTTATCTGCCTTACGTGTGAACAGTTAGCCTTTGCCTCATTGTGTACGCGAGCTTATCCTTAACTTGTCCTCGTATTATTATTTTTTATTTTTTTGCAGACGGACGAGGAGACCGGCGAGGTCATCGTAGCGTCCGGAGACTGGGATGAGTATAGGGTGCGCATTGTTTCCAGGAACACCTTCCCAACAGCTGCGGGACTCGCCTCCTCCGCTGCCGGGCTAGCGTGTCTCAGTGAGTACCGTTTTCGTGTGTACACCACAGCAGTAAGTACCTTCACTTGTACCCGGCACACCACAGTGACTACCTTCACGTGGAGACCACAAACAGTGAGTATCCTCACGTGTACACCAAAGTGGGTACCTTCACGTGTACAATACAGTGAGTGCCTTCACATGCATCAGGTACACCACGGTGAGTACCTTCACTTGTACCACGTACACCGCAGTGAATACCTGCACATGTACACCGCTATAGTGAGCACCTTCACGTGTACACCATTAATGATCACCGTCACGTGCAAACTACAGCAGTGAACATCTTACGCCGTGTGCCGATACACCACAGCGAGTACCTTCACGTGTACACCACAGCAGTGAGCATCCTGCATGTGTACGCCACAGCGAGTACCTTCACATGCACACCACAGTGAGTACCTTCACGTGTACCAGGTACACAAGAGCGAGTACCCTCACCTGTGCACCAGTGAGTGTCTTCACGTGTAGAGTAGCTATTGACGCCTTTACAACCGGAAACCTTTTTTTTTACAAATGTACTTGGATTTAGTATAGGGAGGGATTTGGGGGCTCTAAAGGGGTCAATATCCCTTTGATGCATGCCACTTGTAGCACCTCATTTTTGCTGAGGCTCTACCTCACCCAATACATGCATAAAGGGATTCTTGATTGCTTCGAAGATTTTGACCTTGCCCTCACCCCACCCCCTGTTGCTGTTACCACTGCTGTCGCTGCTACTACTACTGTTGTTGTTTCTGTTCTTTTTAAGCGTTCTCGCTCTCGAAGCTGTTCAACGCGAAAGAGACGTTCCACGGGGAGCTCTCCGCTATCGCGAGGCAGGGATCGGGAAGCGCCTGCAGAAGGTGCGGAGTCCAAGGTTCAATGGGCTTAGGCGTATTGGGGTACATGGGAAGAGGGTCATTTGGCGGAGGGCTTGGCGCAGAAAATAACACTCAACGCGTGCTTTACCCCGAGCATGCTTTTGGTTTCCTGCAGAATAGCGGAAGGAACTTACTTAGTCCTTTACGATTGAACGAACTTACATTCTTACATTTTGGGGACAAACTACTTGGAATCGGTGTGAAATGAAAATTGTTTTCAAGTAGTAAACCTAGGGTTAGTAGGCCCTGAAGAACTGCAGCCACTTTTTGGGGGGCAGTAAGCTTGGAATTAGAGTGGGTTAAGGTTGTCGACGCCGCCCTGCGCCAACCCGTCGTTTCTCTGTCGCTTTCCCGACCTGCGCTAACCCGTCGTCCTTCTGTCGCCTTCCCGACCTGCGCTAACCCGTCGTCCTTCTGTCGCTTTCCCGACCTGCGCTAACCCGTCGTCCTTCTGTCGCTTTCCCGACTGACCCTATTTTCGTGCACCGGTTTTTGTTATATTCGATGCCGTCTTGTGATTGGCTGGAATCGCCCAGTCTGTATGGCGGTTTCGTGAAATGGCAGAAGGGCGAGAGGGAGGACGCGCGGGATAGCATCGCCATCCAGGTGAGACGCGATGATTCCACGAGAGTAGCGATGGTTTTGTGTCCAATAAAATATGTTCAACTATACCTGGTAGGTCATTGCAGCGGAAGAGAAGTCCATCGGTCAATTCATAGATCGCTTGGGCTAATAGTACGACTTAGGGTCATTCCTATAGCGAACGCGAAAATCACGATTCGTGACTGCTGGAATTCAGCGTTGTACTGTATATCACGTTTTGCTAAAAAATTCACAGTATTTTGTCACTATTCGTAGCATAATACGAACTATTTGTTAGGCTTTTCAATTTTTTTTCAGTGCCGCAACTCGTGACAAATTTCGCGATTCGCGAACATGTCATGTGGCGAACGCTTTAACAGTGGGATACTAGTTTTTGGAGTGTTAGTTTTTGAAGAGAGGCGAAACCGGTGGTCCGTTACGGGAGTTTGGCAGTATCATACTGTATAATATTGCATGCAGCACCGTTGGTACTGGCAGGTCCGTATCTTCAACAAAGCAGGCGATTTGTACGTTGCATTCCTATCACCTCCCCGAATCCCGAAATTGGTGTGTTAATGTGTTACCTCCCCTATACGAAGAATGTAAATAGCTTCTCCCTGAGACACGCCGTTAATTGAGGAGTGAATACCTCCCTTTTATCGTATGGTATTTAGTTGAGCTGACTCTACGGACAATTTTACCGCGGCGGCGTCGCGCTTCCCACGATATGCAAGGTGGCGGACGAGCACCACTGGCCAGAGATGCGGGCGCTTATCCTGGTGGTTTCCGCCGACAAGAAAGATACCTCAAGCACAGCAGGTAAAACGTACTTGGATACCTAGGCCATGCATGCGAATGCTGTTAATTGCAGGTAAAAGGTATTTGGATACCTAGGCCATGCATGCGAATGCTGTTAATTGGGTTGCTCCTTTTTTTTTCTCAGGGTCAGTTTTCGGGTGAAGTACAGAGTTTTTCAAGTGGGAAAACTCAGAAGAAATTATATGCACCCCTATGGTACTGCAGGCGCGTGCTGTGATGATGAAAGGTAGAGCACTTTGTGGCTGGAACGTTTTTAATTGGCCGGGGCACTCCTTAACCCAAAATGGTGGGAATTTCGATTTTTTTTTTTTTCCCCAATAGTATATTCGTTGAATACCTGGGCCATGGGATTGTTCATCGGGTACGAGCGCGTTTTTGGCATGCCCAAATCGTTTTTTGGGAGGAGCATAGACCTCCGTAAGTGAGGATCCCAGAAAAAAGCGGTGTGTCTCTGTGGTAGGATGCGTCTGTAGCATGCGTTTGTTTTTTATTTGCACCCCGACCTTGTCATGACTCTGTTTTATTTTGCCGTGCCACAGGTATGCTGTCCTTGTGTCGTGTATTTATGCACGTTTGCCTTGTATATCTGAGTTTTCTGTACGTTTTCCTTTTTTCTTGTGTTTGTATGTTTTTGTCGTGTATTGCGTCTCAACCGCTCATTTTTCCTTGGTACTGTACTGCTTTTGCACCGTGCATGCCAATCTGCTCGTGCAGGGATGTCAACGAGCGTGCAGACCAGTCAGTTGCTAGGGTTCAGGGCAAGGGAGGTAAGGGTGCGCACTGGTGCTGTCTACCTCTAATAATATGCCGATTCGATCGAATCCTGTTTTTTTTTATTGTTTTGATTCCTTTTACAGCGGAAATGAAAAGGCGTGCCTCGACTTGATCCTTGACGTTGCCTGCTTTCCCTGGTTGGTTCCCTTTTTTTATGGGTTGTGACCTCTCGTTTGGCGTAAATGGAAAAGGCGTACCTTGGCTTGATGGATAACGGTGCCTGCTTCGCCCGAACGATACCTTTTTTTTTCAAGAATGTTGGAGCCTCGTTTGGCACATACGGGAATTGCGCGCCTTTGCTTGACGCTCGCCGTTATCTGCTTATCCCTATTTTTTTCATTTCAAGGTTGGGGACTCTCGTTGGGCGGAAATGGAAAATGTTTACCTTGGCTGAATCTACCTTTTACAAGGTTATGGAACCTCGTTCGCCAAAAAAATGGGGAAAACGCACCTTGGCGCGATCCGAAAACGTTGTCTGCTTCTCCCGATTATTTTTTTTTGTTCAGCTCGTGGAGCCTCGTTTGGCAGAAATGGAAAAAGCGTACCTCGGGAAGGACTTCGAAAGTTTCGGCAAGCTGACGATGCAGGACAGCAACCAGTTCCACGCGACCTGCCTCGACACCTACCCTCCCATTTTTTACATGAACGACGTCAGCAGGTGAACTATTGTTAGCAGTAACGCAAAAATCACCTTCGCCGGAGATAAGGAAGAAAGAGGTAGGAAGGCGAAAAATACGGGCAGTGGAAGCTGGAGCGTATCGGGTGTTGAGTAGAGTTGTGAGTTGGCTGGACTTGACAGCTAGCTTTTAGAGCGTACTGTGCGTGTTCCGGGCCGATGGCGATAGAAGGGTAGAGCATGGGCATGCGCGTCGATACGATTTCGATCATGACGAGGATGCGGTACACGAGATCTCATCACTCTCTTCAGCATAGGATATCCCATGCTCCCCCTCCCCCCCCCCGTCCCCGCCGCCGCCGGCCCCATTGTCCCTCGTGCGGTCGGGATATCCTCGACCTATGCGGTACGTGAAGGTCGATAATTCGAATCGTGCACGCCTACAACGCCTTCCATGGAGAGGTTCGCGCGGCCTATACTTTCGACGCGGGGCCTAACGCTGTGGTGTACCACCTCGCGGGAAACTCGGCGGAGCTCTTGGCGCTACTGCTGCGATTCTACCCGGCGCCGGACGCGGAGGACGACGCCTCTCCGAGCAGGTCAGCCATTGCAATCGTTGGTCTCGATACTGCCAACGGTTGGTCACAATAATAAACAAAATTTTTGGTGCTTTGGCTTTCCGTATCTCGTGCATATGTAATATATGTAGTCTATATGGTTTGCTGTTTTGTGAACTCGCGTGGCCTCTCGAGCGGGCCCGGCAGTGATCGTACCGGAAAAGCCCGGGAAGATAAGGCCTTTAGTACACACCAGCACCTGGTATGTACATGTATAGTCTAGTAATTCATTGTGGTATGATTTATGGACCATTGTTATCGAACATTTTTTTTCATGGTTTTCCTGTTTTTGTGTTTTGCGACTTGGCCCAGCTTCAACGAATTGTTGGTTAATACAAACACATCTCGTTACTTGCTTCGTTTCGAGAATTTTCCGAAAATTTTGCCATGTTTTCCGGGTTAGGGTTAGTAGCGTTAGGGGCTAGAGTCGTGTACCAGGTACGTTGCGACCATGTTGTTGAAGGTGGGCCGTAGTCGTACACGCCGCTTTCCTTCTTGAGGGGCGTTTTTATTCCCACGGTTTTTGGTGCACTCAAATGTCTGCCGCGCTGACCATGTTGTGCTGATCGCGGCCGCCGCCGCCGCAGCAGCTGCACGCTGTTGAATTTACTGGTTCAGAAAGCGTTCCTCTTTTTCCAGTTTTGCGTGTTTTTTTCACAGCCGCGACAGCTGCACGCTGTTAAATTCTCTGAGTAGGAAAGTGTTCCAAGGGTGCGCTGAGCATTATATGGTATACGCTCTTAAGACAAACCCGGTTATCTACCCGGGTATACCCGGTACAACCAACGTAGGCAGCGGGTATGACCAACGTAGACCGGGCATCTACCCGGGTATGACCAACGTAGACAGGGCTGGTACCCGAGAACCCCAGAGTGTAAACTTCGAAGTACCCTACTAATCACACCCTTGAATGTTCCTTCCTGTTTTCCCTTTTGTTCTTGAACGCCGCCGCCGCAGCAGCAGCGGGTATGTCAACAATAAGGAGGCGATGGAGGCGGCGGCGGAGGCGGAGAAGGCTCTTCCAGAGGGGCTGTACGAAGCGTGCTTGAAGACGGGGAGGACACCAACCGCGGGAGAGGTCAAGCTCATTTACTACACTAAGGCGCGTCGCTTTCGTTTTTCCGCGACGTGGTTTGTGACCACGGAGCCCAAGTAATCCAGGCTGCATCACCATCAATCAGCCAGTATCACTTCCAGCAGCCAGTCAACATTGACATGAGACCTGTCCAAAGCCGACATTTTGGTTGTATCTGCCCCCTTGGTTTGGAGAAAATCGACTCTGTACGGGAGTGCGTTATCTTGTGTGTTATACCGTTGGGTCCCGGGATTAGAACGCATTCCTGTGCTTGCGGAAAAAAAATTGAAAACGCATAGACTGCATGCATGATAACATCCCTTTATGTCTTGCACCCGTTGCCGAACCATCGCCCCTCCGTGACAGGCTGGAGGCTCCCCCCGAGTGTCGGAAGATGAAGAACGAATGCTTAACTTGGAAAGCGGGGATCCTGTGTTTCTAGTGGACAACGGCACCGCGTAACTTTGCGGGGGGGAGGGGGGGGGGGTATTGGTGATGTCGATGTGTGGAGTTACACATCTTGGGGTTGGTTTTAAGCTCTCTGTTGATGGGGCTGTTGTAGTTGCAGCAGCTAACAGTAAAGGCGTAGGTCTTCACGCACAGCCCCCACCATTGGAATACAGGGCACAGGAAGACTAGATTTAGTGGTAGGTATACTGTGCTTCAGCGCCAACGGTATTCATCAGCGTGCTATTCTCCAGTTACTTGCTTAATAATTTAGGGTGGATGGTCATCTGATTCGAGGAGGCTACAGTAAAGGGCACAGGCAAAGAAGGTTAGATTTAGTGGTGGGCATATTTATGTCGCACGTGGAAGGTTCTACGTTCTCAGTGATGTTGCAGTGTCGTGGGGCGATGCAGCAATTCGAGGTGGCATGTCATCACCCAGCCCAGCTGCAGCCATAAATTCGGTTGCGAAAGTAAAACCATAAATCAATGTTCGAGGGTGACTCAGCAGCTCTGTTTTATCCGAGGCAGTGAAATCTGCGCGATCTGTGCGACGTGTGTAAGTATTTGATCATGACTCAACCAGACCCATGTCCACATGATCTGTGTGATCTGTCCGACATGTTAAAATATTTGGTCACGACTCGACCCGGCTCATGTCCACCAAAGCCTGTCATTTGACCAACGCCGGGTAGGTCCACTGGGTGCATCCCTTCGGCCTACTACTCTGAGTTGGCATGATCTGTGTGATTTGTAGGATCTGTCAGACATGTCAATGAAATGTTAAAATTCGGCCACGATTCAACCAGATTCATGCCCACCATGATCTCTATCAGCTGTCCGATTTGGTCACGACTCGACCATATTCATGTCCACCAACGCCTGTTCTATGATCAACGCCCAGTGAGTCCAGTGGGTGCATCCCTGCGCGAACACGTGATACGGGGGTCGGAGGGGGCCGTCCGCGCTGAGCTCCAGTGTGCTACCGTCGACGAACGTGCCATCGGCAAAAATCACCTCGTCCCCATAGCCCGGTGTCACGCCTGGCACTGTGAGCGACAGGCGGATGGGTCACAGACGCGCGTTTGCAAACGGAGAGAGAAATACCATCAGTAACCCTTTCGGGACTTGATAATATCTTGATTATAGTATAGCAACCAAAAAACGACGATTGCCATATTGTCAAGCGTCTACCGGTAGCGTGAGCGCGCAGCAGCACGAGTAGGATCATGCTGCGCCCGTCTCATACTAATGTCTGTATTTGTTGTAGTTCGGATACCACTTTTATCATTGCCGACCAGCAGTGGCCAATGCCGTAATCGTCAATATTTCGCTCCGAAGTCTCAAAGGGGTTCATGAATGCTACTGGCGTGCTCTTTCCCGGTGGCTGCGTGTGCGAACTAGATCGGGGTTAGCACTTTGTGGCTGAGACCTGGCTGGCGGTGTTGCTGGGACTACCTAATGTCGTTGGCATCTCATTGCGTCTATTAAAAAACAACTTGAACATTTCCTGAGCTAGAAATCCGTTTGGGTTGGTCGGTGCTACTTGCCGGATTGCTTGCGCGGCTAGTGGCTATTATTTTTCTTCAATTTTTCAACAGCCCTCCCCCCCCCTTTTTGTTGGAGGTCCCTATTAGGAGTAGAAACGGTGCTCCGTCTCGAAAGGGGTGCGTGGTCAATGGTCAAATGACTAAGGAACGCAACAAATGAGTACGCCCCCCTCGCCCCCCCCCCCTTTTTGTATTGCAACAACCCCGTGATTCCAAGCCAACCACACACCAGAGGGAAAGCCTGTATTGTCTATTAATAGGTGTACACCTATGTCTACGCACAGGCCATGGGATCGCTTATCGGATTAAGTGCACAGTTTTTCTCGATGTCAATCTGTAGGGTTTGATCTAGTGTTCCCCATGTGAGGCTCAGAAACTTCAGACGTGCCCCTAGCTTATCATGTGCCCAAACATAAACTAGGGCAACGCTTAGCAACAGACATGCGAAACAAATAAAATCGTCTATAGACTACACAAGAAACAAAAAGCAACTATTCTACCCATGCTGTACGACTACAAAAAAACAAAACAAAACAAAATAAAAAAGAAAACACACCAAACGTATTCTCACCCGGTCGTATGTAGGCGCTAACAGGGCTGAAAAGCTGCACGGCTTCGCAGAATGTCACCAGCCTGTCCCGGTCTCCGAGTTGCAGGGCCTGCACAATGTCCGTGCGCCCCCCCACCCCGCCACTCCTACTACCGATCTCCCCTACGCCCAGCGCTGCTGGCCCCGCCGCTACAGCGCTTGCTTCGGCACTCAGCGCGGGCGGGGAACGCGCTGATCCTGCCGCTACAGTGCCGACTTCGGCACTCAGCGCGGCGGGAGAATGGCGTGTCGGTGGAGGCGGATTGGTCGGTAGTCCGAATGTTCCGCCGAAAACCTCGGCCAATAGAAAAGCCCCCTTCAGGCTTTCCCCGACAATGGTTGGCGCTAGAAATAATCCCTGGGTCGCCGCGCCGGGGAAGCGGTGGAAAGCGGCCACAGGAGTATGAACGAGGGTGGACGCAAGCGGCGTCGGGTGGATTAATGATTACTTGATCTGGTGGATGCCGTGACTGTGGCTGTGACATTCAATACTTACCTTCCCTTTGGCAAGATTTGTTTTGCTGGGTTCCGTGTATACTAATCGATCAGTTGGTGCCGTGAGCAAATATAATTCTATGCGAAGACCACGGTGTTGCGTATGGCGTGGGTAGTTCTGAGCCGGATGTTGTGAGTACATACCATACAAATGTTCTGGGAATATTAGGGTGTTGCTTGCGTGCGTGCTGGCAAATAGTCAGCTTGTGCGCGAGAGGGCACCGGCGCTCGTGGTAGTCGTCTTTAGATTCGGCGAAAGCAAGCGAAAACGGTGGCCATTTCATACCCCCTAGACCAGATTGTATGCGGCGCCCGTCTGTTTGACCCCGTCGTAGGGGGATAACTGCACCTGGCACAAGATGTGGCTTTGCCTTACCCTCGTTCCTGATGTACATCCACCACAGTAAAACTTGTTCAAGTGCACGGGGTCTGCATGACCCGCGAAAACGACCACACACGAAACCTTTAAAGGACCTCACACCTCCGACACCGTTCGTTTACGGCGCCTGTTTGATTCCGTGGGAGGAAAGTTGCACCTGATATAAGTTGGGGTTTTGCCCCAACGTCGCCCCTCCAGCCACGCCTGGCGCGGCGAGACGATTTGCTGCCGCCCGTACAAAACGTTTTTTGCCCACGACATATCCACCTTATTCACAAACGAGTAACAACACATACAAAAGGCAAGGAAAACGTTGACGGGCTGGAGGGTGAGCGCCGCGTAGTAGTAGCAGTAATAGTAGTAGATGTAGACTAGTAGATGTAGAGTAGTAGCAGTAGCAGTAGTAGTAGATGTAGAGTAGTAGTAGTAGTAGTAGTAGTAGCAGTAGCAGTAGCAGTAGCAGTAGCAGTAGTAGTAGCAGTAGTGGTGGTGTTGTAATAGTAGTAGTAGTAGTAGTAGTAGTAGTAGTAGTAGTAGTAGTAGTAGTAGAAGTAGAAGTAGGAGTAGAAGTAGTAGTAGTAGTAGTAGTAGCAGCAGTAGCAGTAGCAGTAGCAGTAGTAGTAGTAGTAGTAGTAGTAGTAGTAGAAGTAGAAGTAGGAGTAGAAGTAGTAGTAGTAGTAGTAGTAGTAGCAGCAGTAGCAGTAGCAGTAGCAGTAGTAGTAGTTCTCGATGCCCCGGGTAATGTAAATCGGATCGATGCTTCGATAGCGGTAGGGCTAATAAATTCTTCCGGGGGGTGCTACATCTTACCCGACGCCTGACCTCAAGAAAATCTGAGCGTGCAGCCCGATCAACAATCAAATTGCCCAGATGTGCAACCAACACTATTGTTGAAACACAAACGGTACTAGAAAAATATCAGGTTAATACGTGCTAAGACACGGTGCCCGTGCCCCGTCCCAAAAAATGCTTCGCACCCTATCGTGGCATGCCTCTGGTCCTGGCATGGAGTCCTCCCATGCACGCGGTGCAGGAGATTCTAAGAAGAGTCCGAGCTCCTAACGTGAGGAGGTCGATATCACCATCATCACCCAAAACACGCCTTCGAAGACATTTATTCGCGCAACGCAACCCCGACCAACATGTTCTATGCGCTATTACTAGTACTAATGGCAGTACTAACAGTTCTAGTCCTAAATCAAATACACTCGTAAAATTACCACACTGGCCGACAGTTTCACCCTTGAGGGTCAACCGAAACATTGTCAACATTGTCAACATTATCAGAAGCATTTGGACAAAAACAAAAGTGCAACCCCTATCATACCGTGGAATTGTCTCTACCGATCACACCGTCGCGGGTTCACCGCGGTCCTTCGCGCCGCTGGGAGTCCCGACGCACGCACCTCACTCATTATTCTTACGCTAGGTTCCTCGCTTGAGGAGTTCTCGACCTCGCCCAAAAAAAATATTCAGCGAGGAACAGAAAGCGCAAACCGATCAACAATCCCACGGCTCAAGACCACACACAAAAACGTAGTAAAACATACACAAAGGGGTGTTTCAGCGATATTGGGTACCAGGTACCAGGCAGCTTCTCAGTCGAGGAGGCCCGTAACTCAGAAATATTTCGGTCAAAACGTGTTACCCTGAAGTAGCAAGCATGTCCCCGCCCCGACACTGCCTCGCTCAAAATTGGCAGGTACACCCGGACGGTGATCCTTGCCAACCTACCTACCGTCGCAACTATGCACCTGGTCTCCGCCACAACTCGTGTCGCCCATGCTCGGCTGGCAGGACAGACGCCGCTCATATTCAGCCGACGAGCCAGAGCACCTTAAAGCTTGCACGAAAAAGCACTTGACCTCAAAAACGAGAACAAAAAAAAAGTAGCATACAGGGCTACTTCGTTCATTGTGGGAAAAATTGCCCCAACAGGACAAATAACAATGCCTTCATAATTGCAAAACTATGAACAAATCCCCCCTCACCGGATTTAACAACCGTCCCCCCCGGGTTCTTGATGAGAGACCCCGCGATGAGATCTGCCCCTACGTGGCAAGGCTCCCGTTCTTCCACGAACTCCCCGTAGCAGTTGTCAACGAACACCACCAAATCGCGCTCTGTCCAACGATTTTTCACGTGCGAACACAGCCTGAAAATCATCATCACGGCATGTTTCGAGGGGAAATCTGAGGGGGGGGGGGTAACGGTGAACGCATTGCGTCGTGTCATAGCTCCTGACAGCTTCGTCTTCTGCAACCAGAAGCATCTAAACACTCCAACACAAACACACACAAGACGAGTGTTAGTTATACCTTTGTATTTCTCGAATTGAAAGAGACAACCAACATTGGTGGCCGCAGGAGTGCTGCATGTAGAGTAGCTTCACCTTGGGTCTGAATCGATGGCTTATCATAGATTAGGTATACAACAGTAGTCATTCCTATATAGTGCCGGTATGTGCCAGCCAGCAATACCGGCATTGTACCGGACACCAGCACTATTGGGAATAGTAACTTTATACTGTTAATACTGTAGTACCAAGGTAGTATAGCTTTTGCTATTAATAGGAACTCGCGCAGCAGGATATTTGCATTTGTCAACTTTTCTGCGTCTGGTAGAAGGAACGGTAGCCAATTGTTGTTGTTGTTGTTGTTGTTGTTGTCGTTGTTGTTGTTGTTGCTGTTGTTGTTGTTGCTGTTGTTGTTGTTGTTGTTGTTGTTGTTGTTGTCGTTGTTGTTGTTGTTGTTGTTGTTGTTGTTTCTGTTGTTGTTTCTGCTGTTGTTGGTCGTCCTTGCGTTGTCGTTGTGGCTGTCGTTGTTGTGGTTTTGGGGCATACATGTGTTTCCCCCGATAAAACGCCATACATGGCACAGCTCAACCCAACCCAACCCAACACCAGCAGCACCACCACAACCACCATCGGCGAGGCCTGCTTGGACGTGGATAACCCTGAGGGGTGTGGTAGCGGGCAGTAGACAGACTGCACCTACAGTAGCTGCCTACTGCTGTGCCGCCCAGTGAGCTGTGCTGTTGACCCCTGCTGCACTGTCCGCGATGGTGCACTGATGGTGTTTCCAGCAATTTTTTGGTTTGTTGCTCCGTTGTTTCGCCATTATGGTGTATAGGGTGTTACTCCGCAGTTATGTATATTGTATACTTGTATGTATGTATATACGACGCTACGATATTATAAAATAAGGATACTGTACATATATTCAACTTGCACATATTGGTAGCTGTCAGATTTTGTCCCCCTCAGAAACGGGTTTTATAGTTTCCGCGCACAGACTGACTAAAATCATCCTGTTGACCCTGATAGCTACACTGTAGTTGTAAGGGGAGTCGCCGACCTATATCCTTAATGAGGACACACAACTCGTAACGCGCGCGATCGGAGAATCACACACAGCTTGCAAAGATGAGTTTCGACGAAATCTTCGATCTCACAGCTGGAGTGTATTTTAATTTTTATAATATTGGTTGATCTGCGGCCCACGGAAAAATTCCATCCTAAAGCAGGCTTCAGCCATCTCGAAGGGGGTCGCTACTTGTATAGCCCTAAGCCGGCGAGAAAATCAGGAAATCGCTGTCACTCGTAATTCCAGTCGCCATGTGATTTCACCGGCACTATATCGGCAACAGGCCTTATTCAACCGGCACTATAGGGAGACTATAACAACAAAGTAACAAAAAAAAATATATATATTCGTCTTAGAGCACTCCAGCGATATTTGGCAGATCCTCAGTTTGATCGGCCGAAGCTCGGTCAGAAATGCTTTGGCCAAAACGCGTCAGGCCATACCCTTACCGAAGCAGGCGTGTTCTACCTGGTACCTTTCCATTTCTCGGATTGACAGCGAGGGTCGCCATCGGTAGCCACAGGAACGTTGCACGTGGAGAAGCTTCACCGCGGGGTCTGCCTCGATTGCCGCATCAATCGCTTCAAGATCAAACCCGCCCTGCGATCCAAGACCCACCTTCTCGAAACCAAAAAAATCGCAACAGAGCGAGGGCGACGACCACAGATGGATGAAAAAACTCACCCGTTCAAAAGATCGTCGAGAGGGCTGCCAGACAGGTGAACTTACGCCGCTCTGTCTCGAGTGACTTTCCTCCTACGGGAAATACAAGGCTTGTGTACGAATGGTACCAATATTTTTATGCGCATTGGCCAATACCGCACGAGCATTTCTTGAAAATAAATATTTCAAACGCGTCAACCGTACGTTCGACCAGTTGAGTGGTCGATACTCATCTTTGCAAGTTGCGTGATACCTCGGCCGCGTGTTTGTACAAATGTATTCTCTTTGAGGATATAGGTCAGTGATTGCTCTGGATGCTGCCAGAGTCAACAGGACATTTACGTTGTTCACGGCCAAAGACGATTTTAAACCCGAGCATTTGAACGACGGGCATTAAAGTTGAAGCAGTGCCGTACTCTATATACACAGTGAAATAGCGTGGGTATTATTTAACCTTCTGGAACCTAAGCGTAGCAACCCAAAACAAATCAGTTCCGGTCTCACCACGCCGTCTAATGGGTGAGCGCAGTAGTAGTAGCAGTAGTAGTAGTAGTAGTAGTAGCAGTAGTAGTAGTAGTGGTAGTAGTAGTAGTAGTAGTAGCAGTAGCAGCAGTAGTAGTAGTACGGCCAGTATCATGCTGCGCACGTGTCGGAGGTTTCCTTGCGTTGCAATGCGGGCATAGACATCCCCCGCGTCAGCACCCCGGGTTGCTTCGTGCGATCGGTCCAAGAATCGTCTCTTGCCAGGAATTTGCACTCTGTAGACGACTACCCGGTATCCGCAGTCACCGTGGATACTGCAACTGATGTACCTGTTATTTCTCGTGCATGATTGTCGTCCCATCGACACTTTACCGCCTTGAACCCCCACAGGGTTTAGAAGCACAGAGCTGCGCTCTCCGCTCGCCGGCGAAGTTTCTCAGATATAATTATCACCCAGGCGAACACCAGTGAAAGCTTCGACCGACGGCCGCTAAGTAATACAGCTAAGCCCCCCCCTGCCCCCCCGCCAGCTCGAACAGCACAATCTGCGACACGGTGCGAGCACTTTTCCATGAGTTTGGAAGAGAGCTACAACGCAAGTTCGCCAAATTAGATGCAAAAATAGAGGTGATGGGAATGCTGAACCCTCTGCGCGATGAAAATGAAGGCGCGTTCCGGCGCGGGGGGGGGTTGACACCTGCAACCATGGCATGTTCAGACGGTGCCTCAGGGTAAAACCGCCTACGGGTTGACCTGAAATATTACGGTGGTGATAAAAACAGCAGGATTCTTGCCATCCCCATGAACTATACCCACTCCCTCGCGTACCTCCGTGTAGGAAATCTGGAATTCTTTTAGATTGCCGATTAGGCCTTCCGGCAGTGGGTCGCTCTCGTCCGCGTACTCGTCCTGCCCGAGATCACAGATCATGGCGGCAATAGCGCGGATTTTTTAACGGCCGTTCATGGACAACTTGTTAACAAGATACGTTCTGCGACAGGGACGCGTAGCACTTTCTGCCCGAAACATTTCGAATCGGCGAGGATCCGTAAGCGAAGAACTATCCAATACCGTTAGAGTACCCTTATAGTTTTACACTACCAACAGTCGTTATATACCTAAACCATGAGCTTGTTAATCGCGTTTAAAATAAAATATACCTGCTCAAGGTCAGGTTTTTGGGTGTGGTGGAGAGACTCTCAAGTGATCAGCCTCAGAAAATATACGTGAACCCCGTACCGTAGCATGCGCCTTCGTTATATAGCTTAGTTTGGTTAGGTAACTGGTTAACCTCTTATCCGAAAGCCCTGTGGATGAATCCCCACTACTCTTAGCGTCATCGGCAGAACACATGTGTTTTGGAATCGTGAAATAATCCATCCTTGTATAACTGCATCCACGTTTCTCGGGAAATATTTTCTCGAAACTAGAACAGGAAAAACGCAGCACTAAAATATTCAACATTTTCCGTTCGGCCGGAAACTCACAGTCATCGGTGGTCGAGTGCCGATGACCTCGTCGAGAGTGTCGTATGGCGGGCCGCTGCAAGCCAGCATGGTGTCGCCTGGCCTCAGAACGCCGAACAGGGCGCACGCGATGGCGTGTGTCCCGCTGAAGCATTGCACTCTCACCTGCGCGAAAAACAAACAAACGAAATGTTACCGGTACACAGTTAGTCGTAGTGTGGGCCGCGAACAAGAAACATCTACGTTATCCGAGAAAGGCTTGAAACTTGATCGTGATACCAACCTTGAGCAACCACAAGGATAGCTGAAAAGAGGGTCTCGCTTGGGACAACAACCACCGCCATGGAGTGGGTTCCACTGGGGCAATGCACTCTCACCTGCGAAATAAATCATGCACTCTCACCCGCGAAATAAACCACACACATGAAACGATGAAAAGATGGCCTAGCCCGGAATGAAAAATCATTGTGTTGAATGCGCCCTCGACGACCATACCTCGGAATGGAATGACCTCGCTGAAAAGAACATGCTAGCTAAGACCTGGTGCTAAGTATCGACTGCAGCATGTCTTGGTGCACCACGGTGTCGGAAGCTGGTCACCAACTATCGTTTGCGTGTTTAAGCTTTAACCTTTCTGCATTGTATTCGGCGGTTGGCGAGCCCAACCAGCTGTGTTACACAAAGGAATACCAATGGGGGGGTGGGGGGGGTCTCGCTGATCTTACCAAGGCTGCCTCCCCGCCGAAAAGCTGAGCGTAGATCTTGTCGAGAGTTTCTCGGCCGATGTCTCCGTGACCGTACCCGTCAACGCCGGCGAACATGTTGCTGCCAACACGGAACTCTCGGAAAGCGCCAAGGATGCGCCCAAGCGTGCTGAAAGCCGATCAATCGGAGGAAAGAGTCAGTGCAACTTAATCAAAATTACCAAAAATTGCGGAAGACGGAAAGCGCCAAAATATAACCGGAGTAAAACCTACAAGGGTATAAATGCTTTCCGTTTGGGTGCCCAAACGCCGACACAGCTCTACCGTCTACCATACCTATTGCTGACCTCTATTGCTATCAGGAGGGCTGAAGCACCAGGGCCGTGTGGACCCGTTCAACCCTGCAAAAGTGACTCAACTCTAACATGAAGGTACTCGTCGCCAAACCAGGGTGCGGTTCCAACCGTGTTGACTCTGCTGGAATTCCAAACATCATCTCACACAAATCGCAGATATTTTGTCACCCAAAACGTGGTTGCAGCTAGAAAATTTAGCACCGCACTCCCGACATGGGGACAAAACACTTGGAGTTAGACTAGGATAGGAAACATTGTGGGAGTTGCAAACGGCTTAAGAGCACCGCCTACAGTCGTCGCTCTAATCTGTACCAGGTAACATTTTTTCTTCAGTTGGGCTTGGTTCAAGGGAGAAATCTGGGCTACGATAAGGGGGTTTATCCCTATGTTAACCAGCGGGTTTAGGGTTAGGGTTATCGCGCAGCACCAACTTTTGAAGGAGACCAGGATACGGGTTATCCCCACAAAGTGCACTGAAGTCAAGAGGCCACACACAACAGAGTAGTAGTCCTGGCCGAGGCGACGCCACGTGTTGATACACCAAGGTTGAGAGACTGACATCTGCACCTCTCACCTAATTCTTACCTCATTTTTTACCTAAAATAAACCGAAAATAAGGTTTCAATATGTGGTCTGGTCTTCTCCATGCGATACCACCACTGCCGACACCTACCAGCATCTATCTCAGTGTTTGGCCTCGAGTGAACGTGTAGCAATGCTTAGCCACGCGTGTGTTCCGGACACTAAGTTATGCCCGCCCCGTTTCCAACGTGTCTAGATGACATGTGTTCATTGCAATTGGTTCATTGTGTTCATGTGTAGACTAATGTCACAAAAACTTAATAAAGCAGTACTTGAACGCATCAGACATAACCCCTGATTTCGTCTGTTGCCTGCGGCCCTAGCGCACTCACCGTTGCGTGTGAGCGTCAACCTCAACGAACAGCGGGACGAGCCTTTGCGCAGCCTGCTCCACGGCTTCTTTTCCCGACACCTTCGCGTCCAACACGGCGGTCGATGGTGGTGGTGGTGGTGGTGGTGGTGGTGGTGGTGGTGTTGTCGCAACAGCAGTGTCTGGCACATGGGACAACCGCCGTTGCTTTCTTCGACTTGAGCAACATGATTGGCGTCGAACCTTCTTGCCAATGATCGGACAACTTTTTGGAGGCACTAAGAAAGCGCTGGCGAATATATTGCTAGGTTTCAACGGATACGCCAAAAGAAAGGGGCCGACGAGGAGCGTACATACTGCCAACCACTCCCCCTGGCGAGAGATAAACATAGCACTACTTGGCGAGAGAGATCAGCGATCGTGATGGCATCATGATAACACATTCAGCGATTTTCGAGGCAATATCCAACTCAAAGGCTCCCGGATGCGTAACGCCACCACTCTATTTAAAAAACCCGTCCAGCCCTCAAAAACTTTAGAAAGTGCGTGCCGCGTAAGCGATTCGTCTTGCGTTGTTGTCCTACTTCGATCGGAGACCTTATTGGCGAGGACTACGGCCGGGAGCTTCGTCAAACCGATCGTGCTCGAGAAACGCCCTACTTGCTCAGACTACAGCATTGGGTGTTGGTTTCAGATTTGCATTTTTTTCTTTTCCAACGACGTACTCGCATCACACAAGAAAAGGCAGCTTTTATTTCGGAACACCAGGAGCCTCTCCAGTCAGGAAGCCATCTGCTCTCGGGAAGGTGCACCGCGAATAGCACATCTAGGTGTATGCCCTTCTAGGGAACTAGCGGAGAAGGTGGGGGCACACATCGTTTCGCAATCGTGGAGGGGTTCTGTACAGTTGACAAGCGAGATCAGGGCATAGCTAACATGTGATTTTGGCCGACGCGCTATGTAGACAAGAGACAAGGTAGATTACGACCTTATTTGGGTATTCCTGATTCGATGAGAAGCAGCACTTGAGGGCGAGCTGTGATGCCAGTCTCTCCGCTTGGAGCCTACGTGGGACCAGTATACCGTACCAGGTATACAACGGTAGCAATAGTAGTAATGTATGTAGCATAAGAAAGCCCATATGCCTGCTGACTGCTCTAGCGAATTCGGGGCAGCATATTCACGTATCATAGCTCGCGAACGGGCGTTTGCTGCCTCTTGAAGGAGGGACCCTGTGAGAGTCCGCTGGGTAGCCATTGTTTGTACAGTGTACTTGTATGGTTCTCGGTCCTGGGTCCTGGCGACTGCTGACGTTATCCTCGGGCCGAAGTTTCACTTTGATTTTTGGGGTTTGGTCTATAACTGCTTCGATGCTGGAAGCTTTTGCGCACAAAAATTGTTAGCGTGGGGTTCGGGTATGGACTGTAGGGGTACATCGTGTACGACACGCGCCGACACCTATACCCCATACGGTGTGCAATGGCTGCAGCCTTTGGTTCTGGTGTCTGCTGTTCTGGTTCCTGGTTTGCGAGTAAGAGCACAGGCACCAAAGCTATCTCACGTGTCTTCGGTTGAGTTACAGCGCTGACTGCTACAACGTACTGCTGTGGTACTGCTGTACCAGAGAGTATAAAAAGTAGCTGGCACCAGGTTGAACGATAGAACAGACAAAAAAAACGAAAGCGAAACACGACTACGAGTATGTTTTCGTGATCCGCATAACCTACGTACCGTGCGCTGGTCTCGCCTGCATTCACATCTCACGTTGTACGTCTACTTGTGTATACCTGGTATACTGCTTTGCGGTAGGCTTCGCCATCAGAACTCTTATGGTTGCGTTTATCTACCGAGGGTTATGGCGGGCATATTCCGATATAGCGTATTCAGCATGTGTTGAATGTTGCAACTATACGAAGTACGTTGCTATACTTGGCGCTTGGTGCCCGTTGTTAGCCCGCTCCCAATAATGACACCGTTCCGAACGTGCCCTCCCCCCCACCCCCTCCATCTCAACTGAAAAACCGCAGTCACTCGCCGCTTCGAAACTAGCCGACACAAGCAGACCACAAGGGGTGGTGGTGCATCTGCTTTGTCTATTCATGCAGGGAGGCGGAGCAGCACAGAGGCACAACGGTAACAATAGCAACAACAGTGGCAGCAGTAAAGGTATAGGGGGAGGCGGTAGCGGGGGCGGGGGGGGGGTTGGGGACGGGGGCGGCAGCTACGACGCGTCGCGCCCGACACCGAATAACAGAGTATCCCCACCGCGTTCAATTTCCAACGGCTACGGCAGTGGTAGCAGCAGCAACAACAGCATCTCCAACGGTACTTACGGGAACACTAACGGGAACAACGGTAAGGGTAAGGACACCCATCGGAGAAATTTCCGAGAGGAAGGCTTAGAGCTTTCGCGGTCTGCGTGGCGCCAAGAGAAGACTGCCGCGGGCTGGGTGCGGGAGGAGACCAGTGGGCACGGGCACGCGATGGGTGGGGCTAACAGCAAAGCGAAGGGGGAGGGAGGGTACGAGGTGGTGGAGCGCGAGGAGTCGCTCTTGGATGGAGAGGTTGATGGAGCGGCGGCTAATCTGGGCGAGAGGTGTGTGCTGCTGTAAGGCTCGAGATCTGAGGCGTTGTGTAGGCGTGTGTGCTGTTTGTGGGGGGTGTTCGGGCGCGAAAGCCGACGTGGGACAGGCGAGAAAAGCACTGGCGTCTGCAACAGCTGGTAATGATTGTAATGGCAAGGTATTCATTTCACAAGTTATAAGTTCTGAGCAACGAAACAAATCCCGATTCGTGACAATTTAGAGCAGCCCCGGCGCCTACAGCACAGCAGCTGGTATTTTTTAATACATGATACCCCTACATTCGTCTTCAGCACGTATGCTGTTCGTTCTTCTTGCAGCTTTTCCTTTCTGATCTTCTTGCATCACATTCTTTAGAACACCTGTCGTTTGTTTTGTTTTGTTTTGTGTTGTTTATTTTCTCTCTTTTTTAATCTCTTTTTTTTTTTTTTTTTTTTTGTACGGTCTGGCTTGTTTTGTTGTGTTTTCGTACCCGGTTCGCTAGCATTTCACTTGCTTTACCTTGATGAATTGCGACTGTTTGGTTTGCTCTGTCTCACAGCCTGTGACCTTAGAAATTGTACAAAGTATATCTCTAGGATGAAGAATCAGCACGAACACTGGGTGTAGTGATGTCGTTGGGAAGGAAGAGAAGTAACGGTTTAATGTGAAGACAAAGCACATATACACACCCCTCGTATGATATTACGTTCCAATTTCTAGTTCCTAACGAAAGAAAAAACACGATTCATGCCAGAGTATCACGAAACGGGACGTTAGCAAGTACCTGGTAGGCATTATTATGTGGTTATTTTGGCACGGTTTTTTGTTTCTTGTTGTCGTGTTTTTTTCCACGAATAGGAACATCCACCCCCCCTCCCCCGACGCTCGCCCCCGCCACCACCGCCGCCACTGCCACGGTCACCGCCATCACCGCCTACCCAACTACGCAATGCGATAGCGTATCAGCGGCTTTTCTTCGCCGGCGATAGTCCCTAACGCCTTTTGATCGAAACCTGTGCCGCCCCCTGCCACCGCCCGCCCCTGCCCCCGCCCCCCCCCGGCCCTGGCCACACCCACGCCCGCACTATCTCGACCGCCATCACCGTCCGCCGAACTACCAACACCACAGTATGTCCGCGAGCTTGCTGTTGAATACCGGGGACAGTCCCACCCAGCGTTCGGGCGGCGATTCCTCGTTTGGCCCTGCCTTCGGCCGACACGAGGGAAACGCCGAGCTATCGGATGGTGGTAAGGCAAGAGGGCGGACGCGTATGAGGAGCGGGGGCGGGGGCGGAGGAGGGGGCGAGGCAGAGTCTTGGGCGATCTCGGGCAGGCCGCTGGTGTACCTGTGCGCGGCGTGCTCGTCGTTGTGTTCTATCTTGCTGGGATACGATGTCGGTGTGATGTCGGGCGCGAAGGAGTATATCGAACCTGACCTCGGCTTGACCACCGTGCAGAATGTGAGTTGGGACCAAGGCTGCGATCAGGGTGTTTTAGTAGTGGTCCCTCTATTGTGCCGGTATGCGCCAACCGAACATGCCGGCCCTATAGCGGCAGCCGGCACTACTCCGCATACGGCCACTACTTTTACTGGCTGTTCCCATCTGTGCCAAACGATTTCATAGGCACTTTAGCGAGCAACCAGCACTACTCAACCGGCACTATGGAGGGGCCACTACTGTACCCCTTTTGGACTATCGGGTATAGGCCACTCGTGCGAGTGGCTCCGTACCCCGCTTAAAATCTGACTAACACACACGTTTTTTTTTGGCGTAGCGTAACAAACAATTCAGGGCGTCAGCGCCTATCGCGATCCCTTCCGTAGCCTTCGTATTGGGTTGGTTAGGTATGTTCGAAACGCAAATACACGTCTGAAATTGCTGGTCGTTAGCTTGGGTTGTATGTTGGAAACTCACCTGCGAACCTGGAGTTGCCGGTCGCTACCTTGGGGTGTATGTTGAGGACACCACTACAAATCTGGAATTTCTGGTTGTTAGCTCGAGTTATGTTGGATACACAACCACAAATCTGGAATTGCTGGTCGTTAGGCTGAGTTTGAAAGTTGGAAGCTCAACTGCGTGTCTGGAATGACTGGTCGTTAGCTTTACTTGCAGATCGCTAACTCTTCGCGGGCTGGTCGTTAGCGGAAGCGCCGGCAGGTTAACTTCTGGCGTTCTGTTTTTGGTCGATTACTTGTACCGTAGTTTCCCGAGCACCTATCGTTCTGGACGAAGCGACGATGTGACCCCGTTGGAATACTAGGCGCAGATTCCTTTGTCAAGGTAGTTGTCGCGGCGTTGAGATTCCGGGTACATGCTGAGTCCCCCCCCACCCCCGCCCCACTCCTGCCGCTACCCTCCCACCACCCCCTCCACCCCCGCTTCCCCCCCTACCCCCTCCCGCACCCACCCCCTCCCCCCTCACCCGCCCCTACCCGACCCACTCCCCCTCACCCCCCCCCGTTACCCCAACCGTCCTCGATCCCAGGAAGTGATGGTCGGTTCTCTAAACATTGTGGCGGCGTTCGGGGGTCTCCTCGCGGGGAAGACTGCCGACCGCCTCGGCCGCAAGCCCACTACCGCCCTCGCGTGCACGGTGTTTATTATCGGCGCAACCATGATGTCTATCAGTCACTCGTTCTGGTTTCTGCTGCTGGGGCGAATAGTGACGGGGGTGGGGGTGGGGTGCGCTATGGTGATCGCGCCGGTGTACATCACGGAGCTGGCGCCGCCGGACATCAGGGGAATGTTGGTGTCCCTCACGGACATCTGCATCAACGTGGGGATAGTGTTAGGGTGAGGATTGTAGGCGAATGGGTAGATGGCGTTATTTTGTGGGGGGGGAGGGGTGGTTGTGGCCGGTGGTCAAGTGTTTAGGCTATCGCGTTTGTGTGGCCGTGTTTAATCTTGGTGGTGTTAAACGGTTCGTGCTTATTGTATCGTGTTGAATTCGTCTACTATTGTGTGTGGTAAGTGTAGTTTTATGTTTTGTTGCGTGATGTTTGATGACTTTGATGATTGATGACTTACGCTACGACAGGAGTGCACCTAATTGTTGAAAGCTCTACAGTTGAGGGGCGCTATGCCTCACCCAAAAGGTAGAAAGATGAAAGTGCAACTCGAGGAACAATCCCATTACCTAGGAATTCAACAAACGGTATCAGGTAGGGTACCAGGTAAGATTGTCAATTAATGGTGTTCCAAATATAATGGCTTGACCCCGTCATAACCCCAAAACCCTTACCTATACCTAGTATCAAGTATGTTTTTTTCCTCAAAAACGGGTTTCCAGTTTTGAAGGCGTTTTTAAGGAACCCCCTTCGCCGGAAAGAAAATTGACGAACAGTAATACCGCTATCGCGCCACGCGTGTAATGTTCGATCTTCGTGTCTGCATTGCCGTGTTTAACGTGTCGTTTCTACCAGGTACTTTGTAAGGCTTGACGTGTCAGTGTTTAATGCGTCTGCTATGTGGTGTTGATTTATTTTGTGCTAAATATGCCATGCTTAATGTGCGTGTCTGTTTTGTTGTCGTGTGTTTTGTGTCGCGTTTATTGCGTCGTGTTTAATGTGTCGTGTTTATATGCGTTTATCATACTATGTAGTGTTTAGGGGTTTATGTTAAAGGTGTCGTGTTTATTTTGTGGTGTATGCCTTGTCGTGTTTGTTGTGCCACGTTTTACACGCGGGGTTTAATGTGTCGTGTTTAATGTGGCTATCATGCTTCGTGGTGTTTAGGGCGTCATGTTAAAGGTGTCGTGTTTTTGTGTCGCGTTTAATGCCCTGTGTTATTGTGTCGTGCATATTGCGCTGGGTTTAATGTGTCGTGTTTAATGCGTCTACAGGACTATTGGCAGTGCTTGTTTCATGTTGCGGTGGATGTGTCATGTTTAGGCTCAGGCGCCGTGTATGTGTGTTACGGTTATTGTGGTGCGTTAAATGCGGTATGTTCAATGCGTCTACTGTACGTGGCGTTTACGGTCATGTTTTCAAGTACTGGTATGTCATATTCGTTGGTGTGGTGTTTATTGTGTAGCGGTTGTAGAGGGGCGTCAAGTTCGGCATGTTTAAGGCGTCTACTGCTGTGTGTAAGGTTCTGTTTTAAACATGGCATGTTCAAGTGTCGTGTTTGTTTTGCCATATTTATTGTGCTTTTATTTGTTGTGTCGTTTCTAATGTGTCGTGCCTACTGTTACCCCGTTGTGTTTTGTGTGTTTAACATGATGTGTCGTGTCTACCGTACCACTCTGATCTTTCTTGTTGTGGTGTCAGGTACGCCTCGAGCCTTCTGTGCTCGAACAATTTTCACACGGCCTCGGCGAAATGGCGGTCCATGATCGGCATCGGCATGCTGCCACCCATTTTTATCCTGGGGTGCCTCGCTCTGATGCCGGAATCTCCTCGATGGTTGATCTCCAAGGGGAAGAACGCAGACGCGCTCGTGGTTCTCAAGAGGGTAGGCATTTGTTTACGTTGTTTAGGTATAACGAGGGAGAACGCAGCACCCCCACCCCCTCGGCGGTGGCAATTTTGTGAAGCGAGCAGTTTCCAACACAAGAAAAAAATACTAAAACACCATGAAGTCCCGATTATGGTGTTCTTCGTACTGCGGTCATGTGTGGTATCTCGTTCTTTAAACAGCAGCAAAGTGATAAGACTCTTGAGTTTAACGTACACGAACAACAGCGAGTAGAAGCAGCGCGACAGACAGTCGACGGGCCTTTGTCGGGCGAGAGGAGCTACGATCCGGAAACAGCAGCATCGTCACAAACAGCCGATAGACAAATAATCTAGGATACCGCGAAAAGCCTTCATAAGAACAAAGCAGAACATACGAAGAAATCCCGAAATCATACTCGTACTCGTAATGTGGTCATGCATGCGTAGTATCGTATTATTACATTAGCAGCAGCAGTGTGGCAGACGCAGAGCTGTACGTATACAAACAACACTAGCGACAGCGTGACAGAGCTCACGGAATAAGAGTGTGATCCTTAGGCGATGGAAACATCTACGATATCCAACGGACACGGACGGAATATAAATGCGAAAAAATACTCGGACAAAGACACGCAGCAACCCACCGTTTTTTGCTCGGGCTTCTTGGGGAGATCTATAGCTTTCGTAGTAGGTGTATACTATCAATAGCAGTATTGTTATAGAAGAACATGATCAGACGCCAACGTGGAGTCACTAACACTCACTGAATGCTTGAAGGTTTTGCCGCCGATCGCCCTCAACACACACATCTTCAAGGATGTCTTGACGGTAGCGTTCTGTGTTTGTTGCATGCTCAAAGTTCTTTAACCCCCCCCCCTTCTGTTGGTTGCTGCGTGTACAGCACATGTTAAGCGCCCCCCCGGGTGTTTTTCGTTGCATGTGCGGCCCCCCGTCTGTTGTTTGTTGCATGCACATGCCTATATGTTTATAGAGCTACACCGCCTGTTTTTGTGTCGTGGTTGAGCACGTTTGAGGTTGCACCCCCTTCTGTTTTGTGTTGCACGTACCTTCATATTCAGCGCCCCCTCGTCTGTTGCTTGTTGCACCTTCATTCAAATGCGTTCATCGAGTTGAACCATCTGTTTTTTGTGTCGTGTTCAAGCACGTATAGAGTTCCACCCCCTTGTGTTTTTGCGCTGCACTTATTGTGGGTTAGGTGTTGGTCGATTTCCCAAATATGTTTGGCGGTAGCGTTCTGTGTTTTGTTTCATGCACAACTAACTTCAGTTACCCCCCTCATGTTTTTAGTTCAAGTTGAAGTTCAGCTCGTGTGCAATTATATATAGCTGATGTATTAAATTATGTTCACTTCTTATCTTAGCGGGTCGCCTCTCTGTTTATTGCCGCATGTGCAAGTATCTGTAAAAACGCGCAGCCGGGGTATCACGTAGCTTGAAAATGTGAGTATCAACTACTACATTGATCGAACTCACAGCTGACGTATTGAATTTTTTTTTGTACAATGTGTTTAGCAGTCCACCTTCTTGTTTCCTTTGCATGTCTGGTGGGTTTGCATAGGTGTTGGGCGACCACCAGGAGGCTGAGGAGTCCCTGCACACGATCTCGGAAGCCACTTCCACCCAAGAGGGTGAGCCAACGACAGACCCAAACATTGTTACACGACCAATCTACCAATGTAGCTATATATCACGGCAGGAAAGAGTACCTCTGTTTTGCCGCCCCGTTTGCTGCCGTCATAGCCAATAGCAGCCAATCGGGCGCGGACCGTGGGCACCCATTCAGCCTGGGCTGGCACGAAAACACCCCCTGTCATTCTGCACCCAGAGGTGACCATTCGTCGTTGCTCGCTAATCAGTCATCAGTCACCAGTTGTTGTTCGCTAGTAATAATGATTGTTCATCACTCGTCTTTCGTCATTCACCAAACGCCGTTTGCCGGCCAGCGTACCGTACAGCACAAGTTCCTTTTTCGTTCGTTGTTGTTAAGAGCCTGGTGGAAGAAGCGGTGCCACTTTTGTTTACGCCGTGCTGCTGCACGGTCTTCCTGCTGTGAACGCCCGATAAGATCGCGCCCGCCGCTTTTTTTCTTTGTGTACATCGATCCCAAAACGGTTATTAATTATGCGCACGATGGAGTGTCTCGACCTCTCAACATGCGTTTCTCCTCTGTCCTTCCCCGGTAAGCCGAGGTGGTTTATACACTTTTTTGTCCTGTGCAACTGTTCCCAGCCGTTTCACCGCTTACCGCCGTTTTTGGCCGATGCCATTTTTTTTTTTGCCCCGTTTTTGTTTTCAGCGACGTGGAGGGATATATTGCTACCGAAGGACAGGGTCGTGCGGGCGGCCATGCTTCTCGGGGTGGGGCTAGGTTTTTGGCAGCAAGCCAGCGGAAGCGAGGTAAAAATTGTGTGCGTTCCTGGTACGTGCCGCGCGCTTGCGTGCCCGTCTCCAGTTTTCAGTGACACGTTGTCAGTAGTAGATCTTGCAGTCTTTTCAATCCTAAAGACATACCAGGTACAGGGTACCAAATAAAGTACCAACAATATTACACGACTTTTTTGGCGGTCCGCACGTAGTTTTGAGGAAGTCCTTAGCCCTTACCCCTTAGCCCTTAGCCTCACTTAAGGCTGAGGTTAGGGTGGGGTGGACGCCTTCTCGTCAGCTAAAAAACAGCAGCATCCAGATTAAGAATTCTACGAGCCCGCGGTGCTTCGATGGGAGCGTAATATTTCGTTCCCCATGACACTCCCCTCTCCCAAGATAGTCCCCACCTCATCGTGTCTCGCGCACTCTTTCCCTCCGCTTTTCTCTGGCGTGTGTTTTATCCGTTTGGCTTCGGGTTCACTTGCCCTGGGCGATGTTTACGAATCCGCCTGTCTGGTCGACGGCATATGTGGGTTCGGTCACCGGAATGGACTCGCTGGCTGTGGAATCGTTGTCCGTGCGCTACTGCACTTGATGTGGCTGTGGCATCCTTGTCTTCCCGACGTTGCGCTGTCTGTGGCTGTGACGTTACTCTTGTCGTGGTGCCGCCGATCCGGTGTTGGAAAACGGCGGCTGCGTTGACCAGGCGGCGGTGTACTATACACCCGAGGTCCTCAGGAGCAAAGGGTGAGACTTTAGGACTTACCTCTCCTGTTACGTTGTATAGGGTATAGGGTAGCTCTTGCTGCAGTAAGAGCTCGCGCTGGTGGATATTTTTTTACCTTGAAAAATCTGTCGGAATGGGTATGTATTGAGGACTGTCGACTATCAACCATTTTTTCGCGACCAAGTCGTAGACCTTACTATGCATGTTTTTCGGGTGTGTGGGCCGCTGTCCTCACGGAGTCGACCCGGTCCGTCCCGGCCTGACTCAACCCGGCCCGACCCCGACCCGACCCGACCCGACCCGACCCGACCCGACCCGACCCGACCCGACCCGACCCGACCCGACCCGACCCGACCCGACCCGACCCGACCCGACCCGACCCGACCCAATACGGACGTTTCTGCGTGCGTCGTTTGCTTGACACCGCAACAGGTGGGCGGATGCCGACATTTTGAAGGGAAACATGGGGGTCGGTGGCTTCAAGCTGTTGGGAGAGGTCGTTGCTTTCATGCTGCTCGACAGGTGAGTAGTGGAGGATAGCCGTCAAACGGTTTTGGTCCACCCCCGCTATTCCTAGCACCCCTACCCCCCCACCCCTCCCCAACCTCTCGTCGTTGTCGCTTGGACTCATTGGACTGACATATATCGGGAAAAAAAACGTAGGGGTCGCTATTAGGAATGCGAATGGTTCTCCATCTCGAAAGGGAGGCGTGGTCAATGGTCACATTACTAAGACCAGCAACAATGAGTACGCGCCCTCCCCCCTCCTCCCCCTCCCTCCTCCCTCATGCCCTCCTCACCCCCCCCTTCCCGTGCCCGCTCTTTATTCACCGACCGACATGACCTCCCCGGCTCTTGCGTAATAGGATTGGGCGGCGACCGCTATTCTTGGTTAGCAGCGTGCTGGTGACGTTCTGTCTGGCAATGGTGGGCAATGCATTCCTGCTGGACTGGTCGAGTATGCTCACGCTTTTGTGGCTGTGCATGTTCATGTTCACGTTTTCACTAGGCCTCGGCCCGGTGACCTTCGTCGTCGCCTCCGAGGTGGGTTGGAACCCCCCCTTTTCTGTTTTTATTTTTTTCGCTCGTCTTAACCCTTTTTTATCACTGCATTTTTTTTTTTTGCTCGCTCTATTTTGAGTTCTCCTATTTACGAATGTCACGATTCGTGATGCTTTGTCAAGACGCGTGTTTTCCGTTACGTTTTTTAATCGACCCTTCTAGTACCCCTTCAAACTAACCCAACATTTTTTTTTATTTCACTTTGCGCCATTCTGCGAGATATTCCACGTGACGGTGCAAGGCAATCTTAAGTCGATGTCCGTCGTCGTTTGCCTGAACCGCCTCATCTTGTTTTTTTTGTGTGGCGTGCGGTAGCGATAGCCATTAGCCCCGCGAACCCAGAATCGCAATGCTTTGTCGGGAATCATGTTTGTTGTTGCGACTAACCCTAAGGTTCCTCCCCCCCGCCATTCCCGTTGCGCCAGATTATCCCGTAGTCGTGAGAGTTAAGACGATGTCCGTCGTTATCTGCGTGAACAACCTGGTCGTGTTTTTTGTTGCGTGCGTTAGCAACGAACTTCAGCCCGGCGAAGCCAGATTCGTGATGCGCTGTCACGTACTCCGTATTATATGTTGTTTTTTTTTGCGCTCGTTGGAAATGGCCCTTTCAGCCCCGCGAACTAACCCAGAAGTGTTTTTTTGGTTCGGTTTTCCCGTCCTGCCAGATATTCCCAGTGGCGGTGCGGGGCAAGGCGATGTCCGTCGTCATCTGCGTGAACCGCCTGATGAGCGGAGTCATCGCTCTCTCTTACCAGAGCGTGTCGGAGGCCATGACGCCCGGGGGGTCCTTCTACTTCTTCGCTGCGCTCTCTTTCATCTCTGTGGCCTTCTACTACTACACGGTGAGGGGCGCTGCCGTGGTTATTTTCTACTGCATTGCATCAACATGGGTATCGAAGGTTGCTGTTAGGTTCGTGCCAGGCATGTCAATCAACGCAATGGTAAAACGGGTACTACTTAGGTTATTGCAATTAGTAGGTTGTGTATGTTGGAGGAGACGGAAGTGTCGTGGTATCGCCTTTCTCTGAAAATGAAAATTCATTTGAATATGGCACCACTACACAACTACCTAGGACATTTTTGTTTGTTATTGATTTCATGGTGAGGCGTGCTGCTTTGTTTTCGCCCCCCCCCCCCCCCCCCCGCGCGCGCGCTTGTCCGCACCCTCTTTGTAGGAAACGAATCGCGTATGAGATAGATCAGTTTATTATGTGCACGATACACAGTAGATCATGTTTTCTGGGTAGGGTCTGCGTGACACGGCTCTAACGCATATGTTTGCCGGGTGGGGTCTGTATGATACCTGGTATGGATACACGAGTCATCCCACGATAGGGGTGCAGCAAAAGTTTCAAAAAGTTTCTGAGCTCCTAACATGAGGACCTCAATATCTCACCATCACCATCACCATCATCACGAAACATTACCTCAAAGACACCGTTCGCGCAACCCGACCAACATTTATATGTGCTAGTAACTAATAGTTCTAATACTAGAACAAAGATACCCGTAAAGTTATTATATTAGCCGATAACAGTTGGACGCGAGTCGACCAGGGAAAAAAACGCTGGATTATTCTCGCGATAAAAACGAAAACACATACCGTAGTGGGGAGGGGGCAAGAGGGCCCGCTATGTGACCCCGGGTCTGAGTTACTACTGGGAGGGAGGGCGAGAATAGTGCGAGCATATTAAATAGGATAAAGCAAAAACAGGAAAAAAAAATAGCCAATAGTTCCACACGCGAGGAGCTCAACCGGTCACAAACACTTGGTCCAAAATGTACAAAGCCTACGGCGGGATGATTCACACCGAACAGATCAGATACGCATTTGCGTGATCTAGATATTTCGGGGCAGGTACGTCTCTGAGTTGTATGATCTGCACGATCTACATCATCCTTCCCGGGCGGGATCTGTACCATACGGCTCTTGTGCACCTGTTTACCGGGTGGGATCTGTGTGGCACGGCTCTTATACAACATCTCATACCGGCAAAATATTGGATCTACATGATTCGATTCGATCACCATTGCGCCCCAAACACCTCCTCGTGCGACCATGTAAAACCTCAGGTGCCGGAAACTCGAGGGAAAACTCTGGAAGAAATTGCCGCCGATCTCGGCTCTTCGTCGCCCCCCGACCTGCCCGGCCCGAGGGGTTCAGTCAACGGGAGCGGAATGGGCGGGCCTCGACACGTCCCATTGGCTGATGCGGAGCAGGAGGACTTCTGTGATGCTGACACTGTCATGTAACGGCCTGCTTTGTACAGCGCTGCCTGCTTGTAGAGTTGGGCGGGCCTCGGCGTTCCCATTGGCTGGCGAGGAGGAGGAGGAGGAGGAGGAGGAGGAGGAGGAGGAGGAGGAGGAGGAGGAGAAGGAGGAGGAGGAGGAGGAGAAGGTCTGCTGGAACGGTCGTCATGTCACACTGCCTCCTTGCCCTCGTGACGCGGGGCCGGCCTCGACGTGTTTCATTGGCTGACGAGATCTACTGCGTGTAACCTCGTCGTTTTCGATTGGCGGACGAGTAGAAGGTCCACTGGAACGATCGGCATGTAACTGCCTTCTTGTGGAGTAGGGCGGCCCTCGCCATGGCCCGTTGGCTCACGAGAAGAAGGAGGAAGTCTGCTGATTCGGTAGTGTGATAGCTGGCTGCTTGTAGAGTGGACCTTGCGTCAAACCGCGGTACTGTTGTTCTACTATATACTGTAGCCATGTTTTCGGCGGCTTTAGTTTGAAAAATTTGCTTTGGAGAGGTTTACGATTTTGAACGAGACTGGCGTATTTGCGGTTTGTTGTTGCGCGATAAGCAAGCAGCTAGTTGTGTGATACCTGGCGCGAGGGTGTGTATCGTTATTCGGTGCGCGGTTTGGTAGGTGAGCAACGAACAGCTTCCGGTGTTCGGGTGTTGAGAGCGTTTTGTTTATTTTATTTTTATCCCCCGGCGTACTGGTCAAGTCGACCGAGCAGGCTGGAGTTCTTTCCTGGGACAGCACTGCCACAGCCAGCTGTGTCGACGAGTGTGCCGATATACATCGGCTGTAGAACGTCAGTAACACAGAGGTATTGCCGAGGCGTACGGAGGCATGGGTATGTCGAGCCACTTCCGTTTAGTTTTGTCTCTTTGTTCGGCTTACGGCCGGGGGCGCGGAGGGGGGGGTGGAGGGGCAGCATGACAAGAAGGCCAAAGAGTTAACGTGTGACCTCAACTCGTTGTCGGGGGGATAAACAGGGAATAGCTTTGTCAAAGATAAAACTAAGAAATTCATCAGTGAGTTCTACCGATTAGGTCGATACCCAACTTAAGGTGCGTGATAATTGGTCGCGGATTTTGCTCATTTTTTTTCTTGTACATGTACGCACTGGTAGGAAATGGTCGACATTAGGCTGTCGACGCAGGAACGAGCCGAGTGTGCTGGGGGGCCTTGTGTTTTGTGTCTGCCTTGTTTTTGTAGCTACGTAGTTTGGTCGAACTTTTGTTTGTACCGGTATAGGTATACAGTACACAGAAATGTAACTTTGTCAACAGCTAAGATGGCGAATTTTGTTCCTTTCGGTCGTGAATTTAATTCTCCCCCATGCACAAGAAGCGCGTGTGTGATTTTGTTTTAATACGAAGTTCAAGCGATACCTCAGCTGTGAGGTCGAGGGTATAGTGGGAACTCGTGTTTGTGAGCTGCATGTTGTAGCACGCGCCACGGGGTGTATACGTCCACATGAAGGATGTCTTTGTGAGGTGTGTATGGGTTGCTCCCGCATAGTATTTTGAAGGGAAAATGTGTCAGGGGAATGGGGGCGCAACGCGGTGGAATTCAACCCGTTTCAGCACAGCGTATCATTGGAGGCCCACAGCCTATACCTAGCCCGCATACATGTCGTTTGCCCTGTGCCATGAGTTTTCCTGCAGAATATACGTGTATCCTGGCTGATCGTATAGCATCGTTGTCTGTGGATGGACTGCAAGGATACGAGTAAGAACTTAAGTGTAACCTCTCGTAAAACTGTATCCACGCTTCTGGGTAACAGCGCTTGGAAGTAGTGAGTGGTTGTTCTGGCAGGGAGAAGAGGTGAAAGGGTTCAAATTGTCTTGCATCAGCAGAAAGGACCCACCATTCTCCGAGAGGGACTAAGAGTTGTGTACCAGTGTTGCGAAACCGCGGTGTGGGCGACTAAACACCCCGTTTTCCGCGGTCTACCATCGTTGTGGTGGTGTTGCCTCTGAACAAGCCCGCCTCTTGAGCAATTTTTCGCCACTACTATTCATTGCTCTCGTTCGTCGTGTACCGGCAGTGACACGATATACCGATGCCACACATCGCGCTGTCGCCGTGGCGTTTGCTGATCAGGTACCTAGTATCTCATGCTCGTACCTCGACCTAGTTAAGATGTTGTCCAATCGATAAAAGGCGGCCCTCCCGAGACTAGAATAGCTGCATCAACGGTCGAGACGGGCGAGTGGGGGCGGGGGGAGGACATTTTAAGGTATACTGGTATTCCCTATAATACAATACCAGACACTTGTACCAGATATATTGGATCCACGCGTAAACGTCATGGCTACAGGCACGCGCCCTCGCGCGTACCGTGTGCAATAGATAAATGTGTTATTTTAAACGCACGAGAAAGGCATTTTTGAGCGCGTCAACTCCTATTTTCGCGATAATACACTAGGTTTAGCGTAGGAGAGCGGTCAATCAAGAGTCCTAACCGTGTTTTCCCAAAGGCTCTGTTCTGGCCGTACGTAGTATGTAAATTGACAGATGCACACGCCTTGGCAACATAACATCGTTTTCTTCCTCGCGCCAGGATATTCTCGCTTGCGTCCTTTGCGCTTGCTCATTACCGCCCTGTTTCCTCGCCTGCACACTTCTCTCTTTTTTTTTCTCGTTTGCTCGCTACCCCGGGCCTCTTTGGGAGAGGCGCAGAAACCTCGGGAAGCGTGCCCTTGGAACCCCGATGTCGTTATGGCCTACCAGTAGAGGAGTGGATGACCCCTCAACTCTCAGGTCAGAGTCAGAGACACTGCTGTAGCACCCGGGCTATTAAAAGGTGATCACCCACCACGTGACACACTCACGGAGGCAAAAAAACAACTGTATTATTAGCTGAAGAGAACCGACTGCTGCTGTTGTTGGTTGAGCGATTGCTGCGTGCGATGTTCTACAGCACCAACCACCAGCAATCCGTTACAGCAATAATATGTGTACCCCGCGACCAATGCTACAGTTGGGGGGGGTATGTTGTTTTTGGGGCCTTTCTTGGCAGTGGCTCAGGGTCACTCGGCGAGTGACCCGACCCTGTTCCATGCGGTCATAGGGCTTTCGTGCTGATTTGATTTTTGATATGAATCCCCTACGGGATGGTTACCCCTATAGTCTATATTATTAATAGATTAATCGATTAATACATGCTGCGGCCAAGGAAATCGCCTAACAACGTGTTTTTGTCAGTGAGGTGCAGAGGCACTCGTGCTATCAATACTAATACTAATACTAATACTAATACTAATACTAATACCGCGGAAGACCCGCCAGTGGAAATTGGGGGTACCCCCCTGCCGCAGCCTTGATCCCGCCGCAGGACAATATCCATCCACTCGTGAAACCCGGGGATGTGTCCAGACTGTCCCCTGACTACCATAACGCACGCACACACCTACACCTACCAAAACGACCGCCCTTCTCCTAATATCCCGCTCCCTGCGTGCGCAATCAACAGAATACCACCTCCTCGCTATTCGCTACCATTTATTTTCCGAGAGAGCTTGTGTACCTGTCACAGTATTCCGAGTTGGGGATGCGTGGTTGGTCGGTGTTGGGAAGCGTGCCCCTCATGGGTCCCGGTGTCTTTGGTTGGTCTCTCCTCATGGCTCGCTGGCTAGGCTCAAAGCTTATTATGCATTATTTCCCTAAATTGAGTGCTAAAAGACAGACATAACAGGGCTAGGCAGGGTAGGGCAGGGTAGTGCAGGGTAGTGCAGGGTAGTGAGATGAGGGGCGTTCTGCTTGTCCCATCATCGTCACCTACATTATCGCCCATCTATGATGACCTTGACGTGAGTGGGACATCTAATGAATTTAACATCACGTGGTTTCACCTCAACCATGACATGGTTTCACGTCGAATCTATAAACTATCCTTCTACGGAGACTCCATTACATGAGGCCACCGTGAATAGCCGTAGATGCAGATCACGTGGCAATCAAAGGATGTCAACAAAACATCCAGAATTGAACAGGGGATCGAAGATGCGGCTATTCGAAACAAACGAAAATGAGGCTATAGATTCCCCCACACCTCGTAACAATGAGGCTAAAATGCCTCATTGCAAAATATACAACCCTATGATGGAGCTCACAACCGTGAGAGCTCGAGAAAGGGTATGTACCTACGGCAAACCAGTAACGATCGGCCTACGAACACACGAAGGGCGAGGCCGCTGAGCGCAAGGATGCAAAGGGAGACAAGAGGAAGGTATAGATGCGGAAACGATACCAGAAGGGAAGAAGGGAATACGTGTCACGCTGTGAAGGCCAGAAAAATGTAGGACCTGAAGCGTAGTGCCGAAGGGGCGGGCGGTCGGGCCATTTGCCGAATCCCCCATGCCCTTCTCCACCCCGACGTGTTACCAAAGAGCCGCCTTGCTCCGGTCTGCGCCGATCCCGCCCATACCACAGCCCACCTCCTGCACGCTTCTGACCACACTCGACCCAACAGAGCCACTGTGCTCGGGTTCCGTCTTTGCCGCCGAAGGTCACCGACTGGCGATGTTGCCTACGGACTCGAGGATAGCAGCCATTCCCTCCATCTGGTTAGGTTGGCTTCCTCGACATCGTCACCGATCTATCCCCGACACCGCCGACCATCTGGAGATAGCAGCCGCCCTCCTCACGGGCTGGTTAGTCCTCCTTTCGACAAACGTTGGAGCCCCTACCGCCCCCTTTTCGCGGCTACCCTGGCCCGAACCATCCCGCCTTTGCCAGGCCCCCAACGGTACCTCCCGGCCAGCTTTTCAGTTTACCCACAAGCGTACCTTGGCCAACGAAGACTTTTCCGTCTTCCCTAACCATAACAAACCCACGGTTTACCGATCACGACCAAGCTCTTTAGCTACCCCCCCCAATAACCGGATCCAAACCATCAACGACCCTTCGGCCTTCCTCGACGACACAACCACGGACGACCTTCCCAACCACGGTTCACCGGCGCTCGCGCGCCACTCCTTCCGTCTACACCGCCTTTCTCATATCCACCTTGGTTCGCCACCACGGCGTTCTATTCCCCAGTGGGTTATTTTTTTTCTTGCGGTACGTGTCCTTCTTTTCCAACCATCGACTGTTTCTGTTTCCGTTGCCAGTGTAAGGTTAAAGGTGGGGACACAGAGGGCCCCCTGCAGGTCTGCCAATTGAGCAGGTCTTCGGAGAGTACTCACTTTCTTTCTCTTCGTAGAGACGTAGCTTTATTCGATTCCACCAGAGCCCCGGATAGCTTCTGAGATCGGAGGCAAGTGCCTCCGATCTATTTCCTAACTTTCCCGAATATAAAACGCCAACCTTATCATGCGAAGCCCATCCAAATGATCTCAAATTCGAATAATCACAGGCCTTTCGAGGCCGTATCTTAACACTAGCCCACCCTGACGAGTCGCATATGCAGAAATATGGGATTTGGGAAAACTCCGGTTCTACGAACTAGACCATGAGTCGAAGATGCGGCTCCTCAAAACCCACTCCCCACACCTCTAACGGTCTGGCTATGGAACCAGGAACACGCGAAGAAAAGCAGTTGAAAGAAACGCAGACCCTACACACAAGGCAAAAGTCACCCATCAAAAACCTGCCGCGTGCCGCCGGTGTGGCAGGGGGGGGGCAGAAAAGGCTCTAGAAACTGCCGCATACCGCCGGTGTGGCGGGGGGGGGCAGGAAAGGCTTTACGGCAAACCAAACACAGAAAAGGTACTAAGGGGAGGCGAGCCCTCGTCGATATGGAGGGGGACACAGGCACTAACACAAGGGAGAAGTCATGCGAAAAACCTCCAGGGGGCCATCGGCATGGCGGGGGGTTAGACGAGGAAACGACAAATACCCGGGATGGAAGGTGGCAACACCTACAGCCCCGCGAGGGGGGGAAGTGTTTAGTCGAAAAAACAAAGTACAACAAATACAACACACAAAAGATAAAAGATTACACACGGTCCCGTACATAGCCCTGTACCACGTTACGCGCGAACAGGGTACCCTGGTCGCCCCCCGGCTCTGGGCTGAGAAGGGCGTCGGCATGGCGAAATTGAACAATGACGAAAAAGCGACAGCCCTGCGCCTCAGATAGCGGCTTTTTACCCGAACTCTGGCCCGGCACTGAGCAGGGGGTTCGTCAGGACAAAAATAAAAAAATAGTGGAAAGAACCGCCCCAAAACCCGACGAAGACTCTCAGGACACTACGAACAACCCAAAGACAAAGACTCAAACCTCATAACCCCAAAAAATGAAGAACTATCGAGGAGCGGGGGCGGCTTGAAAGTCAACTGGCCGCGGCCGCGCCTCGAGATTCGTCTACGTTACGTTGGATTCCCCGAGGAAACGCACTGGCGATGTGAACTTGCAGGCACAAAGAGCCTCGTACGGCTCCTGTCGAAGTCGTGTAGCGCGCCGGGGGAAGAGGAAGTTTAATCGGTCCCGGGTCGTCCAGAAAGCGGACCAGGTATACCTTGGCCTCGGTAGTGCTCGCGCTGATTTTTTTAAGCCACCATAACCCATCGTCTCCCTTGTACCAAACGTGGGCTCCCTTAGGAAGTAATGTGTCGTGGTAGCGACCCGAGCCAATCGGCGCGGGGAACACAGGCGTAGCCCGGCGCTAGGAAACGTTCCTCTTGTTGCGGGATAGCTCGCGCTGTGCCACCCCGATCCGCATTCGGCGGGAGAGGCGGTTGATTTGGCGGTGCTGGTCCGGGGTTCCGGCCCAATAACGCAAGATGTGGGAGCGGGAGAGGTAGAGGTCCATTTATTTCCCGCTCCCAGGAACGTTAGGAGAGTCTCGCCCAATGCGTCTTGTATAGCACCGCGATGACGCCACCTCGCCCCCGTACCGACTGATGACCAGTGATCTGCTTCACCTCCAGCCGTTGGAGGGGGTTCGAAACGTCGTCATGAGTGACGTGGTACGGCGGGGACTTCTTGGAAAAACTGTTGACCACGTACTGCGTCAGCCCCGCCGGTAGGTATTTGGGCATGTCCCCGCTGTCGTGGGGGTTGGCGCAGGGTTTGCAGCGCTCGATGGCCACACGCCGACGAGCGTCCGAACCGGGCAGGTCGGAAGGGAGATCCGAATAGAGGAGGTTCCTCTCGAGCGGCGAACCGTCCGGGGTCTCGGCGGCGAAGCAGGAACCGACTGTCAGGATCTTGTACGGATCCGTCCAGTTAAGCGCGAGTTTGGCCTTGAGTACCTTGGCGTCGGTTTTCGCTTTCACACCCTGGCGGATGGATGGTAGAGGCAGATTTGTACACCCATGTCCAACCACCCACAGCGCAAATTCGGATAATTACAGGCCTTTCGAGGCCGTATCTTGACGCCGGTGAACACCGAACTGTTCCCCTCCAATCCCGGAGAGCACTCCATTACAATCCGGGGAGAGTTTGACATTATTTCCGTGAAGCCAGAGAGATTTAATGCAGCATGCAGACTTCTTAACGAAACTACTCTCCGGGTTGACGTTTTGTCTTCATCGGGATGTTATTATTTTCTGGTGAATACTTGATGCAATTTTTAGGGGGTAAGCTATTATATCGTATAGAATAGGGGTTTATTTTGTCGTTATTTTTTTTCGGGCAATTGAGGTTCGTGGTTCGAGATTGTCTTGAGTTTAATGTGTCGCGAGAAATGTCGTTTGAGACATGACAGGATAGTGAGTGTAAGACGGAATTTTCGGGATTGTTTGATACCTGGGACATACTTCTATCAGTACACTGACAGAAAAAAATATATAAAACGAATTAAAAAACAAAAATTAATTTTTTCCAAAACGAAATCCGAACTAATGATGAATAAAAAAGCAATAATAGTCTAATGATAAATTTCTCAAAACTAAAAATCAAATACCCGTACTACTAGCTGTGTCGTACGTAGTACTACTCGTGTACAAGTACTCAAAATCAATTTTGCCAACGAAAGTCAAGTCCAAAAAAAAAAACAGTAAAACCTTAAACCAACAACAACAGCACCTGTCTCCCTGCGAGGGTGTAAGGTGACGGGGCAATTTGCTGGTGCACAATGCTTTGCCACGACGAGATGAGACCCCCCACCCCGTCCTCCAACCCCCCCGTCCAATCCCCCCACCGGTCATACGATTACGATATTCGAACTAAACTGGTGGTGCTTTCTACAACCGACGCGAGCTACGATAGAAGTAGCAGTTTTGGTGCGACATGAAAAAAAAAGCTTTCTGAATGACGGGACTCAGAAGGCCTTAATTAAGCCAAAACACGTCGGAAATGGGTCATTTTTTTTTGCATGACGATTTTTCGTTGTGTGCCAAAAGGCTATGGGATTTTTCATCTCCGGTACGCAGGCAGTCTTGACTTTTCTCCGAAAATCAGTTTCTGGGCGAGGTTCTTACCTCAGAAGCAAAAAGTGGTGCACCTCTTTCGTAGAACGCGTCAGCCCACAAAAAGCCACAAAGGGTGCCCTGAGATTTGTCCTTCTCAAAAACGGTTTTTTTATACACGCAGTTTCCGCTCACTGATTAATATTATAAGGATACCGGGGTGACTTCTTTTCAAGATCGACTTGGAGAAAGTCGTAGCAGTTTTTTTTTTAATTTTGGTGGATGGCGGGATTCGAACCCGCGACCCCAAAACCCATGGTCTGTCTATACGACGCCATTTGTCAAGGGATTAGAGGGTAATAATCCGTTTGGCTACGCGTGCAAAAGAAGGTTAACCAGTCACTTGCCCAAAGCAAGCCTTACAACACTCGGCAGGGTAGCAGTTCGGCCGGATATACGGGCGGACATGCCAATGTCCACTCGGTGTCATTTCCTGGGGATACCAGGGAGAGTATTTTTCAAGTTTTACGTGGGAAAAGTCGCAAGTTTAGTAGTGGTGGATGGCGGAATTCGAATGCACGGCCCAAATAGCCTACCCAAACTAAGCCTTTTACATATACCGAAGTAATTGATTAATAACATCTCCGTGTTAACCCTGGTACAAGCTAGTTCCAAGAGGAGTCGCCGACCTCTCTATAGGCACACACAGTAACACGCGAGATCGGCGTATCACACCCAGAGCTTGCAAGGATGCGAGTTTCGCACGAAATATTCGGATCTAATAGCTGTATTCTAGTAACTATTTGAATGCTTGACGAATATAGATAGATATGTTGTTTCAGCTATTATTAGTAGCTGCCGTCGATGATCAAATAACATACATCAACAGACCCAGGCTACGGTAGGGGGGTCCCTTTTTGGGCCTTGAATTTCAGTGGCTAGGGGTCACTCGCGCGAGTAACCCCTTTGTTATTTTGCGATCTTAGGTTTTCTTCATGTTTTATATTGACGAAATCGATCCGCAATGCAAAGGTAATCTAAGCTGCTCCAATACAAGTGGCTAAACCCTTTTCATCCGTGAGGTACAGAGTCACTCGTGCGAGTGGCTCAAACACACCAGTGAAAACGGGGGGACCCCCCCTACCGTAGCCTTGGTCAACACTGGAGTGCCGTGTATTATGTGCGTCGGGAAAGAAGAGGAAGACGGGGTTGACGATGCCAGTCAATGTTGAAGTCATTGCGGAAAGGTACATAGAAGCGGTGCTATCTATGCTGGATGGCATGATAATTGTGCTGGGAAGGTCCAATAATGGATGTTGTATGCTGTGTATTATAAAAATTAAAATGCACTACAGCTGTGAGATCGAAGATTTTGTCGAAACTCATCTTTGCAAGCTGTGTGTGATACTCCGATCGCGCGTATTACAGGTTGTGTGTCCTCATTAAGGATATAGGTCG
This sequence comes from Undaria pinnatifida, assembly GCA_012845835.1. Lineage (NCBI taxonomy): Eukaryota > Phaeophyceae > Laminariales > Alariaceae > Undaria > Undaria pinnatifida. The sequence continues at coordinate 11,820,179 of JABAKD010000011.1, forward strand.
GCGACTCCCCTTGCAACTACAGTGTAGCTATCAGGGTCAACATGGCGATGTTAGGCAGTCTGTGCGCGGAAACTATAAAACCCGTTTCTGAGGGGGACAGAATCTGACAGCTGTGGAAGGAAATGCATCAGTTTATCAAGTGTATCCTGCACGTCGTATAACCGGTGAGGGGAGGGCAGAATTTTTAAGGACGTGGAGGCCTGATTTTGATCAAAAGGGGGGCGGGAGGGGGGGAGGGGGGGGAGGGGACGGGTGGGGCAGGTCAATTTGTGCGTGGAAACTATAAATATTTCTTGTGGAGGAGGGGGGGGGGATGTGGCGGGAGGGGCCGGGGGCGGGGGGGGAGGGCTTTAGGTCGCATATATGTAGGGGTTTGCTATACGCGTGGTGCTAGGTCTAGGCGATGGTGCGGGTGGTGGGAAGGAGGGGGCGTTGGGGGCGGGGGTGGGTGGGAATTGCAGCAGCGGCATGGACGGCTCTGAAACGATAACGACGCGATATCCAGGGCGTGGAAGTGTTTATTACTCTGGCGGATTTCGATAGTAGGTGGGGCGTTTAAGCAAGAGTGTATATAGTGCGAGATTTCTTTGTGGTTGTGTCGCGATGCGAGTGGAAAGTGCTGGGCGCTGTACAGTTCGCTATCGTGATTCTTTAATAACAAGTTCAAGTGCTTGAAAATAACAAAGAAAAGGTAGAATGCCATAATGCTGCAAATCGGGGGGAGGGGGGGGGGGGAAATAATCGGAGAAACGCTAATAAAAACGAAGGTTCTCGACAAGAAACTTGGAGCCATCGAGTCACCGATTCAACTGCTGCTGGCTGTTCCCACAGGACTGTGATATTTCCGAAGCTTGTTGCGGTGTCGACAGCCCCCTAAAGGTTCTGAGCCGACGCGTGCTACAATAGGGGTGCACCACTTTTTTTTCCTCTGAGGTTTCTTCAATTTGGGAGCTTAAGACCTCTCCCAAGAACTGATTTGGAGAGAAAAGTCAAAACTTGCTACCGTCGGATGAAAAATCCCACGGCCTACTAGTAGGTACACAACGATAATCATGCAAAAAAATGGCCGATTTCCGACGATTTTTTGGGTTAAGGAGCCCCGTCGTTCAGAAAACATTTCATGTCTCACACCACACCACACCAAAACTGATGGTAGTACTACTACCTCTACCTACCGCAGCACTCGTCATTGGTACTTGACAGTATAATAAGCTGTAGTACCTGATGGTAAGATATTTCTAAGACGTGCTATAAGTCGCGATATATAGCGAGTAAGACGGGCCTCTCCCCTGAGAAACGGGATACTAAGACGAATTTTTTCAAGACGCGCGTCTTTGGAACGCTGGGCCTCTATTATGTATTATGGGTCATGTGATTCTGTGTGATTCTTGCTTGGGCCTATGCAGGGGTCTCTTTCTTGTACTGTCGTCATGACCGATGACCCATAGATAGCGTTGGACCGCTTTGCTTTCCTTTCTTGAACGAGTAAAAATTAGGCTTTTTTTACGACACCTAGGCGCGGTGTAAAAATTAGGCTTTTTTTACGACACCTAGGCGCGGTGTTGGTGTCCGCGTGCTCCCGCAGATTTTTTTTGTAAAAATTAAAAAACGTCAGCTGTGAGTATGACTGATTGAATGGTTGAAACTCACTTTTTGCAAGCTGCGTCGGTACATCAGATAATCTATGTTTCGCTAATCTTATAAAAATGAAAATACACAAGCTGCAAGATTGAAGACTTTGTCGAAGCTCATCTTTGCAAGCTGTGTGTGATACTCCGATCGCGCGTATTACGGGGTGTTTGTCCTCATTAAGGATATAGGTCGGCGACTCCCCTTGCAACTACAGTGTAGCTATCAGGGTCAACAGGGTGAAGTTAGTCAGTATGTGCGCGGAAACTATAAAACCCGTTCCTGAGGGGGACAAAATCTGACAGCTAGCTGTGGAAGGAAATGCATCATCAGTTTATCAATGAATCCTGCAAGTCGCTAATATACAGTAGTAGTTACTACTGGTACTGTTGTTGCACAAAATTTACGGAAGGTCATTCGAATTTTGTAAAAAAAATAAAAACGTCAGCTCCGAGGACCAACGCCCGAATGGGTAGGGTGGACCGTAACTGGACCAAGTCCGGCGGAAGGCCATCTCCCACGGCCAGGGGTTTTGTTAGTGGGTGAGCTTGCGCAAGTCCCATACTACCCGTAAAGATGACATTCCGGGTGGCTATCTCCACCGAAACTGACCCTCAGGGGATAGGCCAGGTCGACATACACACACGCACCCGTATACATAGGCAGCTTGCGCTGCCGAGGTTGTAACGAAGACCACTGATAGGGACAGCTTACGCTATACCTACAATGGGACCCGAAGGGTGCGCCAGCTAGCGTTGGGCTGCGAAAGCAACTGAGTTAAATCGACACACGACGCGTATGAAAATACGTGGAAGTGTGGTGAGCTAAAGCTTTATTTTTCCCCATCCGCCGGAGGATAAAAAAAAAAAAAAAAAAAGAAGTCAGCTGCTGTGAGTAGAGTAGATAATTTATTGGTTTAATAATTCTGCGCAGCTTGCAAAGTTGAGTTGCAATCATTCAATCGGTCGTACTCACAGCTGACGTTTTTCAATTTTTATTAAACTCTGCGGGAGCACGCGGATACCAGATGTCTCATCGGTTTCACTATTAATTCTACGGGAGCAGACGGACACCACAGATAGATACATACATACATGTAGGTCTCGTCGGTTTCACAATTAATTCTACGGGAGCACGCGGATACCACAGATCCACAGATAGATGCATGTATGTCTCGTCGGCTTCACAGCTAATTCTGCGCTGGAGCACGCGGATGCCAGATATCTCGGCCGGAGCACGCGAATAATCGTAGATAATATCTCGTCGAGTACTGGGCCGTTTTGGGAATATTACACCTTCAACGATAGCTCTATACGACAACAAACAGCCGTGGAAGTCCGGGACTAATGCTGGTCGTGTGGCGCAAGCACAGCGTGGTGTCGTAACTAAGAGGTTATGATACCGGTGTCGTAAATAGTAGCAATACCAAATGTATGTTGTGGTACTACTATTAATAGACTGATAATTTTCACTTTTACTCGGATTTGAAAAGTTTTATTCGATGATTTTTGGGATGTTCTACGGGTGGGACAGGGGACGATCCCAACAAGATGAAAATTGCTGTTGATGCTCACCACCTGCCCTCTGTTTCGTGGGGTGTTCGCCGTGGTTATGGAGGTACTGCTGTGTCGAGATTTTTGTCCCGCGACGTGATCCCTTCTCCATTGGTGGTCAACTTGATTACGAGCGCCGAAACGCGAACGCCGTGGTCTAGATGGGCGCTATCAAAAGTTCCAGGTTATTTCTTCGTAAACAGCGTCCAAGCTTCTCCCAAAGGGCATATTTCAGGTCAGCTCAATACGTCCGCGGAACCGCCTACCAAAATCAGCCTCACGCACTTTCAGCAGCAGTGGCTGTAGGTACACACTTCACATACCTCACACCTCACATCTCACACCCCACACTTCACACGTTCAGGCGTGCTTGTTTTGTCGCTGGCGCGTTGATCACAGATCGATGACATAGAGAGATGAGATCGTATCGGTAGATCACATTTTGTAGATTCTGTCGGCGGCCTAACTATTCGAGTGTTCCGGCTCATTTGAAACCGTCAACTAAAATAGTTTTAGTTTGTGATTAAATTGTGATCGACGCACGACCAAACACGAATATGTGTAATACGCCCAAACTCAAGAGAACCAAGAAGAGGTGATACCTGCGATGCGTCGTATCGCATGATGTATCCAACCACTCACGGAATGCATCACGAGTGAGTGGATTACGTGCAACCTACGAAGAGCAGCACAATAGTGTGCCAGCCATCACCCACAATGCGGAGTAGAGTAGTGGTCGATCGATGTGGTTGAACTCGCACACCTGGGAACTGACGACATCTTTATTCACCTCCGTTTTTTGCCACAAACAAAATCATATCACAACCGACCGCAGCTACACGTAGGTACGGATAGTATACAGCAGTGCGACGAGTAGATCAGAGCAGCTGTTGTTCGATGGACGACGTGGAAGAGGAGCTTTGGAACATCTTCACTTTCTACACGCTAAGGGGAGGGCCTTCGGACTTGACCAGGCTGTCGGTGAGTGATGAGTCCCGGTATGTCGCTCTAGATCTACCTGTACCTGGTATGTAAGAGGTTACGGTGCCGAAGTTGGCCAATCCTTAGAGACAGCTTGCGCTATCACTATCACGGGAAGTGGAGGACACGTCAGCTAACGCTGGATTGCGAATGCAATTGAATTTAATTGACATACGACGTGTATGACAATACGTGGAAGTGTGCTGAGCTTGAACTTTATTTTTCCCCATCCGCCGGAGGATAACACGAAAAAAAAGTCTTGTGCTGCGCAAGCGTAAGAAGCGCGATCTTCATAGCGGTCATGATGGATTCTCATTCTTGAGTCCACATCATGAGACACCCTCATGTCGCCACGCGCCAAACGTATATCACACTACACATTCAGTACCAAAGGTGCGTAGCATACTGCGGTACTCTTTAACTCTGTTACCGATCATTTCATTCAAGTATTGGATTGGATGAGGCCTCCTGCTCCCGCCGGTGGTCCCACCCGAACTTCTCTCTTTTCTGACCACCAGCCTGGAGCCATGTTACCTCAACCCACCCAAACTTAAATTATTTAAAATGGAACTTCGGCGATATCCGTTGGTCCCGTTTTTCGTAGCTCGTAGGAAATAACCTGTGTTTTTCCCAGTGGCCGAGGTTGTGTGCATTTTTATTTTTGTATGTGCATGAGTTTATGTTGCACAATGCGCACCTTTCATTTAGCGCTTGAAAATCATGTGCACATACGCGATGTGTACCTTTGCATTATGTCGACGACGGCCTACAAGCACAAAGGGAATCAATGACCACTTTTGGTAAGATACCGGTTTTTGCAGTAACAGCAGTAAAGTTGCTTGTGTATGCACAGATGCCCCGGATATCCTATATTTTGCATATATATTTTGTGTCCAGGTATACAAGCGACACGACGGAAGACCCCCGGTGTTGCCGACCGTCTAGTTCCACTCTGAAAGCGCAGCAGTACGACTTGCGTCGCACAATTCCTTGCACCGTGGCTCGGACACTAAATCTACCACCCACCCTATCCAACAGCCCGCGCAACTTCATGTGGTCGATGCTGCAATCGTCGTTTGTATTCGCCACTTTTTTTCCGTTTGAAATCCCGAAAGGTTTTACTGGCTGTCTCAGAGCGGGGTAAACACGTTATTAGCCTCGCAGTCACATGTAAATATGGTGCGCCAGCGTCAAGTCAAGAGATATCTATGATGATATTGCGGTAAGAGCTTCCACATGCCGAAGCTCGCGGCAAAGGAACCGTAAAATCGAAAGCCAATCAAATGGCGCCAGATGTGCGACAGACATGGATCCAGGATTTTAGGAGCAAACATCTCGGAGAAAGTCGCACCTCCGAAGTCTTGCTTTCTTGCAAAAGTAAAACAGCTGAAATCTCCGGACGGAAGACGAAACCGCTCAAATTTCTAGCCCTCTGTTCGTGGAACAGGTTACCCAATTCTTACGGCTGGCGAGGGACTGTGAGATCGTCCATGAAGGTCAAGGTTGTGCTGCTATGGACAGAGGTCTGCATCAACTACACGGCCGATCACCGGGGAACGCTGGCCGCAGACCGAAGCGGTTCGTCAAGCGCAGACTGGCACAAGCGACGGTCAACCTCGCGTTTGCTTCCGTCGTTCAGAGGCGTACCAAGGTGCCAGATGCGTAAATGATGTGTACCCATATTTCATTTTCAAACTTGGTCGTGCTGTGATGCCGTTATTTACAGCGGTGTCAGGTATATAGTCTATAGTCTATATACATATTTTGCAGAGCGCTGAGGAACAACATCCCTACACTGTAATCCTGATCGTACCAGGCATGTAGTAGAGTCCACGATCAGCGAACGATTTTCCCGCATTCTTTTTACATAGCCTCGACTTAATACTGGCGTCGTCGTGTTTTGTCGCTCGTTATATCTGACTTGGCGTGACAATGCCTAGCTCTCAAAACCGGTGATGTTACAAGTGTTGCGCCTCATACGAGCTAGGACACGGTCGTGGTGTCATTTTTAAAGCCTCTCTCGTCAGCGACTCAGAGCCTCTCATGTGAGTGACTCCCTGTGTGTTTATCGATTCCGTACTATGCACCGGCACGGTTTTTATTTTGTTTCGCTCCGCCAACAAGAAACATGTGAATTCCGTTGTTGAGTGAAGTACTGAGCCACGCGCGCCAGCCACCGAAACTCGGCGAAAATGGGGGTATAATGTGTATGTAAATGATGCAACCCCTTGAAAAAAGAGCCAGCCCACCGACATTGGATGCTCAGAGCCGCCACGGAGTTCGGCCGGGATCGAGACATACATGAGTCGTCATGTACCGCTAGGTTCCTTGCTTGCCCCGCAGCCGAAAGCGCGAGAAAAACGCCTCGGCACACACATTTTTGTTCAACAGCCCGGTCCCCTCTCGCATTTTTCTGTTCGCACCGCTTTCCCGCCCACCGTACAAAATCATCAGTCCAATTGTTTTACCCTCTCTACTGCCTTCTACGACGTAGCAGCAGCAGTAGCACTCCTTTAAGACAGCCACGGACGGTGCTTTTGCGTGTATGCGTGCGCACTTCTGTATTTGTTGTGAATGGGGCGTGTGCTGGTGTAGGCACACAGAACGATCAAGAAGAGCGGGGATTTTTTTTGCAAAAACAGCCGCGCAGCCTAGTGACCACAGAATCAGTATACAGCAGTACAGCAGTGGTACAGCAGCAGCGGCACAACGGCAGCTGCGCTTCAAGCTCTCGATTTTGTGCCAGTAGTCGCGGTGCATGTGCGCGTGGCTGGTACACAGCAGCCCGAGACCGAACCACGACAGCATTAGCACGTCCAAAGCGACCGTCGAACACACATGGTCAGACCTCATACACGAAGCATACAGCACCAATAAAATCAGCACTGTGGGCTCGAACCTATACATATCATCGGAACGCCTGTGTTCCCCCTTTTTGACTTGCGACGCCCCCGGGATAAGAATCCAACCCCAACCAGAGGGGGCACATCGTATACTATATTCCATATAATATAGTACAAGGCTCCTCTTCAGGATGGGGCTAGGTCGATATCCCGGGGGTACCGCAAGTCGAAAAGTGGAAACACAGGCCTTCTAATGATATCTACAGGTATGAGCTACTCGTATAGTACTGTTTTTGCTGCTGCTGTGTGCTTCGTATACCTGGTGTGAGGTCCAACGATGTGTGTTTGCCTGTGGCAATGGGCCTGTTAGTGTTGTCGTGGTTCGATCTCCTGCCTCTGTGCACCAGTCACGCGCACATACACAACCGTGACTACTGGCACAAAGGTGAGAGCTTGGAGCACGGCTGCCGTTGTACTATTACGGCAGGGAGTCGGACTTCTGCCATTTTACTTCCGCGGATATAGCATCACGTTGCTGGCTTATGAGTTCGCATGTAGAACCTGGCAAGACCCAGCAATACCTTTAGTTCGTCTTAGATTCCCCCCCAGTTCAGCGATGGTCAACCAATTCAGCGACGGATTGCCCAGACTTCCAGGTTACCAGTACTCAGCGTGATTAAGCAGTTGAGTTTCGTAAGCACGGTGGGCGACGTGTGTGTACGAGCGAGCAGTGTTCATGCATGGACGTACAGTTGTTTGCCTTTTCACTTTTCACTTGAATCTTTGGCACTTTTTCCTTTTCCGTATATATGGGAAGTGTTTAGCGTAACACTATGTGGTAAGCGGGATACAGCTTGCACAACCTCCTGGGTCCGGCGTTGCAATTCAGCGGGGGAATCGCTCTAAATGAAACGTCCACCCCACATCCACAGAACGTATCCCTCCGCATACTCTGCGCCCAGTGCGTCGTGACTGTGAGTTTACGGGACCCCGTGATCCCACGTCCCCTCCGCAACAGCATCGCTGCTGCTGTACTGCTGTATACTGATTTTGTTTGTGGCTGCGAGGCTGAGCGGCTGCTTTTGATAATGAAAAACTACCTCTCTTCTTGATCGTCTTTTGTGCCTCTATGCCAGCACACACTCCACGTACAGAAGCACACATGCATACGCACAGAAGCACCGTCCGTGGCTGTCACGAAATAAAACTGCTGCTGCCGCGTGGCAGACAACGGAACGGGCAAAAATAATTGGGCTGATGATATTGTAAGCGGGATGGGGAGCGGAGCGAAAGAAAAACGTGAGAGGCGAGCGGGCTATTTAAATATATTAAAAACAAATGTGGGGTTTTCCATGCACCTGTTCGCCTCAGCGAGGCGGAACGCAGCCCCTTGAAAAAAAAAGTCAACTCAGCGACGCTGAATGCTCAGAGCACCGCCATGGAGCTCGGCTGGGATCCAGACATTCGTCGCAATGTACTAATGAGCGCCTTGCTTGCCCCGCAGCCGAAAGCGCGAAAAAAAACTCAGCCGCCGGAGAACAGTATGGCAGAAAAAAGCGCATATTTTACATATAGATAAAATACTATAATACCGTATCCTTGTGGTCATACGTGTTTCGCTCGAATGGGAAGTTACAATGCTGGCCATAGTTACATATTGCTGTGCGGGGGCTAGCAGCGGTGGGCGAATTCTGCGGCTTGCGCAGCCCCCATCTATTGCAATCGAAACGCTATTCTTGAGATTAGACCCACCCAGATTGCGTGCAAGCGTTAAAGCACTCTGAAGACATCGCCTCACCTTGTTGGATGGTTAATTTAGGACTTGAATTACATCATCAGCATGGATTTAATATGCATCAGCAAAAACGTTGACGTTACTATGTCGTTACTATGAACTACCGCCCCCACTGGGCGTGTTTTGTGCTATCCTCTCCCTTGGATGTGGACTCTGATTGATGTGCTGTATTCAACTATGGTGGTTCCGTAATCAAAGCGGAGACTTTAAACAATCAGCGCACACGGTAAATACGTAAAATACATGTTTCCGTTTGATCCCGAGCAGGTCACACCGGAAACGGGCAGCGACCGGAAAGTCAAGAAACAACCACACCCGGCAACACCCCGCAATCGCGCCACTTTGAAAAGCACACTCACTTACCCCGAGTTCCTCGATGCCCTCCTGGTGTTGGGCGAGCGATTGTACAACGAGAAGGTCCCCAAGGTTGAGGAACTCCCAGCAACGAAGGTGGCCGAAGCGGGAAGCAGGCACTGTGGGAGAAGTGTTGAGTCCATGTTTCAGCAGGTTGGTGCTATAATCAATACAACAGTACGCAACGGGATTTAAGAGAATGACAATATGCATTTACGCTCGATACTTGCACGAAACATTAGAAGCTCGTCTGTTTGCACTGCACTTAGGGTAGGGAGTACGTTGCCTCATGCAAGAAGTTGAACCTTAGTCTGAAGGACGAGTTTCTTCAGAAGTTCTGCGTACTGCAGGAGGGAGGGGGGGGGTATTCATTTCATGCCTAGCCGTAGTCGTCTGACCATATATGATGTAGTAACTATTAGAGTGATATGACCCTCTCACCCCCGCAATGCGGGGGGGGCAGCCTTTCAACTACAGAAATCGGTGTCGGATCGGGGGTATCGGACGCGTTGCCTTGAGAAGGGTCCCCCCACGACCGATGCGTAACTGATATCGTCCATTTGCGGATACCGAACTTCAGATCTGTGGATGCTTTTAGAAGCCAACCGGCCTTGACGGCCTTCAAAATAGTACCAGTTACCTGGTGTTATTAGGCTTAGGTTGGACAAGCAATTGGTTAGCCTTTCGCAAATGGTCAAAAGGACTAATATCCCGCTAATTCCTTAACAAATGACGTCGTCGACAGACCATGAATTTTTTGGGTCGTGGGTTCGAATCCCACCATCCACAATAATAAACTTTTTTCAGACTTTCCCCATGTCGAACTTGAAAAATGCTCTCCCAGGTATCCCCAGGAAATAAAACCGCTTGGATATTGACACGTCCGGCCGTATATCCGGCCGACCTGGTATCCCGCCGTTTCAGGGGGGGAGAGTGTTGTAAGACTTGGTTTGGGTAGTAAGCATTTGGTTAACCTTTTGCAAGGGGTCAAACGGACTAATACCCCACTAATTCCTTAACCCCACTACTACCGTAACCCGGGTATGACGTACAAGGTATCGCATATGTATGTATACCGACCCGGTGCATAAAGCACCGATTGCTCAGGCTCAGCAGGCATGTTTACGCCAAAACGTGTGGGAGAGTTACGACCGTTCTCCCTTCAAAATTCCATTGAAGCATGATAGTTGACCCCGTCCTACGCTCGTGCTGACTGTGTTCCGCTGTGTTGTGCGTACTCCGTACGGTGTGCTGTGCATTGCTAACGGAAGAGATCTCAACAACAGATCGTAGACACGGACATTCACACATGGCTTGAAAAGCGTCAGAATAACCCACCCATCTCCCCACCCCGTCACCTACCCCCGCACCCATCCGCCCACCCACCCACCCACCCACCCACCCACCCACCCGCCCGCCCACCCACCCACCCATCTCCCCACACCCGCGGCCACACCTGCGTTTTCCTTCGATCACGCGTGACAGCTCCTGATGGAGAACATCCTACCTTTGGCATCACGTCGACGACCGGTTTCAGTGTCAGCCGCGATGCGCGACCCTCTAGTTCGAGATCTGCTGCGGCATTACAAGCCCGCTCTGAGAGAAATGTTCAGGTATGATAGCGTGCACCCGGGGCGTACCTACGCGGGATGCGACCTCTTACGGTGAATTTTGTCCGTCTTGTATACTCTGACGAATCAACGATGCTCCAACAATATCCGTACGAGAAAAACGGAATTGTGACTATGTTGTTGCTGTTGTTGATGGTGGTGTTGATATTGTTGATATTCATGCCGGTATGTTTGATTGTGTCTGGGACGACACTCTCAGATTGCGCTATGATAATTCTGTGTATAGTACCGCGTCTGGCGCGTGCTTCGATAGGAGTACTCTAGCACTTTATCGCCAAAACGTTTATGGCTGACGAGGCTCTTCAATTGGACTGACAAACTAACCGTTACGGCTGGGTTGTTCGTTGTGTTTCACAACGACCACTCGTTTTTGTAACTATTACTGTTAATAGTTCTTGGAGTATTTCATCGGGGGTGCTCTTTCGTTTTTCTCAAAATCGGCTTTTAGGTGGGGTATAGCGCTCTTCAATGGAGGACCCCAATGGTGAGCACCTCTGCTGTAGCACATACCGTCTGTAACTGAACACAATCTTCCAAAACCGGTTCGTTTTTCGCGATTTCTGTAAACCCATGCACACACAGATTCTACGCGGCGTCTCCGTCCACCGTGGCGACGAAGACCTCGTCTCGCAAAGGCAGTACCACTACCTGCAGCGTTAGCGATTTTGCTGTTACACAACCGACCAATGTCGGAAATGCAAAAAATAGTGTCTGGTCATCGGTTGACGGAAATCTTCGAGCTAGCACCCCACCGGCCCAATCTTCGAACGCTTACGGTACTACCCCCGTTCCTGCGTACGCCTTGGAGAACGATGCTGCATCTTACATGCATGTGGAGAAATCCTGCGGAGCTGATGGGAACCCCGGTGGAGCCTGTGAAACACCTTCCACGCCTGAGGAAACAGTCTGTGGAGCCAATAGGAACTCCCGTAAAGGCGGTGGGACTGATGTGATTCCCGGTGGGGACTGTGAAGCCGGCCGTTTTGAAGGTGCCGTCGATAACGCCGTAACTGCGATGACACCACAAACTACACCAGCTAGACCAAGTACGCCGGTTAGACCACCTACACCGGCTGCACCGACCACACCAGCTAGACCAGTTACACCCGGACCCGCGCTACCACTGACTACCCCTCCCTTTCCAAGGGCCACAACAGCAACGCTCCCAGTAGGCGGCGAGGGTGGTCAATATCGCGGAGAAGAACGACTCCACGCGCCAATACCGTCGGGGGAGGGTGTCGCGGGCGACGCGAACGACGGAGCCACTAGGGACAGCAGGGTGCGATTCTCAGTGTCGACGTCGGTATCAGCGTCAGTGTCAGTGTCTGCGGCAACATCGTCGAGGTCATCGCTGTCTACGAGAGCGGCCGTAAACTCCATGGCCGAGGCGCTCTCGCACAGGTCGTTGCTGTCCTTTGCAGCGGACCTTGGCGTGCTAGGAGCGCTGCTGTCGACTCTGGAGATCGGCGAGGTGTTCCTCTCCTGCAACGGTGGGCCCAAAAACGTTGAAATCTACCCTACGATTTCGGAGAAAATTTGTGGTATAGTAGAAAATCGACTATGTTTGCAGGAGTATTAGAAAAGGCCAATGAGAAATCCCCGACTATATTTTATACTCCAATAGTTTTAAAATATGTTAGCTTTGAGACCGATCAATTTAACGGTCGATACTCATCTTTGCGAGTTGCGTGGTACTCTGGTCGCGCGTTTTTATAGATGTATTTTGTGCTTTGAAGATACATGACTCCCCGACTATGTTATCACACCCCGGACAATAGGAACATATCGATAGACGATATGCCTATTGTCAGTTGTCCGCTTTGCCAGTTACAGCACAAGAAACCTGTCAACAGTGAGAAGCAGGAATGTTCGTAATAACGGCCCAGGCTGGATTTCTTAAGTTGGCAAGGGTGTCTTCTACACAAACTTCAAGATAACCGCGTTGGTATTTCTTCTTATTTCCCTGTAAACATCACCCTTCCTTTTACTTGTCTTCGTAATGCTAATGGGTCTTCTGCATTGTGTTCACGCGCCAACCCGGTTGACAGGAGCGCTCGAAGAAGCAACGGACGCAGACGCCGTGGCGCGAGAAAATATAGGCGGGCCGAGTCCTGGAGACTTCGCCCGAACCTGTCTTGCTAGAGCCGGAAAGGGCGGCGTTAGGCCGCTCACTTTTGCCGAATTTTTGGAGGTGAACGTTGGAGCTGCTCGGTGGTTGGCTACCTGAGCGTCGGAGCGCGTTGATTGGTTGGCCAAGCATCGGCGCGCGTGTTGATTGAATATCTGAGCGTCGGAGTGCGTCCATTTCTTTTGCTGGGTGTAGGTATGAGTTGCTTCGTTAACATTTTTAGCACGGCTTTCCCGTCATGGTGGCAAAGCACTCTAACGTTTACACTCGAAAATTTAAGGAGTTGGAAAAGGGTTAGCACCGCGAGGTCATAAACCCCGTAGTACACGCGATTGAAGTGTCACACGCAGCTTGCAAATACGAGTTTCGACGATGCCTTCGATCTCGTAGCTGAGGTATATCTTCCTTTATATCTAACAATCGATTCAGGCCCTCGTAAGGATTTCGCTGGCGTGCTTCCGCCCGAGGAGCGACGATGGCACTCTGGAGACTGAGAAAGGCGGCGACGGCGACTCGATTGAACCCGGGCAATGTTTGCGTGCGCTTTTGACGTACATGTGGAGGAGGGTGCATGCGTCGGCGGAGCTAGGCCTGAACGGTGCTCGCGCGGGGGGAGCACGGCATCGATCCAGCATTCAGAAGGTGCGATACTGTGATGATGGGGAGGAGTATCCGTCGAGGATGGCGACGCGCTCGGGGTTCAACACTGGGTATCGGAATATTTGGCGTTCTTCTTTCTGATAGTGTTTTATGGGGGATCGACGTTGAAGTTCATGCTGCAAATTGTCGGATACCAACATAACAATGACAAGGTCAAAGTAAAATTAATGAGGTGGAAGGTAGGGCGTGTACATAGGAACGGGTTACGTATAGCCATCGATTTGTGAACGATGAAGAGTGTAGGAATACATACGAGCCGCTCCAATCGAGTAACGGCCACGCCAAGACAGACACAGTTCGAGGTATTTTCTGTCAAGAGCGAACAATGCACCGCATGACAGACATGCCCTGCTTAAAGGGTTTATTCAACCTAGAGCACAACGGGCAGACTCGAGCGCGCTACCTGGACTGATAATATTTTTATCCTTTTCTGCACGAACAAACGATGAGAGCGACCAAAACGTGCCCAAGAACAAACGATGACAGCGCCAGATACCTGACCCCCCCCCCCCCCCCGTCCCTGTTGCATTATTGACCGCGTTGTTCGATCCCCCAAGGGGGCGCTGATGAAAGGTGTGCAGCTCTTCAACAAGCGAATGCTCTCCCGCTGGAGGACTGAGGGCTTCCTGGACTTTGCGATGACCGGCCCCGCATCTGCAACCGCCTCCTCGTTCTCGGGAACTTTTCCTTTCGGCAGCAGCACCCCCGTTCAAGGACAAGCGGCGGAAATTCTACAGAAACTGTTAGCCCGTAGTAGCGATGACTGCCCCGCCGGGCGAGAATCACGACGGCCGGGATCGGCAGAAGCGAAGGAAATCAGCCTCGATCGGCGGTTACTTAACGAGGAAGATGATGACAGGGTGGGTGGCGGGGAGGGTGTTACACAAGGCAGCCCTCTGGTGCAGCAGACAGCAGTACCGTGGCCATTGCCAGACCCGCTGGCGGCATAGAGTCTAGAGCTCTTTGAGTAGAAGAGCTCTGATGAATGGAAACGGCATTAATGTTACTACTACTGCTGTAGACTAGTATCTCCAGAGTACCAAAGAGGTGCACATTTATTGCTGTGTGTGTTTTTTTTTGTTTTTACGTCGTTCCGCTGTTCGACGTTATTGCGGTTGCAGCAGACGACGCACCTTCGTTGCGTCACCTAACCGCCACAAGTTGGGCAGTTGGTTGTTGTCGAGGTTTGTGATTTGTGTAGCGGCTTGCGTACATTACCTCGAAAACATTACGAAACCCATTTGGGGCTTCCAAGGGAATTTTTTGCCCCAAAAACACACACATTGACGATTGCAGTCTACAGCATCGGCAACACGAAGCACCCCGAGCTGCCGGGGTTGGGTGCGCGTCCGAACTGCACTGCAAGGAGCTATACCACACGCGCGCAGCCTGGCTGTGCTTGTGTACTGCTGCTCTACAGCATCGGCAACACGAAGCACCCCGAGCTGCCGGGGTTGGGTGCGCGTCCGAACTGCACTGGAAGGAGCTATACCACACGCGCGCAGCCTGGCTGTGCTTGTGTACTGCTGCGCGCTCTTCCTCCTATACATGGGGCCCCGCAAAAGATCGCAAGAAATTGGTAAAAATCTGTATCCAAGCAAAAGCGGAGATTGCGAACAACGGTCACGCCAACCTACACAAACACAACACGCAGAGCGTAAACTACAGCAGCAGTACACGCATAGCGTTCAGGATACGGTTAGCATTAGGGTTCGGGCCAACCCCCCCGTACAGATTCACCGTCCATATGTACAATGAACTAATATGAAAAGATAAATGACAAAACGACAGCGACGACAGAAGCTTCCGCCGCGTGTGTTTAGTCTAGTGAACTAACTGAAGGTTGTATGTATGTACCAATACCGCCGATCACCCGCAATAAAAACACCACCAGATCTCCGGCGGGGCCAGCATGAAACCAACGCACTGAAAAATACTTCGAAGTAGATATCAGGTACGTGTACGGTATCATTACCAGGTATGATACGACCTGGTACAGAATTGCAGGTGTACCTGGTAATACCGTACCAGGTGTGCTTCTGTGCCTCAGCACGCGTGGACTGAATAATTATAATCGAACTCGAGCCTTTTACACCAAGCAGCCAGCAGCCACACAAACCACCTGCCCGCGCCTACGCTACACGTGTCTGCTTGCATCTTATACGGCACAGCAATGAGACGACACGAACACGAAGACCCGCGTTCTTGTGATGTTGAGTCTAGACGATTGGTCTAGATTTAGGGTTTGAGTGGTGTATAAACAGACAGATCCAGAAAGATCTGGCCAAAAATCTGCAGAAATTTCTTTTGTTTCCCATTTGTTCCACGATGAGAGCATCTACCCGCCTCTAGATGTACGCTGAACTCCCATTGCACCCACGGAACTGCAAGCACGTGGCGCAAGTTTCGGCAGGTAGTGTTGATCTTCGTCGAGAGCTCCAAGTCACCCTCGAGGGAATAACTGCAGCACCAGGACAGCTGTGCCCCTCTGCGTCTGTTCCACTGCACGTGAGTCTGTCTACTTGAGTAGGAACCAAGCCCCTAGTCGAACCCCAAGTGGCTCTTCTCTCATATTGGACCTGGATCCTCTACGTGTGAGTGTCGTCGTCGTCCCTATGTAATGCGGTATTGTTTAGTGCGTTGTCCCATTTTAATGCGATGAAAATTGCTTGGCGTGGCCGTTCCTTAATTGGTACGAGTATCGAAGTAACCTTGAATAGTTTGATGTGCGTATTTAGTGCGTGTGTTGTCCCCTGTCAATGCACCGCATTGATGAGGCACCGCTACTGTATATTCGAGCAGAAACTACAATAAGGCGACATCATATATGCATGACCTGCTCGGCAGGCCTGGCACCCAGAGAGGACGCGGAGCTGTGCAAGCCCAGAACTTGATCCGTAGGCCTGAAAAACGAACGAGCTGGCTGTGCTTGCTGGGTGACGTGGCAGGCGCTTGTGTCTTACGTGTCGTGCTCGTGTTTGGACAGACTTTTGTACAAATGCAAATATCGCGCAACTACAACTTCATTCGTTCGTACAGCTCAACCGCAACAGCAGTAGCCGTGTGCGGTGAAACACAAGCAGAACTTGCCGTGCCTTCCGCGTGCGAAATGAACTACGCGACTATCGTGATATACTGACTATGCCTTCGTTTGGAGGCAAGGCGCTCGTGGTCGTAAGATCATCTGGTCCCCCCTTTGAAACCTCTAATGCACTCTGCTTGAAGTGCTGCTCGTTGAGCACGGCGGTGGTTCGACTCCGTGAAATGCGCATATGTATCTCTAGCCGGGCTGTCTTACTTTTTTCAGTCATACGAAATATCATTACAAGGTACAAGGTTTCTGCGCTGACGCGCAACGCTAAGTCAACGCGATTCCAAACCATGGCCCAATGGAAGGGTCGGTCGAAGCGAATTTTGTTGCGTGGTCGTGATATTAGCCCTAAACTAATACCTGGCACCTGGTACCTGGTACGTACGTACGTAACAGGGCTGAGAGCTGACGCCGGAACGCAAAACTAAACCGGATGCGACGTCAACACTTACTCCACCGCAGCGTTATTAGTTATGAATGTATTTTCTATCCGACCTACAGCAGTACCGGCCCGCCCACTGCAGAAAATAAGACTTCTAGAAGGTTAGCCTTCAACGTACAAATGAAAGTGGCCTAGACGAAGTGCCGCCATGTGCCAGCCGGAAATACCGGCCCTACAACGGCAACTATTAATACCACTTTTACTCCATGTGCTGCCTCTACAGGTTACTGGTTGTTCCCAGCTGGCCAAGGGTTTATACAAGCGCTTTATCAGGCAACCGGCACCATAGAGGGGCCATTTCGTACAAGTATACTACCACTGTAAAGGCCTGCGATTTTGTGCGTATCGACCAGTAAAAAAAGCGACAACGACCAGCAAAAAAAAAATTATACCCGCCAAATGCCGACGCCTCCACCCACCGTAGAATTGCTTGACTCCAGTGTATACAATTCTTCAATTTTCAAGCCCATGGTACGAGAGATCGCGCATGAAGCTTCAACTGGGGAGTTCGGGTACGTCCTGACCCAATACGTTCACGGGATGGTTTGGTGTTCTGTTAGGATCAACGTTGTGTGTTGCAAAAGCTGCGTGTGGGAGCGAAAAAACATGCCAGTCCGACAATAAACATAACCTCGATATGAAAACAGCAAATACAAGCTCGATATAGAATTGAGGCTATGCGGTACCGCTATCATAAAACCAAGACTCGTTCATAATCGCATTCCCATGCAGATAACCTAAGGCATTAAAATATCCATTGAGTGAACCGGGGATGCTCGTTTATCATCCCCTTCCTAAAATTTTGGGAGTTGCGCAATATTTCCAAGCATTGCTCACATTGGGCGTATATTTTTTGTTTGTTATCGATTGATGTCGATCTGGCGATGCACATCAGAAGCGTCCCACGATAGGAGGTGCCTTTTTTTTGGTGTCATTTTTTGGCTAAGCCATTTTCTGAATGGTGGGGCTTCTGAACCTGTTAACACAATCGTCGGAATTTCATTCTTGTTCACTCTAAGACCGGTGACAATGCAATACCAGGTATGCCAAAAGTTTGAAATTCCCGATCATCCCAGCCAAACTTTGCCTGAACGGTGGTCTACGGGGACCCAATTTGGTAGAAATAGTTTTTAAAACTTTCCAGAATTCCGGGAAAAAACGTTTTCTCGCGACGATCTTGGCCAACTTCGGCCTGAGAATTTCTCAAGCAGTTCTTGGATTAGACGCGGCGTAATTTCGTGTTCTCCATGCACTTCATTCGACGAAATCAACGACAGCGTCGTGAACTCTGAACGTGGCGAGCTCGTTAGGGGCCCCGACCCTCCGTTGGTGTAGAACGCTCACTCTACGGCCGGTGATTTGTGGCGGGCGCCGGTCAGGCTTCTGTGAAAAACACATTTGGCGGTTTGGCGGCTGGTGTGTAGAAAACTGAGACAAAAACTCCCTATCGTCTCCCAACGGGCAAAAAACAGAATTTCGAGAGGATGTGACGGAAGACCACAGGACAACACAAGCAACCTCTCACGCCCTGGGGCATGGATCGAGATAAACTCTTCAGCTCTGTCACCTGCACTCATGTGGCCTTGTCCGGAACAAAGAGGAGTGATCATGGGTTGTCTCTATCTCGAGATCGAAGGTCGATCGTGTTTGGTGGGCAGTGTTCATCAAGACTTGATGAAAAATAGACAAATTGACCTGTTGGGCCGCATGACCCAAAAAAGAGCCAGAAAAAAAACAGTTTAGTAATATTTTCCCCATTGCGACGTTACCCGGAATCTTTCCGCAAATATCCCCAAAAAAAGTTTGCAAACTTTTAGGCCAACCTATCGGCTTTCCATTGTCATGGGTGTAATAATCTCTAGATTTTTATTCAAGTGATATTTTTTTAGTGCGGTCAATTGCGCCGCATTTTTAACACACTGGCATTCCGACCTTCAACCACCGGGCGCCTCAGCAGACACGGGTATTTACGCATAGTGTTGCATCCGCAGCAGCTCGTGATTTTCTGTTCAGATTGGCCGCCCGCACTTTTCTACCTCGACCTCGGGGTGCTGCAGTGGTCAGAAATCGTTGAAACCCAGAAGACATCAAATGAGACAAAAAACACCCCCTAACTGCACTTGAGGACAGCCTTTTCTCATCACTCATCACTCAATCCTCATCACTCATCACTCCATCACTCCATCACTCTTCGCAAGAAACCACAGCCCGCGAAATTGAGACAACTCTCACTGAGAGGTGCGTGAGGGCGTCGGGCGCAGCGGGCAGAAGTCGTAAGCCACCAGAAATGACTCACGAGGCGATTTCGTGGAGTCAAAAGCTGCCAGCCAACATCACCAAAAAAAGGATCATTTCTCCAAAAATCCACGATTTGATACGTTTGCGAGTTTCAGTAGTATGTACTGTAGTACGATTGCTACAGCACTCACGAAGAGACGGCTTTCAACATAGGTTAGCTGGGGTGTTCGCGGATCTTTTGAAGCAGTATGCATGCGTACAGTTACAGTACCCGCAAGAAGTGCGGACAGGGAAAAGCTCGTCGCCGTTTGAGGGTCGTACTGTAGTCAAAAAGTGGTCTAGGAAAAGGGCGAAAAAGGGCGAAAAATTCTGAATTGTTGAACATTCTTGTCTTTTATTTTTATCCGAGAAATATGGATCTTGCTTGTAAAACTCCTACTCATACCTCTATTTCCAAGTGGTTTGGATATTTTTGCCTATTAGAATACTCGCGCCTACTTGACAAATATTAAATATTCCTTAGGCCCCCGCGGCCTTAGTAAAGCGTGGTTCTGCTCTAAAGAAAACACTAAAAATATTAACGCCTCGTACTCTATTCTCCGCCTGAAAATATATCACGTATTATACGTATCATGAGAAGTTAAGATAAATTAAGTACGCACGACGTGCGTGTATATAAATATGCATATGTAAAATATGAGCTTCGTTTTTTTTTGGCGCGCTGCTCTCCGGCGTCCGAGTGTTTCTTCTCGCACTTTCGGCAGCGGGGCAAGCTAGCCTGTCATGGCTTCATTATGAAGCATGTCTGGATCTCGGCCGAGCTCCGTGGCGGCGCTCGGCGCATTAAACGTCGCTTAGCTGGCTCTATTTGACAAGGGATTGCGTTCCGCCTCCCTGAGACGAGCAGGTCACTTGGAACACCCCAAAGTGTTTATCAAATTTTGATATTTAATAGTTTCGGATATTTTTTTTGTTTTCCAAAATGAACATATTTCCAGAATCAGAGGAAAAAATCGCGTTACGGTCTGGGTTTCGCCCCCAAATCCAGAAGCAGAGGATTTTTGGGGGCTCTCGTTATGGAAATTCAAGTTCCGGTTCAAAACCAGAATGTACCGGGCCCAAGATGTTGTGTATCAGTGTTTTAGTGTGGAGAGCGCTCTGATATCAATCACCCACAACACGTACCTACCGCAGTACCTGTATCTGGACACACATCAGACATGAATATTGCGCTTCAACCAACAAACAAAGCACACCCCGTACCACCAGTAGCTAGCCGCAGCAACAGCAGCAGCAGCGAGACACGCATGCAGTAGCGAACGGCCGCAAAGATGTGGTCGATGTGGGCCCCCTCAACGAAGGTTCGAATCGGTGCTGGCACGCTACAATGGGCAAAGGAGCGGAGAGCTGGGAGCGGGGGTGCTGGGTGCTGGGTGCTGGGGAGAGAGGCTACCAAGAGGGCCAGCTACAGCGACCGAGAGGCACAAAAGGGCTTTCAAACCTGAGGGTATCGTCTTACTTGCCGTGCACTCCCGCTGCGTGCTTTGTTGCTTTGGCAGCCTCGGCACAAGCCTGTGTTTGGCAGGGTCGTCGATTTCGCGAAGTAGCGTACCTGCTGTTGAAAACAACACCTGGTATACCTGGCACGCGAATTGGCGCACACCCACACACAGTTACGTATGTGGGAGTTGGTTTTGATTGCTGACAACCACTAACACAGAGCCACTGCCTTATTTTATGTTTAAGCCGACCACGGATACGCAGGTCCTGGCCACGCGCTGCTGCTACTGCTGCGTGCTTCGTCGCATACGCTGGTTATAGCTGTTTAGCTAGCTCCCTGCTGCTGACGTTCGTTCATTACTCGGCCAAATGCAAAAAGCTAAAACACACCAAAAATAACATTTTGAAATCACTCTAAACGCCGCCGATCTTAACACCAATCAGCACGAAACGTCATTTTGCCATTTTATTCTGGAAAATGAAGAAAAAACTGGTTCTGGAAATGTTGATTCTGATTCTGGAAAACGATTTTTTTTCCGAAACTGTAGTCTATACACTTTGATGAACTTTTACAATTTTTTGTTTTTCGTTGATTTGTTCTAAAAAAAAATGGCCCGCTACTCAACCAACTGACCTCAGCAGCAGTACAGCAGCAGTAGCAGCAACCGCCTGGGCTAAATTAACCTAGACAGCAGGAGCACAACAGCGGCAGTGGCAGCAACATACAGCAGTAGTAGCAGCAGTACACATATAGATCGGATTAGTGTGGGTTTTGGAGACGCGCCGCCCTGGGCCGTTTCGGCCCCGGATCTCGACGTGGGTGCGTGGGCATGGGTGCAGACAAGGGTAAACCGGCCTGCGTTCTCCCGCCGCGCGGGCGGCCGCTCGTCGAGGCGGGAGCGAAAGCGTCTATGGGCGTGGTTGACCCGGTGTGTTTACTTTCTCTTGCGGGGTAACTAGACGTGTCCGAATGTAAGGACCGTTTTTACTTGAACAAAAACACATATCCGGTTATTATATTTCCGGACAGAGCGGATGCCAGCAGGAGGCTGGGAGGTAGAGGGTGGGAGCAGCCGAGTGTTGGAACGAGCGCCACAGGGTACGGTTTGCATCTCTCAGCGCGGGAGACGGGGCTCGCAGGGACATAGAGCGGGGAAAGCTTGGAAGGTGGCGCCGAGCGCGGCGAGAGTGGCAGGCATCGCGAGCGCAGCATGCACGCGAGTCTCGACCAGGCCAAATATATATTTTTGGACAGGGTGGAACCATGGGTAGGGTTCACGGATATATAGCTCCTTATTAGCGATAGCCAAACCGAGGTATATACACGGTGCTGCTGTGGCCAAAATCGGGTACAGTTCTATTTCAACGTTCGCCACGCGCCCAGGACGCCATCTGATTGGCTGGGTGGATCGGTTCTAGGTCGGTTGCTATTATCGTACACATATCATACACATATACATTTCTGACCACATGCATCAAGCAGTGGCGGGTTCAGGCGGGAACACTATCGGCCTAGCTCTATTTTCTACGGGGATAAACGAGGAGTACATCAAGGTTTCGGTTGCCCTCAAACACAGTACCAAAGCATTAAACACTACCTCCAACTGATGGAAAATTTTACCACGTACGCCACACATACCGAAATTGTTGCCGCCAACCAATTCATTATTGTACAACATCCAAGAGCGACTGGCATTGGCTGGCCGACACCATCCATTACCACCAAGCGCGCGTGACGTACTATATATAGCAACGAGCACTATTCCACGTGCGGTACACAGCATCCCCTGTCCACTAATAACTCGTTTGTGCGTACATGAGCACAACGTGCACCCACCGCTATCAAACTCTTCCCCCTGAGTACTACTTTTTCTTTGGAGCAATGCACTAGCTCATGCCACACGTTTCCTCTACGAAGAGCAGTGGGGTTTATCTACGTGAATACGCGTAACACCATTATAGGTGGAAACATATTTATACGTGTGTTACCAGTGTCTCCCTTTTCGCCTTGCGACGCCCCCGGGGTTTCACGTTACCCGCATCCGGAAAGGGAACCTTGTACTTATATATATATATAAAGTAAAAGGATGCAGTTCGTGAACATCGAAGATGAAAACCGCTAAAAACAAACGACGTTACGTCGAAATAAGTGCACATTTCGACGCGAGCGAGCGCGTTGACGAGGGAAGGAAGTGAAGAACGCGCCTCGCCCAACATAGAAATTGCAGGGCCGCAGCACGTGATTGGAGGGGGGGGGCAGGGGGTGTGTATGTACAATTCGAATCGAGTAGACTAGGGAGAATAAACTGCTATTAACTATAACCCTTCTCACGACTAAAAAGAAGGCATCGGTGGGGTTTGATTGTGTTACGATCCGCCTTGATTGACGATATAGACTACGCAGTGTCACGGCAGTTGAGTGGGGATGAGAGGTAGCGCAAACAGAAAAAAAAAAACTGTGGAACTAGTGCCAGATGAGATAGCTTGCAAATAGGACTTTCGACGAAACCCTCGATCGCAAATTGAGGTGTGTAAAGTACTATAAAAAATGAGGTAACACAAAATGAGGACTGATTCCACGATACCCCCCCCTAAACCCGCAAGAGTGACAGCGAACGTGAAATACGCAGTAGTTGTATGTAACGAATATAAGGTGAATGCGGTACATTTCAAATCGAAGTGGGGAGAAGATGAACTACCGATCGTAGACCGGTATGCTGTGGACAGGGGAGCACCAGAGAGTGTGTAGTGTTGGTGGTAACATACAATAGCTGATCTTCTTTGTGGTGATTGACTGCTGAGGATATGATGTGAGGTGTGAACGTTGTTTAGATCTGAAGAGACAACAGGGGTCTCTAGTTATCCTTTTCTGGATTCTCGTGTGCGGATTCGGGGATGAAGTTAAGATCGCTTGTTTTGTTGTGTTCTGGAGCTAATACAACAACTTCTCTCTCTCTCTCTTTTAGCACCGAAATGGTGCTGACCAGCCCCTCTTTGGCGAAGGGGGGACAACCTCTGGTCAATACACTCTGCCTGGCCTAGGCGTATCTATAATTATCGATAGTTCAGGTTGAACACACCGACGTTAGTCAGGGATTTTTTTCTGGTACGATTGCGACAGCAGCAATCAGGTGTGGGTTGGGCCGCGTTTCGGCAGGAAGCCATCTGACCCGTTGAGGGCGGTGTCCATATGCTGCCTGAGGACTCCGAAGGAGGTCTGCTGTGGTCGTACGAGGGGCCGCTAGAGGCGATGTCCCAGCATCGCACCCAGCGTGGAGGGGCTGCAACAGCAGGCTCCACATCTTATGATGGTGAGGTTCGAATCGGGTTGGTTGACTTGGTTGTGTGAAATCTCGCAACATAGGCACGATTTGATCCGCTAAAGGTTCAACTCGGGCAGCGAAGACACACCCACCGTATCACAAGGGCTCAAGGCTTTCGGGGGACATGCTGGCGAGATGAACACACCAAAATGCGGTGGTTCAGCGGTGCCGACTGAGGGCTGTGGCGTCACTCGTCCCGAGGGGAAAGGCGCGGCATCACGTGCATGCGAAGTGTGTAAATGTAGTGAACGCGGCGAGATGCTTCAATCTCCCTTGCTGGGCTTCTAGATCGTCGCGAGGATATCCACTTCGGGAAGCGGAGCGAGGAGTAAGGAAAATCACACGTGTATACAGCCGTTCGAGAAGGCGGTTGCGCTCTGCACTTCAGAAAAGGAGGAGCTGGAGTGCCGCTAAAAGGGGGTGGCTGATAACTCGAATGCTTCCAGGCGCTGAGCTTGGCTCTTGTTTTGCGAAGGCTATGTGCTGACTTGGCTGCCACCGTGAAGCCCCGCACATCTTGCTTTCAAGGTGTGAGTTTGATTTTGTTTTTGAAGATACTGCTGTATTTGTCGCGTGCATTGTCGCGGGTCGGGTCTTATTTAGAACTTAGGGGCAAGCGTGCTGCGTGCTTTGCTTGGTAAAATTATACCCCGTCTTGGTTTGCGCCGTGCTGATTGCCCATACAGCAGTATGCGGCATAATGCAACGCGTGCTTGCGACTGGTGTCAATCTGGTTTTGAGTGCTTGTGGCGTAGCAGAATAATCTTGTCGCAAAAGTAATGCACTATGCTGCGAGTACATGCTGCATGCCTCTCCTCTGTACAGAGAGAGGCTTTCGTCGTAGCTGCTGAAGGTTTAGTGAAAGAGGGTTTTAAAATGCGTGTGTGCATGCCGATGGCCTCCGCACGAGAACAAAGATGTCCACGTATTGCCGCAAATAATCTGGTATTTGCTTTCTCCGCTGCATATGGACGAGTCAGTCTGAAGGAGCTCGTGTTCCAAAACGTATCAAAACCGTCATTTGCGTTCGAATATTACCCACACATGTGCATTTGCATGGCGTTTTCACCGACAGGTTGAAGCGAGCCCGTGGGGTTTCGTGGCGCGTCCGTAAAACGGATGCAAAACCTATACTGCCGTACGCGCGTTGTAGTGCGTGTTTCTCCACACTTACCGAGTGCAGACGTGTGTATGCATGCGTAGAGTGTGCTTTGAGTAGTGTGAAAAACAAAAGGATACGTTGATTGCGTTTGACGGATTGGCGTGTTTCATAGGCAAACTTGTGTCGTTTCTGATGAACAGAAAGGAGCAGTATGAGAGTCTGCCGCTATGTGCATTCCGATGTATTCCTAGTGAAAAAGTAAGGAGCCTTTCCAGTTTAAGGAAACTGCTTAGGGGCCAACCGATTGGCAACAGAGCCCGATGTTCAAGTTTGCTCTACAGTGGTACATTTGTACTTGTTGTGTGTACGAGTAGTAAATACTTGTGTCTTCCGTATATTTTTGTGTTGGTCTCTTTTGTAGGGTCATTCGTGCTATCTGTTTTTGGGCGCTTGATGATCAAAGAGGTTATATTTTGACAATGATATGACGTTAACGAAGATTAGCTACATATTTTTTAACGAACGGTATTCATTTGCTGAGTGCATGAGTTTGTGGTATAATTGTGGACGAAAGCGGATGATACTATTGGTGTAGTCGTAGAAGGATTTTTACTATGTTCATCTTTCGGTCGGCGGTTTTTTTTTTGGGGGGGGGTTCCGTTTGGCTTGCGACTTACGTTTTTTTGGAGTTTGCGTATGAAAACACATGTAGTATTGATTGATGATATTGTTGTGTTTTAATGCATGACTTGTGCCTGGTGATCGTATGTGAATGTTCTCGTGAAGTATTGTAATGTTTCATGATTCGAAATCATCGGGTATGGTATCTAGATGTATGTGGTGGTTTATAAAAAGAAAAACGACATGTATGTTTTTTTTCATGTTTTTTTGTGTAGCTGGTGCTCTCTTTTGATCAAGGGCTTGTTCATGAACTACTTCGAGTAGAAACGCGCTTTTGGGGGCGTTGTGACGTTGTGGACAGTGGAGCACCAGAGAGGGTGTAGTGTTGGTGGTAAGATACGGTAGCTGATCTTCTTTGTGGTGATTGACTGCTGAGGATCTGATGTGAGGTGTGAAGGTTATGTAGATCTGAGGACAACAGGGGTTTCTATTTATCATCTTCTGGATTTTGGTTTGGGGATTTGGGGATGAAGTTAAGATCGCCTATTTTCTTGTGTTCTGGAGCTAATACAGCAACTTCTCTCTCTCTTTTAGCACCAAAATGGTGCTGACCAGCCCCCCTTTGGCCAAGGGGGGACAACTTCTGGTCAATAGACCCTGCCTGGCCTAGGCGTGTATATAATACGTACCTTGGCGTAAAAATCTCAAAGGATTGCTCTTGGGATGCGCACATAGCGAAAGTAATAGGAAAGGGTACATCACAAGTAGGCAAGATGGATGCGATACTAACAAACCCGCGCCTTGACACTAGGATTACAATATGTATTCTGATTAATGTAATTGTACCAAAGTTAAGAGTATGCAGGAGAAGTATGGGAAAGGAACGCGAATTTCGTAAAACAACTGGAAACGGTGCAGATGACAGCGGCTGAAGAAATACTAGGACACTCGAGTACGATGACTAATGCAGTATTAAGAGCAGAACTAGGAATGTACCCACTTAAAACAAATGGAGACGCGAGGAAGTTGAAATCTCACTATAAAGTAAATAATATGCCAGAAAAGAGGTTGCCAGTCATAGTTGGTAGGGCTGTATGCGAGAAAATAACAAAAGGGCGAGCTGGAATAAGATGGAATAACGTAGTCGAGAAAATATGGAAGGATTTAGGGGGGGACCAAGAAGAGGTACTGTCTATAGAGAACTTCGGCGGGTACAAGACAGAAGTAAAAGAAAGAAGAGAAGAAAGGGAAAGGTTAGCGCTAAGAAATAAGGTGAAAGAGGAGAAGCACTTGGAGATATGCGGGGGGTTGAGGGAAGCTATTGGAATGAACACGTGCCTGCACGGCCCTATGGACTACGTGAAAAAGCTTAAACTGCGATTTCGTGTAGGGAACCTGGGCCTACCAGAAAGAAGAAAGAGATATATCAGCAGTCGGGAGGAGGAGGACGTGGCTTCAAATATGTGCCCGTGTGGCACAACAATAGAGAGTAGGACTCACATAGAAAGAGAATGTGAAATATACACGGAGCAACGAGATGCGTTAGAGGAGATGAGGAAATTAGACGTGTGTGACATGAAAGAGTTTGATAGACTAGAGAGTAGCAAGAAAACGATCGCTATCCTAGGAGATGGATGGTGGCCGCAGATGGCGAAACAGGACGGGGATAGTATCAGCAAACAGTTCCTACATGATATATGGAAGAAGCGTAATGAGCGCCCAAATGTTGGAGGTGTCTCTATTATGAGTAGAAACGGTGCTCCGTCTCGAAAGGGATGTGTGGTCAATGGTCAAATGACTAAGGCAAGCAACAAATGAGTACCCCCCCCCCCCCCCAAACCAGCGATTTTCTTTAGCGGACGTTTTTATTTACTGCTCGACACGAGGAAGGATGCTATGATGAAAATGTCTACACGGATTTTCTTGTTTGCAAAGGATTATCAATTGATGACGTCGGGGTGGGTGGCAATGGGCGCCGTATTCCAAGAGATACGACCGGGCGCTGGTTTCAAAACCGACAATTTCGTTAAATAAAAGCTGGGGGGGCTACCGTAGTAAGACTCTGAGGTAACAAAAAATGAGGTTGAGAAACGGAATACGCGACCTAGGCATGAATTTGTGTAACCTGACAGTATGAAATACCCTAGCATTCATGGTTGAAACGAGGCAGATCTCTAGAGCATTGCGAGAGCACCGAGATCGGTGTTACTCGGGCACTAAAATGATGGTGCCCCTTCACGATGAGGTTGGCTTGATATTCCGCGGACGTCTTAAGTCGAAAAGGAGGAATATAGGCGTTCCAATGGTGTGTTTGAGCTATTGCTTTTGCTACTGCTACCAATGGTGTGTTTGAGCTATTGCTTTTGCTACTACTATGTGCTTCGTTTGCCTGGTATGAGATCCCGCGACGTGTGTTTGCTTGTTGCATTGGACGTGTTAATCATGTAATGTTGTAATGTTGTCGGGGTTCGATCTCCTGCTGTCCACCAACGACGCACACAATACCGTGACTACTGGCACAAAGGCAAGAGCTTGAAACACGGCTGCCGTTGTGCCGCTGCTGCTGTGATGTTGTATACCAGGTACTGATTTGGTGACAGCACACACCCCATGCACAAATTCCTGGTACAAACAAAGCGCGCAAACATACACATACACACAGAAGCACCGTTTGGGGCCGTCACAGAGGAGTGCGCTCAAAGCGCGGCTGCTGTTGTACCGTGACTGCCACAAGTACTGAGCCTGGCGGGCCATGCGTGATGCAGTAGCACAGCAGCGGAGCAAGAACAAACATACGCGTATGGGTTTCCATGGGCCCTCGCGGCTCGGCGAAACGAGGCAGGCGGCATTATAGGCCTTGCTCTGTGGGTTTTGCCCGGTACGACAGCCTCCCAGGTGCGGCGCGGGGAGCACAACAACTCGAGAAATAGTGGTAGATGCCAATCTCCCAGGTGGACGAGCGGAGGGAAACAGTTGTCGGACGAGGTGTGTTAACATGCTCAGTGCGAGGTATACATCAGAAGTCACAGGGCTAGGTGCCACAGATACGTATGATGCTCGAGGCATGTGGTGGTGGTGGTGGTGCTGTTGCTGTCGCTGCTGCTGGCTGTATGTAGCTGCGTCCTTGGAGACAACAGAAGGGGTAAAACGTTTAGATTGGTGTTGCACAGCGGGCGGGAAAGCGGAGCGGATAAAAAAATGTGAGAGCGGAGCGGGCATTTGAGAATACACAAAAATTGTGGCATTTTCCATTCATCTACTCGGCTCAGCGAGGCGGAACCAGCTCAGTGACGTTGAATGCTCAGAGCACCGACACGGAGCTCGGCCGGGATCCAGACATGCGTCGTAATGTACCAACGACCCTCTTGCTTGCCCTGCATCCGAAAGCGCGAGAAAGAAACCTCGGGCGGCGGAGAACAGCATGCCGAAAAAAAGAACACATTTTACAGATACTCACTTATATGCCACAATTACTGCTGTTGTTGGCACACGCTATGTACGTATGTATATATACGCTATGTACGTATGTATATGCAGCAGTTCGTATGTCATTGGTTCTTCGATGCGACATTTGCGAACGAGTATATACCACGCACGGGTACAAGCAAACATGGGCGCACTTGGTCACACAGGAAACGCGTACCTGGTAGACTATCTCATTGCCACGTGAATTTCGCTTCTGACATGGCCCGAAAACTACCGCGTCCTGCCCACTGGCCACATCCTTGCCCCTTCCACCCAGGAACCGTCGAACCGCCAGGGTCTCTAAAACCTGCAGCGTTTCTTCCGCCCGGGAATCGTCGAGGTTAGGGTTCATCAGGGTCTCTAAAGGCCGCAGCGTGGCCCCCTGCTGAACGTGCCCTACTCCCGTCCCAGCAATGGAGGGCGACCTTCGGCCGCGCGACCATCACGACCAAAACCGCCATGACAAGCATCGTCTCGAGAGTGGAGTGCAGGCGGCGGGGGGCTACCAGAACATTGCGCAGCTGTTGCGATGCCGGCGGGAAGGGAGGATACCTTCATCCACGGGCGCCGGCGTTCTCGGCGGACAGACCAGCGCAAGGTCTGCGAGTGCTGCCATGCGCGGCGCTATCGGGTTTGGGGGTGGGACATCACCGTTCGGTTTTCGGCGCAGCATGATGGAGCACCCGTCGATGATCAGCAGGCTGGGCCACGCCACGACGATGAGGGGGCACTCGCGTGAGTGCGCTCTCTCGCCTGAATCGCCCAGATGGGACTCGGAGTAGATCAGACCATGCGGGGGTATGGATTTGCTGCTGTAGAGTTCGCACAGTGCTCCGTTATATATGACGTGGAGATGAAGATTTTTGGAGTCAACGTTTGCACGAAACATGCGACACCAATTTATATACAGAAAATTTTGCAGTGCAAACCCTGCCGCATAAATAATTCGAGCCTGGCCCAAAGAGAGTGCCGTGTGATTTCGTGTACTGTAGATTGGGCTGTTGCGAATTTGAATCGCAGTGCATGCCGGTACAATACCCGCCCCAGTGTGGGACCACTATATCTGGTATGTATTCATGACACAATTCCACAGCAGTGTAGGAGTTCGAGTTCATGATTATGCGGCGCACAAGAACGCCTTCTCCCAACGTCGCGTGTCTCTACCGCACACCGCAAACTCTCGCGGTTTGATTCACTGGGTTGTTTTGTTGCCTGCCCCCATCCGTCCCCCAATGCGGCCGTGGTGCATCCGCTACGGGTATTACAGGTTGCGTGAATCGGCTGTGCTGGAATGACGGCGGCACCCGCATCGCGTCGGGTTCGGACGACAAGACCGTGTGCCTCTTCGATGCAGCCTCAGGCAATCGGGACCTGCAGTTCGACACGGGGCACCGAAGGAATATATTGGGACTGAAGATTCTGCCGTGTACGAACGACCAGGTGCGGCATCAGAGCAACAGCAGTATATGGTGTTGCGGCAGTAAGCTCGTACTACCTGCAGAGAGGCTTACACCCGTTAATCTAGCAATCCTGCCGGCTTCGTTTTTTGCTTTAGAGCCCCAGCCGTCATACATGTGCACAAGAGTTGTGTGCCATATAGACCCCACTCGAAAGGATTTCATCTAGATTGTGCATGTCATAGCCGGAATATGTGTCAGGATAACACCTGCCCCGAAATATCTAGATATACAATGAAATAGACGTCTACTATCTGATCTGTCTGATGTGTGTAACCTTTTCCACTCGAGAGTCTTTCTGGCCATGCCATGCGAGCCAGTGCGCACATGACCCTGTAGCAACTCTTCGTCATTTTATAGTAATGAAGCATATCATTAACCGCCGACGTAAAGTCAACGAACTGACGTTTTATTTCGGCCTATCTGCTGCGACAAAACCCCCCTCAGATCTCCGGTGGAGTCGAAAACGGCAATATAATTGTGTTTACATTTCTTCGGCAATTTTCGACACGAGAAAAAAACTTATTGCTCCGGTATATTTGTCAGTCCTTTTTGTTTTGCACTGCCGTTGACGGGACCACCCCGATGCTCGATACCGGACACTGGGGACAGGTGATCGTGACGGGTGCGATGGACGGAGAAGTCCGCTTGCACACGGCGCCGTTCACGTCGCAGGATCTGACCGAGTGCTTCCTCACTCAGGGAAAACGCATCCACGCTATTGAGGTGTGGTGCCATGTTTTTCGCAGACAACAAAAGAGTTGTACATGATTCACAGACGACAAAATAGTTGTACATGATAGCTCCCTCTTCCTGTATTGTGGTAGGTACCTACCCGTACTGTCGGGTTAGTTTTTTCATCTGACGGAGTGCTTCCGCACTCAGGGTAAGGTGATCCACGCGGTCGAGGTGTGGTGCCACATTTTTCGACTCTGGAACTCATCATTTGGATGATGACGACGAGGACGATTTGTGATCATCATCTTGTTTGATATGTTCGATAGCCCCCCCTTAATATCTTCATGTACGTGCAGGTGCCTATCATACCGCCGAGTTAGTTGTAGGACGTGACGGAGTGCCGTCTCACTCAAAGGAACCGGATCCACGTCCGCGTTTTAGACTCGAAACCATCCTCATGGTTTATGATGGCGCTCCCTTTTACTATGCTAGTAGGTGTCTTACCTCCGCGTTGGGTTTGCGGGGACAGAAACGTCTACAGCACGAGACACTTTCTGGTGACAGGCCTGTGCTTGGTAGGTGTCAAATGACGCATTCCACCGTAAGGGATTTACCTATGAAAGCTGATCGCTTAATGCACAGCGAATCTGGTGGCGGAAGGAAAGCTGGTTTTCTGGAAACCGACAGCTGAAAAGAAGAGGATTGCATGGACACCCCCTTTCCACGGTGCATGGGGAAGAGCATTCATTTTTTTTTCTTGTATCTAGTCGAATTAAACGAGTCAACGAAATGTCGTGGGCTTCAGAGGAGAACCCGAGTCGACGCCTACCTGTCTACCTTCTTGCCTGTGTTGACTCTGACGCAACTGTGTCTTGATAGCGCGATTATCCGTGCGTGAATAACCCGTGCTTTCGGAAATGTTTCTCGCCAATGGACAGGTGGAGCCGGGCAACCCTTTCGTTTTCTGGTCCGCTAGCGACGACGGGGCTGTCAGGTAAGAAACTGCCACTATCCACTGTTTTCAGTGATCGACCCGAGGCAGCCTAGCCAGTATGATGCCTTGCCGGTAGCGCATTCCGCTGAAATATCTTCCCAAATCTGAAACACGCCGAAGTTGGTCCAACACTTCCCTGCGCCACCTTGCGTCCTTACATACTTTCCGCACACGTAGCGAAGTAAAGTAACACCGTTTGTTGTACTCGCAGGCTCACGCCACCATAACCACGGAAGTGTTTTTGGCTTGACCTGAGCTCTACTGTAGCTGTTTGCCCGGTAGAATAGTGATTTTTTCGACGTTGTGCTCTTGATTATTTCCCGGTAGACTACTGCTTTGTTTGATCTGTGCTCTCGCTGCTTGCCGCCCCTCCCCCCCACGCCCATCTATGATGAAGGCAATTCGACCGGCGCCTGCGAAACTCCAGTAGTGGAAATGGGGGAGGTCCAAGCGACGCCTCTGGGGTAAGCGGCGTGGTATGTATCTGTTCACGCATTGTACAGTACTACCAGGTATATGGTACGCCTGGGGTATTCCTAGAAGGGCTCCGCGTTTTTGGACCAGCCCTTAGTTTTCGAGAAGGGAAAGGAGACCTTTTTATAGGGAAAAGTGTCTTAGCTCTATCGTTTTTGATTGCTTTTGACAGTCCCGCCCCCCTATGACAGCTGGCTCTTTGTTTTACAGTTAGTCTTGCAGTCCGGCTCCCGCTTGACGGCGAGTGTAACTCTCTTTGTTTTTTACAGCTCCTTTTGACAGCTCCGCCCCCTTTAATTGCGTGCACGGCGCCCGACAGGAGAGTCTCCGGCGCAGCCAGAACGCCGATACCTGTCTCGTGCGAATACCGCCGACGCTAGAAGGAGAAGGAGGAGACGATGGTGGTGGCATAGGAGGTCATCGGCACTCGGTGATGCCTCAGGGGGGCGGCCGCGCGTTGCACCTTGCGTGCAACCCCATCGACACCCACTATCTCGCCGTGGCTTGCGGAGACCGCATCGCCAGGGTGTTCGACAGAAGGTGAGCAGGCATTTGTTGGAGAATGTGAAGGGTGGGAGGGGGGGGTACTTTTTTTCGTGTTGTTACTTGTTTCCAAATTTCGCGAGGCAGCTTGCAGTACCAGCCTGTTTGTATTCCGCGTTATTGACGAAACAAAAGAGGGGATGGGGCTAACACGCTTAATCACGGCTTCGAAGAACCGACAAGGCGTTCCCAGCCTGCGGTCGGCAGAGCACGCCGGACCGCCCTGGGTGGGTGAAGGGGGGGAGGGCGGGGGGCGGGCGAGGGCGGGTGCGGGTAATTGTGATTCATTGCCCAAGTCCCCGGTGTAGGTGGGGTTGTGTGGTTCAGTGTACAGCATTGTCGTCCCCGTTGGGGCTTGAGAAGAACAAGAATTGAAAATTGACGACGATTACAACATCGACTACACAAAGCAGCCGGCGCCGGCTGGGGCAAGGGGTGCGCCCGAAATGCTACGCAGGGTGAAATGCGGCACGCGCGCACAGGCAGCATGATGACGTTTGTACTGCGGCTTGATCGTCCTATTGATGGACGCTTGACAACATCGCCCTGCTTGCTCTTTTTAGGTCGCTGTACGTGTAACATCTGGGTCTCGATCTACGAATAGTATGTGGGTCTAAAATCGGTTTCAGGCGGGAGCAGAGAGAGGCGTATGTCGCGTCGTTGGCATGCCTCTACTCTAAACGAGCAAAGCGTGCTATTAATAGATTATGATGTACACAACGAGAAACACCCCCGGGGTTCGTTTGGTTTTTTAGTCTTTGGGCCAAGTTGGGTGATTTAAATCATGGTTGTATAATTGTTTCGATTGGATCAAGTTTAGTATCGCAGACAGCAGTGCTACGCAACCAGTGTTTTATACGAACAAGGCTTTGATTCTTTTGGTACGTTATGGCCAAATGCATACCACATAGTCGTTACGCTATAACGAACAGCAGCGGTTTTTGTCCTGATTGCCATCATTAATACTGCTGCTTCGATTGCTGCTGCCAATGCTAACACTTCTGCTATTATTCCTGCTGCTGCTGCTGCTGCTAATACTACCGATGTTGGTATTGCTGCCGCTATTGCTGCTTCTGAGTCGCGTCTGCCTTGCTCTGCTTGGCTTCTGCTTGGCTTCTGCTCAGCTTGTGCTTGATATGTGGTTCGCTTCTGCTTTCTGCTTCACGGTAGGGTCTTGACCGTCGGCGGCGATGCCGAGGAGGGGTGTCGTTCCAGCTCTAGTGTTCGAAGCCGCCCAGTGCTTGCGTTCTGCCCGCCGCACGACCATCCCGCGGCAGGCGGATCGGTTGGGTCTTCCCGCAACTCTCTAGCAAGTGCAGGCTTGCAGTTTCTTTCTGTGCAGCATTCCACCTGCGTAGCTTACAGCCCGAATGGGCAGCAGCTGCTGGTGAGTGGATGGGTAAATCGTTGGCTTGGTTGGGTAGTGTGAGCGAGTATTTTTTTGCTCTTGTGTCTCCCCCCGACTTTTCTGCCAAAACCTCGGCCGATGTTTTACGAAAAATAACGCTTGTACCCGAAAATAGATCGTTCCGGTTTAGGGGTATTCGTGAGTAGGGGCGCGCCATACGGATTTCCAGCTTTTCTAGTATGATTCGCAAAAATGGTGTGCCAATGAGCAGCCAGCTGGAAGTTATACTAGGCCAGACCAGCTCAGACAAGGATGGAACGGCTGGACGGTTCTCAAAGGTTTCAAGGTTTTCGAGGTTCTCGCACGTCTCGGGACCCTCGGGACCCTCAAGGTTCTCAAGCGTTCCATACATTTCAAGATGCCACCGAAATAAGCCTTTCAGTGGCATCATGACAATTTTGAGCAGCTTGAGAGTCTTCGAGGATCCCGAGACGCCCGATGACCTTGATAATCTAGAAAGCGTTGGGAATCTTGAGAACCGTGAAAATCTTGTGGACCTTGAAGAGCTCGAACACGCTGAGGGCCTTGAGTAAATTTAGCATGTTCAAAGATCACGCCCCGACGTTCAAAAACGGGGAGGATTTTTTGTTTCGTTCGCTTCTCAAGCTTCCGGCCAAACGCTTGGCCGATGCTTTGCGAGAACACCTACGTATACGTCCCCGACAAACGTCGCCCCCATGTTTGAAGGTATTTCTTCAATTGTTAAGGACGCACCATACCTGGTACGAATTTCCGGCTTTTATTTGCACAAAGTGGTGTGCTGGTATGGCAGCCAGCTTAAGTTGTTCACCAGGCCAGACCAGCTCGTACAGGGGTGGGACATGTGGCCGGTTGACAAGATTGTCAAGATGCTCAAGCTTCTCAAGATTCTCAAGATTCTCTAGCTTCTCAAGGGTTCCAAGGTTCTCAAGGTTTTCGTGAGTCTCGTGGCTCTCAGGTTTCTCAAGGTTCTCAAGGTTTTCACGAGTACGCTGATTCAGTGGACTCTTGATAACTTTGAGAGCCTTGAGGCCCTTTAGAGCCCAGGGACGCCCGAGATCGTTGAGAACCTTGGAACCGGTGGGAAACTTTAGGAACCTTGATTGAGACCCTTGAGAACCTTTGGGATATTCAAAACGCCAGGCCGGTTGTCAAGATTGTCAAGGTTATCAAGGTGCTCACGATGCTCACGATTTCTCAATATTCTCAAGGGTTCTCAAGGTTCTCAAGGTTCTCGTGCGTCCCGGGACCCTCACATTTCCCAAAGTTGTCAAGGTTTTCACGGGTACGCTGATTCAGTGGACTGTTGACAACTTTGAGAGCCTTGAGGACCTTTAGAGCCCAGAGGCGCCCGAGATCCTCAAGAACCTTGGAACCGTTGGGAAACTTTGAGAACCTTGATTGAGACCCTTGAGAGCCTTTTGGACCTTCAAAAGGTCACGCCTCGACGTTCAAACAGGGGCGATTTTTGTTTCGTTTGTTTCCCGTTTCAGCCAAACGCTCGGCCGACGCGTCTCGAAAACCCCCATACATTCCCGAATATAATGATCCCTTTCGAACGTATTTGTTAGTTGTCAAGGGTGCATGCACCAAACGATATTTGGGTCTTCTACGTCGCAACCATGGTGCGCTAACATGGCAGCCAGCTTATGTATTTTCAATACTGAGCAGGCCAGACAAGCTCTTACAGGGGTGGGACAACTGACCGTTTTCCAAGGGTCTCAAGTCTCTCAAGGTTTTCAAGCGTTCTAAGGTTCTCGGGGTTCTCGTGTGTCTCGGGACCCTCAAGGTTCTCAAGGTCCTCAACGTTCTCACGTTTTCGCTGATGCAGTGGACTCTTGAGAACTTTGAGAGCCTTGAGGGGCGTTGGAATGCAGTGACGCCTGAGACCCTTGAGAACCTTGGAACCGTTGGGAAAATAAGAACCTTGAGAGCCTTGAGAGCCTTTGGAATCTTCGAAAAGGTCAAGCCTCGGCTTTCAAACGGGGACCATTTTTAGTTTGTTTTTTCCTCCAGTTTGGTCTAAAACCTCGGCCGACGTTTTTCGAAGCCATCGGTAAGACCGATGCTAATGGAAGCACGATCGTGGAAGCACGATCGTGGAAGCACGATCGTGGAAACGTTGTCAAAATATTTTGAAGATACCAGCCAAAACGTTCTTGCACCGGTTGCTTA
Source organism: Undaria pinnatifida (assembly GCA_012845835.1). Classification (NCBI taxonomy): domain Eukaryota; class Phaeophyceae; order Laminariales; family Alariaceae; genus Undaria; species Undaria pinnatifida. The sequence goes on from JABAKD010000011.1 coordinate 11,857,243, forward strand.
TGGGCTTGAACACTTATTAATAGTATGTTTCTTTTGGAATTTTCCTATTTTCAGGAAACCTGGAATCCTGACGGAAATCTTGAGCAAAATTCCGCCGAGAAACTCAGCGACAGGTTTGATTCGAAGCGGCGAGAGTTCGCGTGCTCGGCGCACTTCGTTCGACGAAATTTGCGACAGCGTAATGGAGTCTGCACGTTTCAAGCTCGTTAAGGGCTGCGATCCACCCGTGGTTCACAGTGGTCATAAGACGGACGGTGATGTGTGGCGGGGGCCAATCAAGCTACTGTTGAAAAATACGTTGAGGTTGGTGCGTACCAAACGGAGACAAAAATTCTCAATTGCTCTTGGGTGAACAAAACATAGACGTATAAACAGTTTGAGGGAAGGGAGAAAGACAACGTAGATAACCTCTCGCCCCCTAGAGCATGGGCCAACACCAACTCGACATTTTCATGGACATTCATGTGACCTTGTCCGGCACAAAGCGGGTTTGCCATGTGGTGGTTTTATCTCGAGATCGAAGGCCCATCGTGATTGTTTGTTGACAGAGGTCTATTGAACATTGAGGAATCGCGTCGCTTGAAAAAAAAAAGTTCAAAACGTAGACTGCATGTTAATCGTTTCGCCCCACAGCGTCGCTACGGGAATGTCTTTGGCAGATTGTTGAAATTTGTAGTTCATGGAAATATTTTATTTCAAGAACATGCTTCCCTTTGCATTGATCTAATAATTCCCATAAAACACGTCCCTTTTTGATGGTGTAGAGTAATTTGTTAACGACGCTCCTTAGGACTTTCCAGCTTATATTAACAGCTCGCAAAGCTGGCGTGCTAGACAATTTTTAGAGTAGCAAGCTCTACGTCTTCACTAAGCCAGACCAGCTCACACAGAGGTGGGACAACTGGCTGATTCTCGACGTTGTCAAGGTTGTCAACGCTCTCAAGGGCTTCAAGGTTCTCCAGGTTGCCAAAGTTGTCGAAGTGCTCAAGATCTTGCTTTTCAGTGAGATCTTGAGAGCTTTGAGAAACCTTGAGAGCCTTGAGAATCCCTCGACGCCCGAGAACCCTGAGAACTTTGTAACCGTTAGGAGTCTTGAGAACCTTGATTGCGGCCCTTGAGAGCCTTTAGAACCTCAGATCACGCCTCGACGTGCGAACGGGGACGATTATAGTTTCGTCCCCCCCCCCCCCCCCCCCTGTTTTTTGTAGAAAGAGTTGCCCGATGTTTTACGCAAACATTTGTGTGTGTGCATGAACACTAATGCTCCCTTTTTGAAGGCATTCATTATTAATAGTTGTTATGGACGTGCGTTACGAATTCCAGCTTCTAGTTCGCAAGACTGGCACGCTAGACAAACGGGGCAGCTAGCATTATGTTTTCGCTAGATCAGACCGGCTCGTTCAGGGATGGGACCACTGGCTGATTCTCGGGTTTCAAGGATTTCAAGGCTCGCGGGCGTCCCGGGACCCTCAAGGCTCTCAAAGCTCTAAAACATCTCAAGTTTTTCGGTACACAGTGACAGCTTTAGAGCGTGGAGAACCTTGAGAGTCCCTAGAACCCCAAGAACCTTAAGCACCTCGCAACCTTCGAGAATCTTGAGAACCTTCGCGACCTTTGAGAGCCTTAAGAATCTTCAAAGGTTGCGCCTCGGCGTTCAAATGGAGACTATTTATTTTCGTCCCACCCCCCCACCCCCGAGTTCCCGTCTTAAAACCCGCCCGATGTTTTACGGAAACATCCATCAGTCCCTGAAGAAGCATGTCCCCTTTTTTGAAGGCATTCATTAGTTTTTTGGGCGTGCGTAAATATACGATTTTCCAGTTTCTAGTTCGCAAGACTGACGTTTTACTCAGCTAGGGCACCCAGCATTAAGTCATTCACTAGGTGGGACCAGCTTGCACAGGGGTGGGACCACTGGCTGATTCTCAAGCTTGTCAAGGATTTCAAGAATATCATGGCTTTCCGGCGTCCCTGGACCGTCAGGGCCCTCGAAGTTCTTGAAATTATCAAGTTTTCGCTACTCAGTGAAATCTGTAGAGCTGTGATAACCTTGAGAATAGCTAGACGCCAGATAACCTGGATAACCTTAGAATTTGGAACCGTTAAGACTCTCGGGAACCTTGATTGATACCCTTGAGAGCCTTTAGAATCTTTGAAATGGTCGCGCCTCGACTTTCGAACGGGGACGATTCTTTGCGTCGTTCGTTGGCGGTCTCGGCGGAACGCTCGGCCGACGCGTTACGAAAACACCCTTACACCCTCGAAAAAAATCGTCCCTTTCGAAGGTGTTATTACTCGTCAATAGTGTATGCGCCATACGATATTTTTGGATTCTGGTTTGCATCATGGCGTGCTAGTATGGCGGCCAGCTAAAGGTAGTGCTCGAGGCCAGACCAGCTCGTACGGGGGCGAAACACCTGATCGTTTTTCAAGGTTCTCAATGTTGTCAAGGGTTCCAAGGTTCTCAGGGTTCTCGGGCGTCTCGGGGGGGGGGTTCAAGGCTCTCAAGTTTGTCAAGCTGCTCAAGGTTCTCAAAAGGTTTTCCAATTGTTTGGAGCACAAAACCTTTCGAATCTTGAAAACTTTGATAATCTTCAGAATCCTTTCGTAGCTATTGGAAAAGCTTGAGGTGCTTGAAAACCCCGATACGCCTGATTAAAACCTTGAGAACGTTGAGAACCTTGGAACCCTTGAAAGAGTCACCCCACGCTAGGTCAATGACAAATTCTAAGATTTTTTTGAGCTCCTAACATGAGGACCTCAGTATCATCATCATCATCATCATCATCGCTCGAAACATGACTTCGAAGGTATTCGTTCGCGCAATCCGACCCAACGTTCTTTACGCTAGTCCTAAAACAAATATACTCGTGAAAGTAATAGACGAACCGGTAGTTCCTCGCTTGAGGAGGTCAACCAATCCGAAGGTCAGAAACGTTTTGGCGCGAAAAGTGCAACCCCTGCATGGGATAGGATGACTCATACGTTTTGAGAATCTTGGAGGATCTTGATAACCCTGAAAACCGGCCAGCCGATGTCCCAACCCCATTCGAGCTGGTCTGGCCGAATGAATAACGTAAGCTGGTTGCCACATTAAGATTAGTTCACCATGTTTGCGAACTAAACTAGAAGCTGAAAATTCTTGTAAATGTGAGACCTTGCCAACTGTGGAAACCTTGATAGACCTGAGCAGCTGAAGAAGCTTGAGAGCGTTGAAACTCTTGAGAACGTTGACAAAGGGGTTGAAGGCTCTCGATGTTGTCGAGCTTCTTAGGTTTGTCAAGATTTTCATGGCCCTAAAAGGTTGGTAGGGTTACCGTCGAAATCTTGAGGATGTTGATCATCCTGAGAGAACCGAGAACCTTGTCTTGCCTGCAGTGGAACCCATTTAGAACCTTGAGAAAAAACCTTGAGAACCTCGAAAACCACGAAAACCACGACGACCTTGACAACCTTATGTTATACTGGTATCAGGATACCAAAGCATATAATGTGTTTAATAGTTTTATCCAATGCTACGGTAGCATTATACTACAGTAGGCCCTTGTAGGCCCTCTTCTTTTCAGCGCCTGAGGGTAAAACTAGTGCGAGTGGCCACCTATTTTCTTTTCGATTTAGCGTTGTGCTCGGTCATGGAGGTATTTGTTACCCCGCGCCAACGACACTTTGTGTAAAATTCTGTTCTTGAGTGCGACATTGACCCAGTCGCGCGAGCGGCCTGAAGTCGGGAGAGAAAACGAGGCTACCCCCCCCCCCCCCACCCCGGCCCATCTGATACAGGGGTAATGGTGGAAGGCTTGGTCATTTATAGCAGCAGCTGGTGTGGGCGACTCTCGGTAACCCTGGTCCGCCCAATGGTTTGACGGTCGTCGAAAAGAATGGGGGCAGTTGTAAGAGTCCGATTGGTGGTTGGCATCATGAAGATAAACGCTGGTTTAGTCATTATAGCTACTCATTATAGCTACTCATTATAGCTACTTATTATAGCTACTCATTGTAGCTACTCATTATAGCTACTCATTATAGCTACTCATTATAGCTGCTCATTATAGCTACTCATTATAGCTACTCATTATAGCTACTCATTATTGCTACTCATTATAGCTACAGTAGGTTTCACCCTAAGAAAGTAGAAGCGCCCACGTTGTCTTTCTTCTTGTACAGGCGGGCTAGGTGCGTTGTGTCGCGTGGAGCTCTGGGTGAGCGGGAAAGGACCCGCCGCCCCTGTTTTTTTGTGGCATCATTGACTTGCTCGCTCCGCCTCGCGGCTCGGACGGCAGTCGCGTGTTATTGATCCGGGGATCAATAACATGAAGGAAGTAAATAGTTAGCGATGGGATGGATATAATACCCCCTCTCCCCCTCCCCCCCCCCTCGCCACCCGTAGGATCAGTTAATAATGTTTGTTTGCGCGTCCTCTCCACGCGAGAAAAACCGGCACGCCCGATGCGTGAACTCTTCTCCTTCCGACCCCCTCACGCGACTGAACTCGCTCGCACGCACGTGCGCATGCGAGCTCACACGCCACGAATACGGACAGCGGTGTGCATGTTAGCGTACGATACGTCCCGTGCAGGTGTATGCTTCGATGCCGTTGCTCCTTACTTTTTCGGGGACTCCTCGCTTTCAAAAGCTCTTTATCTCTGACCTATGCACTGAGTTTGACAACAGCTGTACGCTTAAACCGATACACCATTATATGGGCTGCTGTAGATACACGACGAACCGTATTGAGTCAACACCAATGGCGTCCCGACGATGTTGGGCATGGTGGCTCCCCAGCTTTGGCGAACACGTGCTACGAGTACGCGATATCGTAGCAGGCGTCTGCATGTTACCGCATCACCAGGTATATGCCGAGTTCTGGTACAGACCATGCTCGTACCGTTTGTATCACGATCCCCTTTTGATTCGTTGCTGCTGTTGCCGTTCGATCTTAACCCCTCACGTAGAGCTGACCCACCTTTTTTAGGAATCAAACTACTTGGAAAAAGTATGAACTTTGCTTTTAGGTTTTGATAGACACGGAGAAGCGTGTGTACACGCTACCGTACAATCCCTCCCGTGTGCCCCATTCTCTTACCACCATCCCTTTGTGTTTTTGTCGCTGCTGCCGTTGCCATCCTACCATTTATCGTACGCGAAAGGTCTCGTACCACCGCGACCATGTCTACCTCTTCGACGCAGCCGGCTCCCGACGCTCCAGCACGACCACCGCCGACCGCGCCCTTTCCTCCTACTTTATGCCCCCCCCGCCCCGCCCTCCGCCGATGCCTCCCGTGTCGCCATCATCGGGGAGTGCGGGTGTCGGTGTCGGTGTGAGTGTGGGTATTGGGGGTGATGGTGGTGGGTCTGAGGGTTCGGGGGCGGGGCTAGGGTGTCGAGAAGGTGGGGGGGGGAAGACGGCGAGGTTTGCGCGCAGCAGAAGGGGGCTACCGCGCAGGGGAAGGTTAGTGGTCACGCGGGGAAAGGGGGGTGTACTCTTTTCATGCATAGCCGTAATCTTAAGAAGAGTGGAGCGGGGCCTATTCGGTACTGGCGCGGAGTATCGCGTGACGGTGGCAGTGATCTTTGCAGTAGAGGCTTTCGGATACAGCAGTATGGCGTGGCTGTGTATGTACACAGCAGATGTATGCTGGTATGACCCAGTACTATCTATTACAGCAGTATATGCTGCTGATGGTATCCGATGAACTATTGCAAGGGAATGTAGCAGTAGAGCCTGCCTGGTTCAGCACTGCAGGAATACACTGTAGCCTATCTGATTCCCTTGTACGACGCCAGCAGTGGTGGCGCCGGTCTGGTTAAGCACCTTAGGACTACACGATCATCTATCTAATGCAGCACTGTGCTGCTTGTTTTTATCTGCTTCCGTTTCTTTTGGTTGTCCAGGGGCTGGACACCCGCAAGTGAGGGCGAGGCAGAGTTGGCTGACCTGACAGCGGGACTGCTCCAAGCCCACACCGCCCTCGCCGCTTGGGACGGTCGCGCAGGTTGTTGTTGTCGTCGTCGTCGCATTGACTCGTTGACTCATTGACTCATGACCGGAATCTAGCCCGTGGTCACAGGGCAAGCGCCAATGACTGAAGCATAAAAACACCTCAGGAAAAGTTGAACGTACCAATACACGTACAGCAGCAGAAGTAGTTTATACGCCTGATTTCGTGGCGTTCCCCGCGCCCCCTCACCCCCACCCCCTGCCTCGTGCTCTGACCGTGGCCATGCCAGAAAACAATTGTTTATTTTGAAGCTGTTATCCATATGCAAGACAAGGTGCCGAAGTCCGCCTCATAAGCAGTTCATGAAAAGATGCAGCGCACCCTTCATGCGACTCGTCGAACACCTCACGGCGCTTCGCGTATGGTACACGCGGTGTCTGCCTGGTCGGTAAATACCCGACGTGCCCCTTCCTGGCTTTGAAGGGACGCGAGGGTCTATGGCCAAACGACTACGGCTTTGCGTGAAATGTGTACCCCCCCCCACCGCGCCGCGCCTCCCTTCCGCCCCACCCACCGCTACACTGCCTCATACTCAGAGGCTCCGGTGTAACTAACGCGTCTTATGAAGCTGCGGTGTCCCCCGCGTCTGCCTCGCTTCCCGCCATGACCCGCTCAGTCGGTCCCTCCCACCCCTCCCTTCCCTCCCTCCTCCCCCCCCCCCCCCCGCGCTCCCCCGCGCCCCCCCTCCCCCCCCCGCGCCCCCTCCTCCTCAGGAGCACCGGTGTCATTAGCGCGCCTGAGTAAGATGTACAGGTCAAGGTCGCTGCAGCTGAAGGAGCGAGGCTGGCGCGGAGACTATTACATATCCTTGCTCGACGCCGCCCGGGCCAAAGAGCTAGCTCCTACTGACGCGCAGACGTGCTGGGAGTGAGTAGAGGTGGTGGGGTGGGGCGGGATGGGTGAGAGAGGGGTTCCCAGTGACAATGATGTCGAAGACGATGGTGATGGGGAGGGGGATGATGAGGAGGAAGATGGGCAGGAGGATGGTGCTGAGGAGGAGGATGACGATGATGATTATAATGTTGATATGACGTTGATGTTGAAGTTGATGTTGATGTTGATGTTGATGTTGATGTTGATGTTGATGTTCTCATACCCGTGGTAAACAAATCAAGCGGAACCGTTCCGTTAGAAGATCAATACGCACAATGACTGTAGTTACAACGGTCTTTCCCCCTGAAATCTAGGCAATTATAACAAAAACAGCCCGCAACCCCCCCCTTGCAAAACAAAACAAGAACAGACACACAAATTTATGTACGACGGGCTTTTGTCCTGCTCCCACCAAACGATGCCGCCCCCCGCCGCCCCTCCCAGGTATGTTGAAGCCCTCGAGCAAGCAGGGCGGCGCCCAGCGGCCCGCACCGAGGCGTGGCGGCTCCTCCCTACCTTCCCCCAGCTCCAATCGCGTTTCGTGACGTGTTTCCGACCGAGGCACGCCCTGAGATGCCCCGGTATGGGGAGGCGCGATGGTGGTGATGGTAGCAGCGGCGGTGGGGGCGGCGGTGGCGGTGGCGGCGGGGCGAGGTTTGGAGGTGTAGTTGGACGTGTAGGACGACGGCGTGGGGGTGGGGGCGGCGGGGAAGATACGCCAGTGGGCAGTGATCGGGAGGAGGGGGAGGAGGAGGAGGACGAAGAGGAGGAGGAGGACGAAGAGGAGGAGGAGGACGAAGAGGAGGAGGAGGAGGAGGAGGAGGAGGAGGAGGAGGAGGAGGAGGAGGATGAGGAGGAGGAGGAGGAGGAGGAAGGCGAAGATGAGGATGGGGAGGATGGCGATGAGGAAGAAGAGAGTGAGGAGGAGGATGGAGGAGTGGGGTTGCGAGAGAGGGGGTACGTGACCCCGCCGAGGAGATCGAGACGAACGCCAGCGTGGCTTGGCGATGGTAGCTCTGGTTGCAGCAGCGACAGCGTGAGTGATGATCACCAGTTTACGGGGTGGCGTGCTTCTGTGTGCCGCTTTTACGGTGTGCTACTGTACCAGTCGTACTGTTTGCTGAGAACTGTGTGAGTCGCGACCGATAAGTCGATGCCGCGTCCGCGCGAGCATGGGTTTGCCTGCCAGCTGATGGGGTTGTCTGTCCTCGGGGCATCGTCTCGTTGTTCGTGCTGAAGCTAGCAGCGTAGCTGTGGAACCAAGCGGTCGGAGGTAAGGAGGCGGCAGGCCCCCGCGAGAGTGGATGTGCTCTAGTACTTCGCGTCGAGAGGTATTGCGGGTTGGTGGTTCAGTTTAGAGCCTTTCAATGGTGCTGCTCGGACAACTCGGGTTGGTGGTTCAGCTTAGAGCCCCTCAATGGTGCTGCTCGTACAACTCATTCATTTGTAGTGTCCCGGAGATATGTGTGGTTGCTAACGCGGGAGCCACGTCCTCAAGCTCTCAAAACCGAGACCACGTCTTTCGTCTACAAGGCAGTTGGTCTCCCAGCAAACGCCTGCTAGTTTCACGTATCGTACTGTCCTATCATATCCTATGCTACATTATTGTAGTATCCTGTCTCGTAATTTCCTATGTTGTCCTACGCTAACGAGAGGCGGTCAGCCGCCCACTTCAGAATCCTATCCTATAACATCCACATGCTGCCCTATGCTATGTATCCTACCCTTTCCCATACTACCCTACCCTACCCTACCCTACCCTACCCTACCCGACCCGACCCTACCCCACTCTGCCCCACTCTATCCTTTCCTATCTGTTGGTGCAACCCGCTACATTGCTGTGAATAATCCATTCCGCTATTCGCGTTTTACGTGGCCGCATGACCCTTGTTATCGCGTTTTCATACAGGCGTCCTCCTCCATCTCTAGTAGGAACGACCGAGCGGAGGACCTTATCCTCAACGCGGAACTTCCTACCCTAGCCCTCCCTCCCCCACCCTTGTCACCCCTCCCCTCCCCTATCCCACCCATTAGTGCCACCCACCTGGTACACTACATTGGCTCTATAAACAACAATCGTGTTTAATTTGACCGTGTATATTGTTTTATTGCGTTTTCATACAGGCGACCTCCTCCATCTCTAGTAGGAACGGCCGAGCAGAAGACCTTGTTCTCAACGCGGAAGCTGCCACGGCCCGCGATTGGTATCTGAGGCTTAGCCGGACAGGGGATGTTGAGAAAGATCCTCGGTGTCGAGGAGGCGGTGCTGATGGCGCGGGGACCGGGGGTGGTGCTGCAAAAGGAGGGAGGGCGGCGACCGATTGGACAGAGCGAGCGTGTCCCCAAAGGTACGATAGGGGTATATTGCACCTATAATGGTTGTCCTGCAGCTCTTCGCTTGTGGAGTTTTGTTGGCGCCGTCGCCACGTGCGACGGTAGCGTACAAGCGCAATTGTTTAACCGCTTTCGGATGCTCGATGTGCAAGGAGAAAGAAGGAAGGAGGAAGGAGGAAGGAAACCCTCTTGCTGCGGTAGCGGTATGCATATCACCTCATTTTTCTGGAGGCGCCTCGCTTCAGGAGAAGCTCTGTTAGTTGTATAGCATACTCTTGCCGGTTTTGTGTCGAGTCGTACAGAGTTCGCCGCGGGAACTTGGTTTGAGTGGGTCAACCACGTGGTTGGCTTGGCCTAACACGGTTAAAATGAGTTGTCTAGCGTGCGCGCTGATTGAACATTTCCTCATTCTACTTCCACCCTTATGTCAATAGTAGGCTAAGCTCGATACACAATCATTATGCGAAAATGAACATTCCAGGTCGACAAGCGTGCCCAACTCCTGCCCGAGGGACATGATCGAACGGTACGTGGGCGCTTGCAACATCCAGACGGTCATCAAGGAGGCGTGTTTTTTCGGCAATGGGGGGGGTTACATCGCGGCGGGTAGCGACGACGGCAGGTAAGCGCCAAGGAAGAGGACATGACCTGATACGGTTACCTGGTATTGTCCAAATTTGTTAAATTGTACGACACACAATCGAGTGTGGTCGAAATTACCAGGTACACGACGCCTCCTCTTGGCGGGAGCGTTACACCGGATGAGCAATGAGCGACTGACCCATCGTGTGATGTTCGGGACGGTGGCTGGTGAGGTGAACCCGGGACGAGGCCGACCAGAAAAGAACTGGGCCCAGTGTCTGGTAGACGACCTCAGGGTATTCGAAGCAACCGAGGGGTACACGGATAGCTCCCATTTACTGTTCAGAATAGAGACTACTGTGCTATGGCCGAGGGCGGCTAATACCAATGAGTGGGAACTGGCACCAGGGGATCGTCGAGGCGGCGGACCGCTTCATGAAGAGATGGCACAAGGGCGAGGCGGAGAAGAGCTGGCAACGACTCACAGCAGGGGACGCCAAGAGCAGCAACCAAGGGAAACCGGGGGGCCGGGGGGAGGGGAAGCAGCCATACTGATAAAGTTGTAGATGAACGCAGAAACTAAGTGCCAGATCTTGTGGCAAGGTACCAGTTCGACTAATTAAGTTGAGCGTGTGCTATAGCCCTGAACCCTCTACAGCGACGGTAGTTTCTGCGCTGTTTGTTTGTTTTCGTTGAGTTCAATGAGGGGAGCGCGAAAGCGACAGTAATGACTTGCTGTTGTCCCTTCCTTTTTTTTCTTCTTTTTTTTCTTCTGGTTTGTTCCCTTATTTTCTTCCCCACCGGCCTTGTACCGGTATCTTCTTCCTCTTCTTCGTGTTGTTTTTGTCTGTAAAACAGCAGTTATCTTCTTTGTGTTGTTTTGTCCGTGCAACAGGTATCTCTGTTCCTTCTCAGCACGTATGGTGTTCCTCTGGCAATTGCAACCTTTCCTTTCCTTTCTGAGCTTATTGCATCACATTCTTCAAAACACCGGTCGTTTGTTTTATTTGTTTTATTTGTTTTATTTGTTTTATTTGTTTTATTTGTTTTCTTTTTTCCTCTTCTTCTCTTTTTTTTGTCATGGTCTGGCTCGTAATTTTGTTGTGTTCTCGTACTCGGTACGCTAGTACTTCACTTGCTTTACCTTTTGATAAATTGCGACTGTTTGGTTTACTCGACGATATTTCACAGTCGTCTGCGACCACAGAATTTGCATCTCTCTAGAATTAATCAGCACGGACTCTAGATGTACTGATGTAGTATGTCGAAAGAACGGTTCAAGGTGAAGACAACAACATGGCATGAAATTGTGAATTTTTGAATTTTTAAATTTTTGAACTTTTGAACTTTTGAACTTTTTGAATGTTTGAATTCTTGGAACAAGGGGGCGAGGAGGCTAATAACATAATTATGTCAATGAAACCGGATCCTAGGTAATCGAATGTTGGAACCATATAATGCAAGACGTGGACGTTAGGCGAGATGCTACACCTATGCTATTAGTACAATTGCCATCCTACCCACGGCGTGGCGTCGATGGGACGGTGCCTGGGTCTTGTTATCGTTGCCAATTCGATTCTTCACCGCCTCGACGACAAAGTTGCTGGTCGAGGATATTTGTCATGTCTTTTGCGTCAGCCGTCTCCACCCGACCATACCCCAACCCTCCCCACCCATCCCCACCCCACGACATCTCATCCAACGTATCCCCATGTATTTTAGGGTGTATATCTGGGAGCGCGCATCTGGGAAATTGGCTCGAGCATTCAAGGCGGATGACCAGAATGTAAACTGCGTCGTACCGCACCCGTCTCTTCCGATTATGGCCACCAGGTAAAGGCATAGGTACAGGTAAAGGTACATACCAGGCAAACGTACAGATGAATGTATAGATACCAGCACAAGTAATGATGCATGTAAAGAATAAATGTAAAGATACAGGTCGATTTATGGGTAAGGGCGCACATGAGGGTACAGATACATACATGTATATACATATATACATGTATAGGTACCAGGTACAGGTTAAGGTACATTTGTTGGGACAGATACACTGTAAGTACAGGTACAGATAAAGGTGTATGATCGCGTATGTATAGATGTTGATGTGCTTGTTGAGGCAAGGGTGCGGCTAAAGGTATAGTAGGTGCAGGTATAGGTGCAGGCAAAGGTACATATCAGGGTACAGATGCAGGTGTTGCGCAGATACGTTCGTAGGTACAGGCACAGTTTTGTTGGTCAGTTGGTTCGCTGGTTGGTTGGTTGGCTTCAATATCGACCCCAGTAATGCGCGACCGGCCGACGGGGATGGCGACGTCTTGCCTTCACCCCTCAATGATAGATTCGCCTCAAGCGTCCGTTACTGGAAAGGGGACCAGCCTTTTCCCCCTCCCTTGCCAAATGCCTGAACCAAAGATGTCGTTTTCTCTTGTCTTGGCTTTTAGCGGGCTGGAGAATGTAGTCCGGCTGTGGAGTCCTTTGGGCAAGGACGAACTAGCCATGGGCGAGGAGAGACAGGGTGATGGCGACGACGACCCCCGCTCTTTGGATCAACTCGCGCGCAGCAACCAGGGGAGCATCGGCACGGGTGGGTTTTTGTTGTTGCTGTGTTGCTGTTGCTGTTGCTGTTGAGGATGATGATGATGCGCGCGTGTGATACAACTCCTTGCATTGGAGCCCAATAAGAAAATTACCCCCCCCTAATCTAGAATGGCAGCTCGCGTTGCATCGTGTCGCTGGACAACATCGTTTTTATTATTTCGCCTCTAAGCTTCAATCAAATATCATCATGTATACAAAATAGTGAAAAGAGTAATGAGAGAGCTGGGTACCAGGGTTTGGGTTGACAATCCCCAAAGGATTAATGTGTGCCCCCCTCCCCCCACCCCTCAAGCGTGAGTATGGTAAGGCACCCACGAGGCAGTTGCGTAGTAATGCCCATTGCTGTCACTGGAGTGGCCACACCAAAAAACAAAGTATAGCTCATTGGCGCTGTCATCCATGAGCAAGGAAGTAGGCGCACTGTGCCGAAGTCCGTCTTACGAGCGGGTCTCGGAAGGATGTAGTTCACCCTTCGTGCGACTCGCCGAACACCTCACGGCGCTTCGCGCTTGGTGCAAGCCATGTCTGCCTGGTTGGTGAAAACCCGACGTGCTCCGTCCAGGCATAGTAGGGATGCGAGGGTCCATGGTCATATGACTAAGGCCATGCACAAACTGAGCACCCCTCCCCCCCACCTCTCCCTTGCTGTCTCTGGAAGTGGCCACACCTGGAAACAAGTAAACACCCCTCCCTTGCTGTCTCTGGAAGTGGCCACACCTGGAAACAAGTAAATTGATTCGAAGCTGTCATCCGGTATGCAAGAAAGTACGCACAAGGCGCGGAAGTCCGCTTCACAACTGCTTCTTAGTAGGATGCAGCTCACCTTTCATGCGACTCGCCGAACACCTCACGGCGCTTCTTGCGTGGTTCACGCAATGTCTGCCTGGTCGGTGAAAAACCGACGTGCTCCGTTCCGACGGTGTAGGGATGCGATGGTCAGTGGTCTCGAGCCTACGGCTATGCACGAAATGAGTACCCCCCCGCCCTCTTCCCTGCATGCCGCATGCTTTTCCAGTGGGTGTGAGCTTGGAGTTCCAGCCTTTGCATCAGCTCGTGCTTCAGTTGGCGGCTGCGGAGGCGGCGACCGATGAGAGGGGTCCGGGGGAGTGCGTCCAGGCCTAGCTGGGTCACATAGCTACTTCGAATATTTTAACTTGTAAACGTCGGTCGATGGCTAGCTGAGCTGTTCGTTAGCTCTGTTCGAGCGTTTCGCTGGCTTCAAGCTTAATTTTTTCTTTAGCAGTTCGCTCGCAGCTTTTGGTTTCCAAGCGAATTTTTATGTGAAGGAAGCTTTTCATTCGCAAGGTTTTTTATAGCCCATGATATAGTTACATAGCCGTTAGCACGTGTGGAGTGTGCGTACTTTAGGCTATTTATTGTCGGTTTAATTTGAATTTGTTTGTTGCACGATTTTGTTCTCTGCACATTTTTTGTTTTTTTTCCTCCGATTGTTTTTTTTCCTCCGATTGTTTTTTTTTCTTTGCACCATTTTGGTCTGCACGTTTTTGTTTTTTGCTTGGCGTGAGTCTAGGGTGTAGAGCTACGCTTCACACACATACACCTTGGTTTTTCTTCTTCTTGACCCCTATACATTTGCACCCTAATGAATTCTTTTTGCGATGAAATTCTTGGAATTAGCGAGGAATATTTTTTGCAGCGGTTACAAGGTTGGAATGTCCGCGATGTATGTTGCCACGGACCGCGTTGTCTCGTGCTGTGCTTTTGTGTTTCGGTTGTTGGTTCGGTTTCTGTTTAGGTCGTGTGTGTGCTTCTCTTTCTTTTTACGTTGACGGTGGTCAAGTTTCGGGAGGCATCGATCCTTGTTTTTTTTTGTTTTTGATCGACATGGGTCGGTGGCGCTCCCCTGAGGTCGCACCGGGGCCGACAACAGGACGATTCTTCAATGACGGCCAATCTATGATATCTCTGCGCGCGGAGAGGGGAACAAAATGTGACATTGTTTTGAGGGTGGTCGAAATCGGAGCGGAGGGGGGAGCCAATCGACCACGCAAGCGGTAATGGCCGGGTGCGTGAGGGTATATCGCGGTACGCCTTGCCTTTATCAGCTTGAACGCGAGGGCGCACCGTTCGGCAAACACTGCTGTCGGCTAGAGCTCGATTTGCTGCGGTTACCACCCCATCGTTAGTGGTACTGCATACAGTGGTGGCGGCCCCGCGTTAGCACGGTACCGTTTTGTGCGGGTTCCCATTTTAGTGCGGTGAAAATCGCTTGTCGCGACCTCGTCCTACAGAGTACCGTACAATTCCGGGATACTTCTCCCTCTTTAGTGCGGGCTAGTGCATTCTGCCAAGGCATCGCACTATTGTGGCACCACGACTGTAGCTATAATATTGTGGAATTTTCCGATTGGAATTTTCCAATTGGAATTTTCCAATTGGAATTTTCTATCGGAGAACACCAGGAAACTGGGGACTTGATGTGGGGTTTCGCAAGGTTTTTCCACGTGTCGGGTCACGTGTCGCTGCTACGGTCGGGTCGGGTCCGGTCAGGATAACCCGACCCAAATTGCGAAACTATAGTGGAATTTGACAGGCATTTTCACGGGTCTTTTCACTTCTCGCGGGTCGGGTGGAGTTGGGTCGGGTCGGGTTGTGTCGAATCGGGCCGGGTTAGGGGGACAGGTCGGACATGCGAGTTGAAAACATCCTGACCCGATCCGACCCGACCCGACCCGACCCAAACAGTGAGAATTCGAAACCTCCTGGACTGTGATAAAGCCCTGTAATTCCGTAGCCGCAGCATTCTGCTTTGTGAGTACTTGGTATATTTATAAGTTATATGGAAAAGGGAATATAATGTGCTTTTTTGTGGCGCAGTCGTCTGTAGGGTAACTGGTTTTTGGAGGTACACATTTGCTCTGATCCAGCGTACCAGGATACCGGGTACATTTCTCTGATGTTGTCTGCGTGTTGCGGGTTTTGGTGGCAATGTTTTTAAGCACCCTCGGTATGAACGGGGGGGGGGCTCAGTGTTGGTTTTCGTTGTCGTCGGTAGTAAGATGCCCGTTCAGTCTTATCAGGGCTGTTGGGTGGTCTACTGACCAACAGCGCAGTGGAAAGGGGGTGGAAAGTATGTTACCAGGAAATGTTTTATGATGGAACGGGAGGCGTTTCCTCTGAAAGGGGCCGTTGTTATGTGTGACGGCAGGCGCTCTTGGCATGTTTCGACCGAACTGCTAAATCTTACGCTTGCCACGTAGTGTTAGTGTATACCAGGTACTTATATTACTACTATACTAGTATACTACGAACGGTACTGCTACTGCTATCGCTACAGCTAAAATGCTACCCTGTTGCCACAACTATACCTCCCTGAAAAATACGTACAATGGCGCTGAGCTTCTGAATTAGACTGGAGGGGTACGACAGACTAAAAAATGTTATCTATAGCAGGGAACCTCAGTAAACTGGGGAATACCTGGTATCATCTCCGTGCACGAAGAACCCGAGAAGATGCACGCGCTGCCGACTGAACTACGCGACTAATTAATGGATGCGATGCAGTATGCCCAATGTAGTGGATGTTTGTGTCGCAGGGTGGCCTAAACTGGGAAGGATCCCGACTTTCGGAAATTCGAGAGGGTTCCGATACGGGTGAATTTAGTAGGGCTTTTCACGGGTCGGGTAACTTCTTGCGGGTCGGGTTGGATCAGGTGACCCGACCAGATGCACGAGGTTTGAAAACCTCCAGAACCGACCCGAACCGTGAGGTTTCGAACACCCTGCTGACCCGACCCGATCCCCCCCATCGAGATTGTGGAAGTCTCTTGACCCGACCCGCGGGAGGGGTCATGACCAGGTACCCGTGAAAACCCGTGGAATTGAGCGGACCCGAACAAACAACAAACAAACGGCCTTTTTGAAGATCAGTCCGAAAGAGAGCCTTTCCGGGGCTGTGTCTATCCAAAAGAGCGTTGCCTCTCCACGCCGAGAAATTGCCCAGGCGGTTGGGTTTAGTAGTCCTCCGCTTGGTAGATTGTAATTTTCTGACAATATTCCCTACAAGGAACGGGGGGGACACAGGCTACGGTGCCCAGGGGATTACTTTCGGTGCCTTCGTTCGCAGCAGCGGCTCGCCGGGGTTACTCGCGCACGAGTGACCCCCCTGTTTCTTTGCGATCCTAAGGTGTCGTGCTGTCTTATAATTGGTTCATTTCGCAACACGAATCCGCAATGGCATGGTAAGTTGCACTTCAGAATTCTCCAAAAAAACGCCTGAACATGTTTTTTTATACGTCGTGGAAGTACAGTCGTTCGTGCGAGCGGCTCAAAAACCCGGGTATGTATGTATGTATGTATGTATGAAAATGGGGAATATATTCCCCTACCTCAGCCTTGGTCGGAGATAATAGAACAGGCCCCGCTTGGCACTCCTGATCCCAATTAGTGGTGCAGAAACATAAAGCTCGAGACGTCATCACGGTGTCGGTAGGTCACAGCCGACCATGTCTAACACGTGAGCGCAGTACTGCCCTCGGGTTATAGGGTCATAGCATGCCACATCATGGCATGTCGAGTACAATGGTACACTTTTTTTTTTCCAGCTGGGCCATCTAATCTCGTAAACAGCCCTCAATTGCCACAACGGGAGCGGTTGATGCCTCGAGGCTACCACACACAAACCGGTGATTGATGGATGATTGGATGCTTGCGTGGATGGGTGAGAGGGTGGATCGAAGCATTGATGGATGGGTTCGCGGATGGCTGGGTTCATGGATGGATGGCCTCATTGGTGGGTAGATAGGTGTGGGTGGATGGTGGGTGGCGGGGGTGGGTGAATGGGTTGGTCGGGGGATTGATTACCCATGGATGGAATAGTGGATGGATGTTTGGACGGATAGATGGATTCATAGACGGATGGGTTTGTTGCTGAACACCACTGTCTGAACACCACTGTCTGGTTGATGACTAGCATTTTTGCACCCGGCCGCGCGATTCCCGCAAGCACCGCCGTGATGTGATGACGAACCAAAAAAAAAAAAAACGAAACAGCTAGACTAGACTATATACCGACGAGGGGTATTGCCTGTCTTACACGTGTTGTGTGTGTCGCTGGTCATACCACACCCACGAAAGGATCGATCGGGAGATCAAAACACCTACTTCGTATCTATGCATATTATTATTACTATCGAAAATATGGAAACACACAGCATCATATTACATATCGTAAACTTGTCCTGAAAAACTATAGTCTGTCCTGTACCGGTACAACATAACTTCTGATATACTTCGAAGTAATATAGATAGGGGTCGGCAAAATGGACACGAGACGAAGGTAGGACGGAAGCCAACCCTGCCTTGTCCGTACCATAGGACGCGAAAGGCACCGCTCCGCCGTAATGGCGAGAACGGCATCGCGCCGCCTCTTGCCCTTCCACTGCCCGACACGACGGCCGAGAAACTTGCAGAATACAAAGTACAACCCCAACCAAACCCAACCCACCCCAAACCAAAACCTAAATTATCAAACCCAAAATCGCAGCAAAGCAAAGCAAAGCAATTCAATCACAACAACAACCTAAACAAATCATACCCAACCAAACCAGACAAACAATTGTAACGGACAATCTTCGTCTTGTGGACCCGAAGAACTCCCACCTCCTCCACCAAGAGACCCCAACACCCCTCAGCAGCCCCCGACCATCATTTTTGGGCAATCCTTTGGTTGTCTCTGCGAATAAATGCATGCTGGTGGACCCCGGTGCACGCACACAAACAAACGCAGAGCGCGCCGTCCTTATGTGGGTCGTCGATTGAACGCAACGGGTTACCCACAAAAGAAAGACGGTCCGGTCCACTTCACGGCCATCACACGCAAGCCACGAATGGGGAGCACCCACATTTTTAGGCTCCTTCGGAGCTCTGTACCTCAGCCGTCGAACGACCCTTCATAAAAATGCGAAGTGTACCATGATCGATCATCATCAATCCCATGGTCCAGGGTGTGCATACCAAATCATTTCGCACAACGAAAACGGTACTCGGACGATTTTGGGTACTGGTAATGTCGTGTCGTTTGTTG
The DNA here is from genome assembly GCA_012845835.1 of Undaria pinnatifida. NCBI lineage: Eukaryota > Phaeophyceae > Laminariales > Alariaceae > Undaria > Undaria pinnatifida. Next base: position 11,875,678 of record JABAKD010000011.1, read on the forward strand.
CCGTAGTGGAGGAGTCCCGTCAAAAACGTTTCGGTCGAAATATTCTATCCCCCATCTTCAGCACGCCTCATCAACGACGTGCCCACAAATCCAACAGATTATGATCTATCAAAGAATATTTGATCCATCACGATCTAGACAATCTACATCCTATATATCTCGATATGATAAGAGGTTGTGCAGGGTCTTCGTAGTACAGATCTAACCCGGGGAACACATACTAGATCACTCAGATAATCCGACGTACCAGGCAGCATGATCTATACGCTATACAGATCACAAATACCAGGGGCCTGTCTTCCCCGACAGACACACACCATATAGATCAACGATAGGGATCTGATATGACCGATATGTGAACGCGTTTACCTTACACCATCGGTACATTCCCCACTCCATCAGCACATGTATAGCGAGTGAGGGTGTCAAACCGTTGCCATGGCAGCACCCTTGCGGCACGCAGCCGAGTTAAATCGACACACCAAACATACGTGGAGGTGAAGTTTGACACACAACACACAACACACAACACATGGCATTGCGTGGAAGTGTACTTTGGCACACAACACATGCGTGGAGGTGTGGTTTGACACACAACACACGTGTGGAAGTGTGGTGAGCATAAGCTTCACATTCACCCACCCGCCGGAGCTTATAAAAAAAAAACGGTTTGGAAACCGGGGTTGGCACCTACCGTGGAACAGAATGCCTATTAATAGTGCCCACCATAATTGCCCCTGCCTATAGCACAATGACACAATCTTTGCGCATAATCGCTGCTCGAGCGGTGTCGCGCGTAAGGCAGGGCCCAGCACAAGGGTAACCACCGCACACAACAATACATCAGCGGGCAGAGACAAAAATATATATGCTGACAACAATTGCGACCCCCCCCCCCCCCTCCCCCCCTCCCCTCTCCCTCCGCGTCCCCTCTTTCCGTTTGGTTGGGACAAAAGGAGCGGAACCAAATGGCACGCGTGACAATTACGACATGTCTTTGGTCCGACGAAACGGTACTCACCACGGTAGTCATGGCGACAAATCTCCTCCCCTACGCAGGACTACTCAACCAGCTGACCTACTGGCGGGTCTACTGGCCTACTGCCGTGTCTACTGCAGCATTTACAGCAGCGTCTACTGTAGCATTACAACGTCTAACGCAGCATTCACCTCAGCGTTTACTGCGGCGTTTACAGCAATGTCTACCGCAGCGCCTGCACTACTCGGGTCGGATTGCCCTTCCGATCCATACCTATCACGCATACCAATTGTTGGCTGATACGACCGGAGCCCTTGCATCACCCCACTCGGCTTTCTCACGCCACCGGCACCCCTTGGCATCTACCAGGTACGCAATACGAGCCCCCATAACCCCTTTACCAGACGCCACGCATCATGTGCGGAATACCTGCTGCCTTGTTTCATCACGGCAGGTAAGCGCGCTGTCATGCCTGCACGGGTACTGTGGTTACAACGCAAGCCCTCGCGTCACCGCACTCGGTTTTCTCGAGCCACCGGCGCCCCTTATCATTTATCAGGTACGCAATACGAGACACCAGAGCCCCTTTATCAGGCACCAGGCACCATTTACGGAGTACGTTCTGCCTTGTTCCACCACTGCAGGCAAACGCGGTGTCACGCCTGCACGGGTACCACCGTTACGAGCGGAGCCCTCGCATCACTTCACTCGGCTTTCTCGAGCGACATGCACTCCTGTACCCTGCACGAGGTACTCAGTACGACCTGTCAGAATGCCTTTATCAGGTACCAGGTACCTGGTATCACATAGAACATACCGCCTTGTTCACCACCGAGGGCGGTCAAATCCGCCTGGCACGTACTCTGCTATCCTGGTCATCCCTAAAGGCAACCAAACTTCACACCATCTTCTGAGAGGACGCAGACGCCTTTCGCACCCTCTGTTAGGCAAAGGGAAATCGACAACATCCTCAACGGTGAATAATCCAACACGGCCGTGTGTACGTACAAACATGGTTTCGAATGCTAAGGTCGAAATCAAGTCAAGCCACTACCAAGGTCAACGACCACGTCAAGGTCAAGGTCAACGTCCGTACCAAGGCCAGTCAAGTTCAACAGCAAGGTCAAACTCAACGTCAACGTCCGTACCAAGGCCAACGCCGATGTCAAGGCCAAAGTCAAGGCCAAAGCCAAGGTCAAAGGCGAATCCAAATCTGAGATCAGGGTCAAGACCGACGTCAAGGTCAAGGTCAGCGTCAAGGGCGAAGGCAATATCAAGTCCAAATAACAAAGTCAAGGTCAACGCCAAGGACAAGGTCAAAGCCAACAAAGTAGTGGCTCTATAGTGCCGGTTGCCCGATATAGTGCCTGTGGAATGGCTTGGCACATACAGGAATAAACGGTAGTGGCAGTATGCGGAATAGTGCCGGTTGACGCGATAGTGCCGGTATTTCCGACAAATAATACCACATACAGGCGCAATAGAGGGACCACTGCTATACCGACGTCAACGTCCACGTCAAGGCCAACCCTCTTTGAACTGAAACACTCATCCCTCACAGCTAGCTCTTAACTTCCTTGCCCCGAACACGCCGGTGTACGGAAAACGTATCCCGCAAGACGAGCTTCTAAGTTGTTTGCCCCCAAACACGCCGGTGCACTTCTAAATGCGTAATAGCAAGCTATCTTCTTTGAGAACCGCAACATCATTCCATCCCAACTCCAAGTAGTCTGTCCCGTCTCAAAAAACGGGCGCAATTCTAATGAGGTTAAGGATAAGGGTAACATTACCCCTTGCACGTAACGCCTTTATAACTGGAAACCCGCTTTTTGGGGGGGAATCACTTGGAATTAGAATGGGAAGTTTTTTTGGGGGCTCTGAAGGGGCTAAGGACAACCTTTTCACTACTGCAACCAGCGGGCCACACAAAAACTTCAACAAGTTTCATCCCTAAATACGAGGGTGCAACTCTAAAAGAGCTGTAAAATTAAGGTCAAGGCCACCACCGACGTCAAAATTCAAAGTCAAGGCCAAAGCTTTGTAGGGCAAAGGCGTAGGGTCACGGTCAAGCTTCTGGTCTCCGCCAGGACTGCAGGTCGTCCAGCGAATTGTAGACGTCGTACAGCCCGCCGTCTGCCTCCGACGCCTTGACGATGTACGGCGACGCCTGCTTGTGCTTCAACTGGTCGAGCGGTACAGTTTGAAGGGTGGGGTGGGGTGCGGTGGGACACGGTTTTGGTTGGGGTAGGGTATGGTGGTAGTACAAGTGTGGTGCGGTATGAATAGGGGTGGGGGTACGGTAATAATCAGGGCGGGGTACGGCCAGCTGTCCAAGCGGCCAAGTCGAAACGTTACGGTTTAAAGGGTGGGGTGGGGTACATAATTAGTAGGGGTGGGGTACTATATATGGTATTGATGTACGGTGTTAGTCGGGATGGGGCACGGCATCAACACGGATGAGTGTGATTCAACTGTCTACGCTGCCAAATTCGAAGTGGTACAGAACATAAAGTGGGGCGGGTTCTACACATAGGAGTGGGGCATTGTTTTAAATAGGGGCGGTGGGTAGAGTATCAAGGTAGGGTAGGAGCGGGGTACGGTATTAAGGCCGAGGGGGGACTTAAAACCACCCCCCATCCCCGGGTTTTCGGTTTATCTCGTGCCCTCAGCGACGTTCTGGACAAGTCGTGGTCACAGCGTCTTTCCTTCCTCTCAGTACATGTCATCGTTTTTATCGCGCATAGGGTTGAGCATTCCCACTTTTCAGCTTCTTACGCTCGCCGATTTTCATAGAATTTTGGCTAACTCACGCTCTCGGGCTTTCCGCTCGTCAATTTTTACGCAAGAAACAGTCCCCACGAGTACGAGCATGCCCATGGTGAGACTTGAGCCCACGACCTTTGCCTCTATTAATAGTAGGGACGAGATTCACCTACTCGTACTCCATCGGGCATGTCGACTATATACTGGCACGGATACAGCACGCACGAAGGACCGGCTTTCACCAAAATGTAGCCCGGGTTTTTCGAGGTTCTTTTGAAACACAGCACACACGTACCCGGGAAAGTGCAGACCGGGATAGCTCGCCGCCGTTGGGGTGGTCAAATACAGGGCTGAATAAAAAAGGGCATAAAAGGGCGAAAAAACTCTGATTCTTGAATAAAAAACGTCATTTTTTTGTTTTTGTGCTCCGAGAAATGTGGATCTTGGCTGTAATCTCTCAAGTCTATTTCCAAGCCGTTAGTATTTTTTAGGCGAAACACCTACTCGCAACCACTTGACAAAATGTTCCGTAGGAACCCCCCCCCAGGCCTTGATAGGGGCGGGGTACGGCCTTCGACGCATGCTACGGTGGAGGTACACGTGGAGGTACACCTGTTGTTAGTCAGAGGATCCGCACTTGAGGTGGCACCCTACTTCGTCCAAACGCGAAAAAAATCGGGTAAAAAATGAAAGAACAACCCGATGAAAAAAGCAACCATGGCATTCAACCATGGCACAAGTGAACAAACAACGAACATTGAAAAAGAGTAAGAATGACATTCAATCATAGCACAAGAGAACAAACAACGAAATCTTGTACAAAATCAACAACGATATTCAACCATGGCGCAAGTGAACAGGTGAACAAACAACGAACATCATACACAAAATCAAGAATTGACGTTCAACCATGGCGCAAGTGAACAGGTGAACAAACAACGAAACATGATACACAATCAAGAATGAAATCCAACTATGGCACAGAGAACAAACACCCAACATGATACAAAATCAAGAATTGCATTCAACCATGGCGTAAGAGAACATTTCGACGTTTTTTTTATAGTTTATTGAGGGGGAGGGGCTAAGGAGCGCCCCGATGTCCAGAAAAAAAAGCCAAAAACGGGCTACTCCTACTGTACCACGCGTTGTTGATCCCTCTCCTGGGCTACTACGGTATATAGAGGGGAGTCATCCCACGGTGCGAAGGGGTTGAACGTCTTGGCCCAAAACGCTTCTGATAATGTTAATGTTAACGTTCATGTTCAAGTTAATGTTAATGTTAATGTTAATGTTAATGTTGATGCTGATGGTAATGTTGACATCAACGTTAACGTTAATGTTAATGCTAATGTTAATGTTGGTGTTAACGTTAACGTTAACGTTAATGTTAACGTTTATGTTGGTGTTAACGTTAACGTTAATGTTAATGTTAACGTTAATGTTGGTGTTAACGATAATGTTAATGTTAATGTTAATGTTAATGTTGACCTCCTCCAGCGTAGAACTATAACTATCGGCTGTATATGATACCTGGTAGCATGGTTTTTACTCGAATATCGTTGTGTTCGTTTTGGAACTATCTCGATCATACACTACCGAATACAACTCTTGGTCGCGGTTTGTGCGAACGAGTGTCGTCGAAGTCATGTTTTTGGTGATGATGGATGATGGATGATAGATGATACTGAGCTCCTCGTGTTAGACCTCAGAAATTTCTTAGAATCTACTGCACTCCTACGGTAGGATGAGTCACTACTAATACTATATCACCATTAATACTACACCACAATCAATACATACATAGACTATCAGATAAAACTATTGTGCTGCAAGTCAGAACTACTTAATATAACACTATTCCAAATACGTCAGCTGTGAGTTCGATCATTTTCAAGGTTCGACCTTAACCTTTTACCATGGCATTATTTAGCGCTGCCGCAGATCATCCGATGTGAGCACTGGATTGGGTGAGGCCTGGTCGGAGGGCCTCGCCCGGGACGAACTCCGCGCTGATTGCGCTCTCAGCGCGGTGCCTCTCCTGGACTTCAAAATGACGTGACCTTGCAGAAGAAGACTGCTAGTACGCTTGTAGAGAGGGTGGGAAGGTCTGTATTCTTCCTGCACCTATTCCCCTGTTCTTCGCTTTGCTGCTTGTCTCAGACGAACGTTCGAGGCACCGATACTCCAATCCCGACAATCGCACCAAACCACTGGAACCACCTTTTGCCCCAACGCTTGTTTCCCGCTGACTGATTGTCGATATTACTGTAGTGTTATTGAGCGCTGCCGCAGATCATTCAATGTAAGTAATGGATTGGATGAGGCCTCCTGCTCCGGCCGGTGGTCCTACCTGAACTTCGTGGAAATCTTTAGTTATTCTTAGGTAGCGGCCGGGTCTTGTGTTGTCTCACCCAAACTTACTTTCATTGTGCATATGTTTAGGCGTACTTCGGCGCGCACGCGGGGCAGTCTGACTCAAATGCCTGAGACAGTGGTAACTCGTTCGCGTGCGCGCGTAGGCGTGGTCCCGTGTCCTCTTGGACGCTGGAGCCCGTGCGTCGACCCGATGCAGTACTTCCCTATTCTCTCTGTCATCCACCCCCCGATCTTCATGATCTCGTCGACCGCCGTACCCGTTAACGACTTGCTCACTGAGCCCCCCACGCGGAAGGACTTCACGGTGGAGTGATCGGGCATGTCAAAAAAAGGTGGCCTCAAATAGCCTATCATAGCCTATGATACCACGCGTGTAAAGAAGCGTGTTACGGTAGAGGCATTGGGGTATACCCTTTTTTGGCGAAAAAACATTTTCTGCATGACGGGGCTTCTTCACCGACAACCGTGGAAAGCTCATTCTGGCTGTGAAAATTTTGTCGTTGCATATCTAGGCCATGGGATTTGTTATTGGCCAGTACTCCCCCGTCCCCTAAAGAAACAGCTTTTTGCCTCAAGAAGAAAAAAAAAACTCCTCAAGTGGCTAGGAGCGTCGGAAAGAAGTTGCTCTTGTTGCTACTGTAGACACAGATGATTGATGTGATTGATGCGCTGCCAATCTAACACTTGCTTATGCATGACAACTATTCGAATAGAACGTCATTATATACTAGGTTTTGACTAATGAAAACTTACCGAAAACGGACGACCGATGTATCACGTAGCTTGCAAAGATGAGTATCGACCCTAACTTTTTTGTCGAACTCACAGCCAGCGTTGTTATAAGAACTTTACCAAAGAGTGCACCGATACCGCAACATGCGTCTGAAGGGGAATTATATCGTATTGATAGATATTTTGGTCACCTCTACATCGCCGTTGAACCCCTTGCTCTTGGTCTTTCCGATCCCCTTAGAATACGACCCCGCCGCTTCCATCATACGCGCTCGCCAGTCCGGCACCGCCTTAAGTCGTTGGTTTTGTTTCGTTTTCAGTAGTTTGGGGGAGGGGGAGATGGGACGGGAGGGGACGGGGGGAGGGGGGGTTACGACTTAAGAACATGTCATTTTTTGTGCATCTGGAGGCGAATAACAAGTCCCACTCGTACTAATAATAGTACCAGGGTATTAGACAGCACTACTATTACTACTACTACTACTACTACTACTACTACTACTACTACTACTGCTTCTATAGACCAACTAAGCTATAAACTTGTCCAGTAGTCTGGGCTGGTCGATGTTACTTGCTAGGTTACTTGCGCGGTCCCGGCGCGGTGGCTATTTTTGTCTCGTGAGTTTTTTTTTGTTAACTTTTTTCCCCCGTCGTGGGCTCGAATACAATCGACGGGGGGTTTGAAGCCAACCACATACCGAAGGGGAAGCTTTACTGCCATCAATACTACACCAATACTACAATCAATACTGCAATCAATACTACAATCAATACTACAATCAATACTACAATCAATACTACAATCAATACTACAATCAATACTACAAGCACAACAACAACAACAACAACAACAACAACAACGAACAACAACAACACGTCAGGAAGTTCTCAAAATCTGGCGGGTCGAGTGGGGTTGGGCCAGGAAGTGTTTGATTTCTCACGGGACGTGACGGGTCGGGTCGGGTCGGGTCGGGTCGGGTCGGGTCGGGTCGGGTCGGGTCGGGTCGGGCCGGGCCGGGTCGGGTCGGGAGGTTTTCAAATCTCGCGGGTTGGGACGGGTTACCCCGATTCGACATGACCCATGAAACACCCTGAAAAACGGTCAAAACTAGTCATCTCATCTGTCCGACGTGTGACATGATGATTCCGACAGCACAAGCACACACCTCGTCTAATTCTGCGCCCATACCAAAGTGTTCGGGAAACACGAACTCCGGTACTGCTTCTGGAAGGTTAGCGTAGTCCACGACCAAAGCCTTGGCGGGGTAGCTCTTCTGCGCCTTCAGAGCAAACATGCACATCAACTAACAAAACCAGCAAACAAGACACAACGATAAGGGGGGAAGCGGTGGGGGTGTAAACATTACGTGGGGAGGGGGGGGGGGGGGTTCAAAGGCTAATTATTGTCGGCGTCGTCCGCGACCAAAGCCTCAGAAAGTTAGCTTCTCTCCTCATTCAGGACAAACATGCACATATCAACTGCAAACCCCAATAAAAAACACAAGAAGCCGGGGGTAGGGGGGGGGTGTACTCAAATCATGTAGAGGTATGACCATATACCCTAAAATTGCTGTTGGCGTGGTCCACGACCAAAGCCTTAAAAGGTTAGCTCTTCTCCGCATTCAGGGCAAACACGCACATCAACTGCAAACCCCAATAACAAAACACAAGGAGGCGGGGGTAGCGGGGAGGGGTGTACTCAAATCATGCTTGGCCGCAGTCGTATGACCATAGACCCTTGCATCCAGACAGTTCCGGGACGGAGCACGTCGAGGAGCGTTGACACCTTATGGGATATCTCATTCGGGGTGAACATGCATCATCACCTAAAATACCAACAACAAAACACAAGGAGGCGGTGGGGGGGGGGGGTGGGCGGTGCAAGGGTACGCTAGCTGCTGTCATTAATAGCGTAGTCCACGAAAAATAGATTTCGGAGGATAGCTGTTCTCCGCATTGAGGACAAAATGAACATAAACTAAAACACGCAACAAGCACATCAACTGCAAAGCCACGTGAATAAGGAGCACCGGCAACAAAACAAAACGAGGCGGAGGGCAAAGGTAAGGCAGGGCAAGCACGCACGTCAGTAAAATACACCCGGTCGGACATGAACCAATAGAAGCAACAACACAAGTCGGGGAGGGGGGGGGGGTTGAAATAGGAAGGGTTTTCACCGCATCCAAGGCAAACACGCACTTTACGTGCAAACGCATCTCGGAGGAAAAAAACACCAACAACAAAACACAAGGGGGAGGGAGGAGGGGGGTGGAAGCGTAAAGAAAAGGACAAGGGCAGTTACAAACCCGGTGGTTCCCCCGCAAGACACACGCCTCCTCGCCTGCAGCCAATCGGCGCATTCTACGTGGAAGTGTGGTGAGCTTAAGTGATATTCTTCTCCATCCGATTGATGAAGAAAAAAAAAACTACGCTCGTTTTCCTTCACCCTTAGCCAATAAGTGCATTCTATGCTAGCCAATCAGCGTCTTCTACCCCACACCTGTGTCCAATCAGCGAATTCTACGCTCATGTTTCTTCACCCTTAGCCAATAAGCGCATTCCATGCTCATGTTCCTTATCCCTTAGTCATTCAGTGCATTCTACGCTAGCTGATCAACGCATTCTACGCTCAAGTTCTCTTGCCTGGAGCCAATCAGTGCATTATACGCTAGCTAATCAACGCATTCTACGATCATGCTCCCTCACCCTCACCCAATCAGTGCATTCTATGCTACCCAATCAACGCATTATACGCTCATGTTCCTTCACCTTTAGCCAATCAGCGCATTCTACGCTCATGCTCATCGTCAGCGCCGCGGGTTGGCGGGCTTGTGCCGCAGGCAATCGCCTTCCGCCTCGCCGGGGAGATCCCCAAGACCCCCCATACAAAGCAGCAGCAGACGTAGGAGCAACAGCAGTAGCATTAGCGGCAGAACCAGCCGACGGGGATCCGATCAGCCCCGGCAGCGGCACACCAAGCACATCGAACTCCCCGCTCGCGTCCCCGTTCCAAGAAACGCTCCCGAAGACATCCCAACCATCCCCTCTCTCCCCTCCCGTCCCCCCCTCCTCTTCCCCCTCTTCCCTCAGAGCAATGCTCTTCGTGCCCCCCCCCCCCCCTCCTAACCGCCTCGCCTTCCCGCCCTGCCCCTTCATCGCCCCCTTCCCACCGCCAGCTTCACCCCTACTAGCCCCGAGGTGCGATCTCAATCCTCCGGCGCCGCCCAGCAACAGATGTTGCGACTTTTTGGTGCCTTTTGCGTTTTGCCTTAGCTTTTCTTGACGCGGGATGCGCACGCAGGGTGCCCCCGCGAGGGATTTAAGGTTGGATACCATGACCTCCACCGGGTCTCGGAAAACGAAAACCCACGGCACGTCCGGGAAAGCTTCGGAGATCTCGTTAATGTACCTGGAGGCGTAGGTGTGGTGAACGTGATGTTGAGTGGGGGGGGGGGGGGGGGCGGGGCGTACTCATTTTGTGCCGGCCTTTGTCATTCAACCATTGACCACGCATCCCTTTCGAGACGGAGCACCGTTCCTACTCCTAATAGAGACACCACCATTTGGTTGCTCAGTACGTTTCATCCATATATTTAAATAGCTGTTGACCGCGTATCCTATCTCCTTCCTCTTAGGGCGGGAGGGGGGGGGGGGTATAGGAACAGATGTGTGATACCAGTACAAGTAAAAGGAATTGAAAGCAAGGCATTAAAGGAAACCATACGGAATGCAAGGAAACTATCACCAAAAGGTAGAAGTGCATTGTGCCACATAAACATGTGTCAAATTCCATGTACACAAGCGAACAAAACATGTCCGCTTTCGAGTGTAGAGACGGAACAGGCTAACAAAAAGCGCATCTACATGAAACAAAAAAAACAGCTACAAATAGCAGTACGCAGTGACGTATTGATGACAACTAAAGGGAAAAATAAAACGAACCGAGTATCGCAACAGGTGACTAATCGAGACAAACAAAACAAAAATACATAGAAGTCAGGTAAAACCTTCATTCAGTTCGTCCACTTTACGTTGGCAGCTATCGCGATGTTTCCTTCATAAAAAAACAAAGGATCTAAAACATGACACAGCAAGCTCACTTGGAGTTCTGAAACTTGAAGTAGAGGTGGTGGTGTTGCTCGTTGTTCCGTCGCCTTCCCATTAGCGCCATCGTGTTGCGAAAAACACTGATCATCGTTGCTCGGTCGCACCCGTCGGCGTAGCACTCCCTTAGCGTCTGTCGCCATAGTATAGTGCAAGAAACCAATATGAGAAACAGGAATATTGTGATAACAGATCGGCCCCAAACCTCGACGACAGTGACCGCGCGGTTCGAGCTGTGCCCACTCCCTTGACGTTGTTTAGGCCGAAAGTGTGTGTACGAAGAGACATGAGCGAAAACAAACCCAAAAATAACAAACACAACTACTCGTTTACAAGGTTCCCATCGGGACGTGGTTGGCTTGCGATCCCGGGGTTGTTTCATGCAGTCTTCGTATCGTGCGTTTTAGGCCGGAAAGCGTTGTATTTCCCGGACGAATTTCGATTTTATTTGTTTTTTCGGATCTTCCTAGGGCTCCAGCACCTCTGTGTGACCATGGACTCTAGATATTTTACGAGAGTTAATATGAGACAACAACAAGCAGAAAGGGGGGAACACAGGCGTCCCTATGAGCAAAAACCAGGCCCAAGACGAATCAAGCTCTTGAAAACTGAAGAAAAAAAAAACTTTTGCCACCTAGCCACCGAGCCACCAGGTAAGTAACTAGGCAAGCAACACCGACCAGCCCACACGGGTTTGTAGCTACAGTAGTTATAACATCACCCGGCAAGGGCACACGACAAAAAAGAAACGAGCCAGAAAGTCGAAACGGAGAACAAACTACAGCAAAGATCCCCTCTGTAGAGCCGGTTGAGTAGTGCCGGTTGCCCGCTACAAGGCAGTGCCTGTGAAATCGCTTGGCACAGACGGGAACAGTCAGTACAGTAGTGGTAGTATGCGGAGTAGTACCGGTTGCCGCCATATTTGGAACATACCGGCACTACAGAAGAAACCGGCACTATGGAGGCAACCAGCACTTTAGAGGCCACCTGCACTATATAGAAAACCGGCACTATGGAGGAACCTGCACTGTATAGGAAACCGGCACTGTATAGGAAAACGGAACTATGGAGGCAACCGGCACTATGGAGGCAACCGGCACTATGGAGGCAACCGGCACTATAGAGTAAACCGGTACAATGGAGGCAACCTGCACTATAGTGGCAACCGGCACTACTGCTGTACCAATTTGTTTATTTTCACCTGTGTCGGCGGTTTCGACTCCGAGAAGACCCGGCTCGGCGGCAGCGAGGCCAACATGTTGGCCACGAGGGTCGAGCCACAGCGCGTCTCGTGGTACACGAAGCCCTTGGGGGGCAAAGGTTCTCTGCCCTGGTCTTTGATCGATTGCTGAAAATAACGCGAGGTGGCAGCCGCGAGGCAGCGGAGGAAAGGGGTGGAGTAAGCGAGCTAGAGCCGAGTGGAGTGTTCGTTGCGTACAAGCGACAAGCAGACAAGGGCTAAACGGAGGACTGCTGCTGCCGCTGCTGCTACTACTAATAACACTGCCGCTGTTGCCGCCGCCGCTACTACTATATACCTGATGTGTATTAACGTTATTGTGGGTCGCAGGTACACCTACCATTCGTTGACAAGTCATATCCTCTCGTGGAGACTTGTATGAACGGTAGCCGTTCCAGAGGTGTCGACTATCGTATCTTGTACTAAAAGTGAACGTGGAGTCTCCGTGGCTTCAGGCGACAGAGGGTCGGATGAATTGCTTTCCCTTCTACAAGTAATCACTGTCGAATCTCTTTCTTAGTGTACAAGCACCTCTGGCTTGCCTCAAAAGGCACTTCTATCGTCTGCCCTTGCTTGGTTTGCCGTCGAACCTTGTCCCAATCTGTCGTGCACTACACACTACGAAAGGCAAGAGAACATGCCGCAGTCGTGAGTCGAACCTTGAATACCCAGACCCTCATTTGTTACTCTCACCATAAGTGATGACATTCGCACAATTTCCACTTTCCCCGCAGAAACGGTGGCCTGGGATCTCCCCCTGAGGTGGCCACACTTGGAGTGGTTGTTGAGGTGCGTGTACATAGGAGTCTGAGACGGATTTCTCTGACAGGAAAAACACGGCAAAATAACAACAATAAGAATATCTGCATGAACATAACAAAAAACAGCAACATCAGCATCTGCGATGGATTTTCTCTGAAAAGTGAAATCCGGCAATAACAAGATCAGCATCGCCATAATAACAACATCAGCATCGCCATAGTAACAACATCAGCGTGGGCATCAGCATATGCTTAACAAGAACATGGACGCAATAAGAATATCAGCATGGGCACAAGAACATTAGCGTGGGCGTAATAAGAACATCAGCATGGTCATGATAACAACATCGGCATCGCCATATTTAATAGTAAGAACATCAGCGTGGGCATCAGCGTTTGCGTAACAACAACGTCATGGACACAATGAGAATATCAGCATGGGCACAAGAACATTAGCGTGGGCGTAATAGGAACATCAGCATGGGCATGATACATGCATCAGCCCTGAGATGGCTGCCCTTGGAGTGGTTGTTCAAGTGCGTGCATACAACGATCTGCGGCGGGTTTCTCTTAAAATACGCGAACAACATCGGCACCAGCATAAGGACATCAGCATGGGCATAGTAAGGACACTAGCATGGGTACAATTAGAACATCAGCACCGGCATAGGAAATCAGCATGGGCATAAGGACTTCGGCATCGGCATCGACTACACATTATGGTAAGGGCATGGGTAAAGGCATAAGAACATGAGTATCAGTACATGAACAAGAGACCAGCATGGGCATAAATATATCATTAGCATGTGCATAAGAATATCAGGATAGGCATAAGAACGTCCGCAAGTGCAGAATAATATCCGCATAGGCAAAACGCCATCAGCATGGGCAGAAGAAAACCAACATGGGCATAAGAACATCCTAGGGGACAACGGCCCAGGAAATCGTTTGACAGCAAAAATTCCTCGCGAGCCGACCTGGAGAGTACGATAAAAAGCGATACATACAACCAAGCGCTGTGGCCGTCGCAAGACCACTTACACCAATACAGATCAAGGTTTTTGACGGGTCATGACCGGGCCCGCGGGTCGGGTCAGGGAACTCAAAAACCCGTGGGTCGAACCGGGTCGGGGCTAGGAGGTGTTGTGAATCTCATGGGTAGAGTCGGGGGGTCAGGACGCGTTCAAAAAGTAAGGGTCGAGCCGGGTCACCCTGACAAGATCCGACTGGTATGGATTTTCTCTCAAAGGCGAAATCCGGCATTAAGAACATCAGTATGGGATACCATAGCGAGAACAGATCCGACCCGTCAAAAGCCCACATAAAAATAGCATAGCTGTCGCCGGAAACCCGCACAGCAGGATACTTGATACCAGGTATTAGTAACTGCTGTAAAATTGTGTGCGTTGGTGATCGGCGGGCGCTTCAGGCATTTCGGAGAGGTTTCCAATATTAAAGGCGCAGTCAAGACTAGAAACTCGTACAAGTATTCTCTCGGAAATAGTACATCTAGTACAGTAGTTGGCCCCCTGTAAGGGACCCCGTGATGAGGAAAATCGGTATGCAAGGGACCTCAAAACTTCTCCGCACCGTTTTTTCCCACTTTTTAGGGGATAGTTAGACCCTTAGAAGATACTTTGGACTAGTTTCTGTTTTTTACATCCTGTTTTGTTACGTTTCGGGGAAATGGAACTAAAAAACTAAATTGAAGGTTTAAAATTGACGAAAAATCGGTAAAATTAACATTATCCGCAGGGTCAAAGCAGCAATAGCAGCAAAAAAATGTCACACTGCTCAAAAACACCAGGTACATACGGGGTAACGAAAACTTAAAACAATGGGACTTTCGAGTTCACCGGAGTTCGTAGCTGTTTCTTAAAGCCAAGCACATCAAACTTCTGTACAGGTATCTCTCGGGTGGCACTCGTGTTAATGATGTGTACCCGGAGTTGTGCGTCGAAAAATATAAAAATTCAGGCCGAAATACTCTTTGATTGTCAAATCGGGTTTTAATGTAGCAGGGCAGCGCCTCGCCTTCATGAAGAACTACATGTCGACCGCTGTACTCCAGGAACGTTTTTTGGAATAGGTATATCGAGGTATGCACCCAAAGCCAGCAGTGGTGGGCACGTCGTTCGGCCGGGAGAATTCTCGCACCGCTGTCCATCCCGCCTTCTGTGCTATTGTGCCGCTCCTTTCAGTAAGGAAAAAAGGGCCCGCATGGCGGGCACGAAATTCTCCACCCACAACGCAATTCTTACTAGTCCCGCCAACAGGAGGTGTTCTGTGGCTCATCAGTTACAGGATAAGGTAATCCAATTCACGCTCACTGGGCTACCAGCGCATTAACGAAGAACATCCCCTCTGCCCCCAGCAGGCTACCCGGCCGAAGCCAGGCCAGGGAGCCTAAAATCGCACACAATACCACGAGGCACGATGTCTCGATATACAGAATAGAAGCGAGCCCTGCTGATTGTATGCTTGGACATAATTTGTACGGATATGATGACGGTTGAGCATAGTGGGGGCTTCCAGTGATGGGGTGGCTACATGGTACCGGCATATCGGGATGGTGGAAATATTCTGGTTAATTGGTCGCTTTCCTTCCTGGCGAGCGCACTCCACGCTGTGCCTTGCCTAGGAGTAACATAATATTATAAAAATAAAAATACACTTCGTCGAAACTCATCATTGCAAGCTGTGTGTGATGCTCCGATCGCGCGTATTACGGTGTGTGTGTCCTCATTAAGGATATAGGTCGGCGACTCCCCTTGGAACGACAGTGTAGCTTGTACCAGGGTCAACAGGGCGGTGTTAATCTATCTGTGAGCGGAAACTATGAAACCCGTTTTTGAGGGGGACAAAATTTGACAGCTGTGGCAGGAAATGCATCAGTTTATCAAATACATCCTGTAAGTCGTATGACCGGTGAGGGGAAGGCGGAGTGAGAAAAAAAAAACTGGGGGCCGGGGGCGAAAAAGAGGGGGGAGCGGGGGGGAGGGGCGGGGGAAACTCAATCCGTGCGCGGAAACTATAGACCTTGTTACCGGGACAAATGTGGCAGTTGTGGAAGGAATGCATCAGTTTACCATGTATATTCTGTAAGTCGTACAACCGGTGAGGAGAGAGCGGTATGTTCGAAGGGGAGGGGGGGGTAGGGGGGGAATTCCAACCGCTTTAGGTCGCATAAATGTATACCTGGTAGGAACTTACTGCAGGCGTGATGCTAGGTCTAGGCGATGGTGCAGGTGGCGGGGAAGGAGGCGGCAAGGGGGGGGGGTATTTGAAGCTACGGTATGGATGGCTAGAAAGGTTATGAGGTGATATCACCTGTCTGGTAGCGTTTATTACTCTGGTAGATTTTGATTTTAGGAGAGGCGGCGGGAAATATCAAAACGAGAGGGGGGCGGGGGTCGGGGGGTTTCCAAGCGCTTTAGGTCGCATAAACGTTTACATGGTAGGAATTTACTATACGTGCTAGGTCTAGGCGATGGTGCGGGTGCCGGGGAAGGAGGGGGGCGTGGGGGGCTTAAATTAATTGGAGCTACGGCATGGCTGGCCGGATAGGTATTGGGGTGATATCACCTGTCTGGTAGTGTTCATTACACTAGCAGATAAGATTTTAGGCGAGGCGGCGGGGGAGGGAGGGGGCGGGTGGTTTTTTGTGTGCGTGGGAGAAGGGGTGTGTCTGTGGTGATGGTGTTGATGGTGGCGGGGAACGGAGGTGGATGAAAGCAAAATATTAGAACTGTGGTACGAGTATACAAATGTGCTATAGCTTCGCGGTGTGTTATCATACATGGATCGGGTAGTTGGCCGTAAGATAGAAAATTCGACATATGCAACCATGTAGTATCACCATGACGATTACTTGATAGTGACTTGTGTGGGGAGTTCGCGAAACATTTATGTTGCTACACATACCATTACGACTCAAAATCCGTGCCAGATATGATAGTTATCTTTCAACACGGGCGTGATCTTGACGCTAAACTGATATTTCACCCATTACATCCAGCACCATCAATAACCTTGCCGACGTGGGACTCTGAGGTCACCAATTATAAGACAGATACATATTTCAAATACAGCAAGCAAGATGATGAGGTGCCACCGCCAATATAGTGACTTGTGTGGGATATACCATTACGACTAATATTGAGTGCCGGATATGATAGTTATTATTCAACAGGTGTGACCATGACGCTAAACTGACATTTCACCCATTTACATCCAGCACGATCAATAACTAGCCGATGTGGGACTCTGAGGTCACCAAATATAAGGCAGATATACATGTTGCAAATACAGCAAGATGATGTGGTCATGCAATGCTGTCTTACGGTGGTATTTTTCCATTTTATGTGTGTGTGGGTGCGGGGGATTTTTTTGGGGGCTTATTTCGTATATCTGCAAAATGTATTTGTGTACGCCGAGAAAGCTTTTTCGGGGGGTTGAGAACGAAGGTGCGAGGGACGTCTGGGAATTTCAACATTCCCCCTCGCGGCTTTCGTCAAGTATGGTTGAATGCGTAAGTATCCCTGAGGATAAAATGCAATCACCCTCCTTGACAACTATGGATAATAAAGGTATTATAATAAATTTATAATACAGTTACTGTTCATAGTTTGACTATTTCATAGTTTGACTGTGTGTGTATACATTATTTTTCTAAAACGGTGTGGGGTGAATATAAATACAGATCGAGACTAGGGTTGAAATCATAAACTGAAAGTTCACAATTAGTTCCTATTCATGCATAATTAATATGCTTAGGGAGTGCATGGATGTGGACGGAGTTGTTGAAGGTGTTGCTTTGGATCTGGGGTAAGGGTTGGGAAAATTCACTAAACCGTGGGTACCGGTTCATCAGTGCGATCGCTGGGTCCCGACATATTCGCTGGTGATATGTGATGAGCTATGTGAGGTTTAGTGAAACATAACGTATCGTGCTACCTCAGCACTAGTATGAATGTGTACATCAAAATGTTATAATTTGGGCGGGTTTAACGCGACGGATATGTATGAAACGATTGGGGATGAAGCCGACGATCAGCTCCTTCTACCCAAAACCACAGGGATACGAAGTGAATTTCCAGTCTCGATCGAATTCCGCCGAGAAAACGATACATCACCTTGAACACTAGTTGTGCCGTATAAGCATTGTATTTCGGGGTGATATTGACTCAGCACCGTTCGGTATTTCTGTTCACCTCCCATGTTAAGCATGCTTTTCGGTGTTGTTAAACTGTTGAAATACTTCGCTACTTACTTAGGTAGTGTGTTTGGTGTGCATGTAGTGAATATATGCTTTGGGATGGTATAAGTCCTACCTGGTAGTATATAGCAGTCAACCTCATATCACCAGTATTTTGGTTCACAGTCGCAGTCATTCATTCCGCAATCGACTTCGTCGAGAGGAAAAAATAATAAAGGCGAACACTACTTATGATTCACATTTGTGTAATTCTCAAATCTATCGTGACGTCTTCGGTCACGTATGAAACAAGGCTCTTGTAACCTAGCATAAACACTTCCATACTCGTATACACTCGCTTCCAAACCCACAAACACCCACAAAGCAGCATACACAATCTACACACACTTACAGGCTAGCTCGAATCTACGTGCCCATGACATTACACTACACATACGTGACTCATGTCGCAACATACCCGCACAAATATATATATATATATATATAAACACGCATATGTAAGTATGCTGTTTACTCAGGTACGGGGGTGCATTGCACTCCCATACTCTTGTGTATACAGCCATGCCTACGTGATCATGACTTCACCTATCCACGCACCTACAAACACCTCACTCTCGTATCTGTCCACTCCCATAGTACGGCGGTTGTTCATTACGCCATGTGACACTCTGTAACAATAAAAGGTTGAGGGACAGGCGAAATGGCCATTCCCATAAAACATGAATACCTTCTGAAATCTTATCGATCATTCCTGACAATCATTCAACATACACAGACGTACCCACTCAGAACTCAGGTTTACGTCGCCATCCTTTGTTCCTCCCAACAGTGCAAGCTTCTGGATAGTCTTGTCAATACGGCTCGAGTATTCTACAGGATCTTCACCCTACCATCGAGATCGCGTCAAACTCCTGAGCTACCCTGCGCTTCTCCATGATTGTCTATGGAACACAGGAGTCAGTCATGACTTTCCATGTGCCGCTTGGGGATTTGGTCTCTTGATATCCTAGTCAAACACGGGAGGTCAGAGTCAAAAACTTCCAACGAAAACTCCCAAGCCATCCTAGCACGCACGATGGTTGAAGCCGAGTGTCTCAACAACCAACAACCAGTCCTCGTGAGTGAGGGAGTCATCTGCTTCTGGCACCGGGTTCGATGCGTCTCTGTACGGGTCTCTACACCCTTTAATTCCGGTAGACGATGTGAACTTCGCTTGCCAGAAAAGCCACGTGTCCCTCTTGTTGAGCTTGGGGGGGGCGATTGCTACCTCTGCGACATATGCCAGCCCCACCGGAAACCGACCTCCTATCAGTGGCCTTGCTGGCGTAGTCAGCATCCGCATCTGCAACCAGCTCTAGTCCACTGCCTCGCTGAAAAGAAATGCCAACATCACTCGTGAAAAAAACATACGGTGGTGTGCTGGCTGCCGGTATTCTAGTGATTGGGATGAAGGTACTTTGACGATCTCGGAGCAAGCTTTCGCTGAAAACACAGCCTTGAAATTCGGCGTTAGTTCGGGTAGGAGAAACACACTTGCCAAGGGCCTCCAACTCGGAGAGTTCGGTGACGCTGAACCCGAGAGCGACTGGCCTTTCCGTGAACTGGCAGGGTGCTTGATGTGGCTTTCCAATCAGACACGTCCGGGTATTGCGAATGCAGTGAGAGCGGTAGCCAAGTACACGAACTCGCCCAGGGAGGTACACCGGGAGACACCGGTTGATATTTTAGAGTATGTTTTTTTCACGAGTGATTTTGGCATTACTCTTCAGAGAGGCAGTGGACTAGAGCTGGTTGCGTATGCGGATGCTGACTACGCCAGCACGGCCACTGATCGGAGGTCGGTTTCCAGTCGGCTGGCATGTGCGCAGGGGCATGCGTGTGCTTCTTTTCGAGGACTCAGAAGTGCGTGACGCTTTCGACCACCGAGGCCGAGTACGTAGCACTGGCAGACACCACTAAGGAGGCGTTTTTCTTGCGGTATGTTTATTTTCCTGGTCTCGGTTCTGCATGCATCGCGGTTTTTGAGGACAACAAGGGGGCAAGGCACCTGGCTCATGACCCGGTGTGCGCGTCGAATTCGAAACACATGGACACTAGGCACCGCTTCCTGCGAGAGCTTGTATTCAGGGAGAGTTTGAAATTGTTGCCGAAGAGTCTGAGCAGCAACACGCAGACTTCCTGACGAAGGCACTCGCCGGTCCAGTTTTCCGCTTTCACCGGGATTTTATGAACACTTGATTTTTGAGGGTGGCGAAATATATAATTATTTAGTACACGTTAGTTTCGCTGTTTCTAGAGTTTGATAATGACATTTGAGATTTTTCATTTTCACTTTAGCATTGGATCCCAAATGATTTTTTTCCATTTCTAATGACCAAAAACTACGGAGTGGAGGACTCGTTTCTTTGCTGATTCCAGGCTCATGAAACAACGATTTTTCTGCGTTCAAACAAAATGACGTCATTATGTTTTGGACTCGGGTATTTCGGAATCCGGATGGTTTAAGACGTGTGCCAGCGAGGAGGCCGTTCCCTGTTAAGAAACCAAGTTTTGGGACTGCTACCCTAGTACACTCGTTTCAATCATGTTTTCACCAGCCTATGTATATGCCCGTATGATAACTGTGGTGAAAATCCACTAGGTGCGGCAGCTGAGTGCGGATTGATGTTGGGAGATTTATGCTTTCGAACAGCAATGTGTTTTGGATTCTGGACTTTGGTTTTCTAACTTTGCTTTTAGAATTTGGGGGCGGCAACGTTTTGGTAAACTACCCAGGGTCAGCCCTGCGTAATCAGTCTATGTTTTTTGTCAAACCAGCCCATTGGTGAGACCCAGCTGAGCCAAATCGTTTAGTTAATATCCTGCAACGAAGGGTCACGCCCAACTGTTACCGCTTGAGCGGGGTAGGGTTCACTTGACCGTGCAGTAGATTCTCGAAGGACAGATGAGGATTATGCGTATATTAGCTGGATTTTGGTACTTTAGGCGCGCATGGTACTTTTGGGAGACAAGTAAATATTTATCAACTTTCGAAATAAATACTTTTCTCGATTACTTTGTCTACTGCTGTAGCTTGACGTTATTTTGTTCTGAATTGGCGCATTTGGAATCTGAATGGATTTCGGTATGTACCCAGCCGGGAGGCAGTTGTCTAATTCAATAGTGAGTTTTGGGACTGCTATTTTAGCACACTTGTTTGCAGCCCCATTCTCTGGAGCTGATAACCGTTTCACAAGGGAGGCTGAGTGCTCATTATCGGGCTGGTGTTTGAGTTTTCGGATTTTGGAATTTGGATTTCAGCTTTGATTTTCGGTTTATGGATTTCGGATTTGATCATTTGGTTTTGGACTTGGGATTTTATAACTTAGGCCTTAGGTTCGCGAAGATTGATGTTGGGTGCTGTCCCTGAATTGCGTCTCTAGATTTATGGAGTGCCTTTCAAGGACCATGGTGCTGCAATCTTGCTTGTCACAATAGTACTGGGAGGATATTGATAGACCGTATTTTTCATTGAATCGTTTCACCCTGAGGATATGATAATAGTATAGCATCATGCCGTACCATTTACGAAGCAGGGAGGCTGTTTATTGTATGCTTGGGTTTGATACGAATATG
The DNA here is from genome assembly GCA_012845835.1 of Undaria pinnatifida. NCBI lineage: Eukaryota > Phaeophyceae > Laminariales > Alariaceae > Undaria > Undaria pinnatifida. The sequence goes on from JABAKD010000011.1 coordinate 11,897,469, forward strand.
CATATCATGATGGTTGAGTATAGCATGGGTTTCCAGTGATAGAGTGGCTACATGTTAGCGGGATAACGGTATGGTGGAAATATTCTGGTTCATTGGTCGCTTTTCTTCCTGGCGAGCGCACTCCACGCTGTGCCTTGGCTAGGAGCAACATAATATATGTGTAGGTCTTTTACTTGTCTTTATACCAGTGACTTCACTACCCCAATACTGTTCGCTCAACGGGTAAGCCCTCTACGCTTCGTAGGGATCCACAAACAAGCCCCAAAACTTCAATGGCGAGCGCACTTGAGTCATGCGGTCGTGCAAATCCCTTGAGGGGCTGCGATGGTGCGATGGGCGCAGAGATTTGGTTGTTCCTCGAAACGGGTCGCTGTAAGGATATTGTCGAATATTGAGTATTTCTATGGCAAAATTCTTCTTTTGTCTCTAAAAAGAGGAAGCTGCTCATTGGTCCTTTCGGCAATTACTTGGAAAAAACGACAGTTTCCTCTTTTTTTGAAAAAAAAACTGTACGTAGCATGTCTTACATACTCCCTTACGGGACCTTTTCCCTTAAAGTGCGGACAACAGTCAATAAGGGAGCCCAAGTCCCATATACGGGGCCACTATACAGTCTCCCGCCTAAAAACGCCACACAGACTCCTACAACTTTTGAGAGGGGCCAAATTCGCGAAGGCACGTCGGTCGACCAACTATGGTCCCTAAAAAGGGGCCACCTACTCTTACTGTGCTTCGAAAGCGTCGACATTTTTTCACCTGGTAGTAGCCGTAGTCCATGAGGCACATAGTCACCCATGGATCACCCGTGCCCACCTGTCCAAGCAGCGCACGTTTCACGTAAGGTTATAATACACGCCGATCGTGTTCTATCGTAGATTAGGTTTTCTCGTGGATAATATTGTATGCACACTGCTTTCGTAGGTGGTACTTTACGAAGAATATGCCTTGCGTACAAAAACATTTGCGTGCTGCATGTAGTGTTTAACGTAGACACGCGTTATCGCAGGTTACAATGTTTTCACGTAGACATGACGTTTTTCGTCCATTACGCCATGCGTAGATAGTGTTTCGAGTAAAACATGCTGTCTACAGCGTGCGACTTTCGAATATATAGTACACGGTACACATGCACGTTTTCCGCAATATGTGTTACCAGGTACCAGGTACACGGTAAGCAGAGTCTGATACAAGCTTCCCCTTTGGGATGCGGTTAGCTTAAGCCCTGGGGGGGGGGGTGCCGCAAGTTGACAAGAAGGAACACAGACAGGGGTTCCTAAAAGCTGTACATACCAGGTTTAAAAAAAAAAAACTCTTGAAAGCTAACAGAAAAACTAGCTAGTCACTACTTCGTAGCCGCCACCGTAGCCGGGCAAGTCAGGCCGACCAGCCCAAACCAGATTATAGTTTAGTTCACAAGGGCCCTGCTCGGAATGTGGGTAGCTTGAAATCACGGGGGGTGTCGCAAGCGAGAAGGGGGAGCAACAAGCGTTCCCATATACGAACGATACCAGGTAAGAAATTGATTAAGAATTCAAATAAAAAAAAGTCACCGCGCAAGTAACCGGGCAAGACCAGGCCAAACGAGCTTATAGCAATATTTTTATACCTCGCGCAGTCCGATGGGCAGCCAGAGCAAGTCCGGGTCAGCATCCTCCGAAGAAAAGTCCAGCGAGGTTGACGGCACAACCTGCACCTGGCCCACCTATAAATAATCAAAATAGTAACAGTATAGTAGTGGAAGGCATTTATGGGGAGGGGAGGGGGGTCATACGAAGTACGGTATTGGGCCGGTGTTGTGGCTTCCTCTTCAACCCATTTATAGAGTAATCAACCCATTTATAGAGTAACTAGTGGTACTCCCGAAATATGCCCGTTGCCGGCCGGTAGGGCGGACAACAACAAATTGGTGCTGTATCCTCTGTATTAAGTACTAAAATAACAAAATAATAACAGAGCAGTACGACAGTGCAGCAGTACGTACGGTAGTAAAGGTATCATCCTCTGAATGTAAGTACTAAAAAAACAAAATAATAACAGGGCAGAAGTACGGCAGGGCAGCAGTACGTACGGTAGTAAAGGACAGAGGAGTGCAGCAGTGGGGACGGTGGTACTGCCAAGCACCCAGTGGGAGGCCGGTATTGCAGAAACAAAAAAAAGGTTCATCTCCCACAGGACGAAAAAAGACTTCCACGTACGGAACGGCCCACCCACCCACCACGGACGACGCAGTGCACCCTCCACCCACCCACCGACCAACCCTTTACTACATACAGCAGAACAGCAGTGCAGCAGTACGTACATCAGAATAACAGCAGTGCAGCAGTACGTACATCAGAATAACAGCAGTGCAGCAGTACGTACATCAGAATAACAGCAGTGCAGCAGTACGTACAGCAGTAGACCTGGTACGCGGGGCGCAGTTAGTTGGTCGGTTCTTGAGGACTTTGTATGAAACAGGAAACAGACGGGGGGGGGTTCATTTTTTTGACGATACTCGGCCATCTCGGGGAGCGGGCGAGCCGCCGTCCACCACCCACCCACCACCCACCATGCACCCACGAACCTACCCAGGACAGCAGAACAGCAGTGCAGCAGTACGTAGAGCAATACACCTGAAGCAGTACGTAGAGCAATATACCTGACAGGCGAGCAGCAGCCGATTTGTTGGTTACAATGCTCTCGGGCTGGGCGGGATTCGCCACTGTTAGGCCAAGCGAAAAGCGCTCGCGTTGCCGACTCTGCGCACGGCGAGCGGCGACGGCTGCACGCTGCTGTGATTGGTCCTGGTGTTGTTGTGCTTGCTGTTGACGCAGGCGCGCTTGTCGTCTCGTGCCCATGGCTCTGTCCATGGCTCTGCCCATGGCTCAAGTGGCCGAAAAGCAATTCGAAAGTTTAATATAGTTGGAGTTCGAAAAAAGAAATATAGCGGGCAGCGACGAAGAAAAAGCGGGGGGGGGGCAAGCGAGCCGTCCCCGGGAATGCGATTTCCACGCTCCCCCCTCGCCGAGGTGGGGCACCGACGCCCGTTCTTTCGCCGGCACGCCGTAGTGCTGCTGTGCGGATGGGACGTGGCGGCACAGCAAGGCCGCCGGAGGCCGAGTGGAGCTCGGGAGTCGCCGCTTTTTTGGAGGGGTGTTATATAACCAAGATATTTCAAAGATCCAAAAAAACGTCACGACCACCTTAGCGTATTATATAATAAGGATGTGGACAGAAACACGACACACGCCTCCAAGACAAACGCAAAAACTCACCAAAAATTTGATCTCACTGCCAATAGCATCTCAGCAGTTTGATTGACGACAAAAACACACTGCGTGAAGGTACCGAAGGTTTCAACTCAAAACACGTACAAAATACCTGGTATCTTAAATAACCGCACCTACGGTTTGGGGTACAGATCACTCAGGAATAATGTGGAATAACCGTTGCAATAGTAAAACATGAACCCTCCTGGGACTTGAGGAGAAAAAACGGTCGAGGTTAAATGACGAAACAGCTGAGGTAGGGCTGGTCACTTCACCGTTCTAACCGCAACCCGAGGAGTCGTGCGAAAAGCTTGCAGCATATCGGTTTGCTCGCCATCCTATAGCGCGCTCGCACTACTAGTAGACCGCTGTCACGGAAACAGAAGGATACGCCAGGTAGCGCTGGATTGCGAAGGAAAGCGAGTCAAAATGATGCAGGACACGTACTTCGTATCAAAATACGTGGAGGAAGCGCGGCGAGCTCAAGCATCATTTTTGTCCATCCGCCGGAGGAAAAACACAAGGGGTGCATCCCATTCATTTCTCATTTTAATGGTCACCTTTTTCTGGGTCCCCAAAATGGTAAATACTGCATGTAAACACCTCTCAACCAGTACCGTATTACACGCAAGACAACACAACCCTTGGGATGAATCACGTAGGATAGACAACACACCTCCTCAGGTGACCTTCGTAGGGTAACACACCCCCTGGGGAGAAAAGCGAGAATACGATCGATAGCACACCCCCTGACGTGAATAAGGTAGGGTAACACACCCCGTGGGTCCAATTGCGTAAGGTAACACACCCCCTGGGGTTAATAACGTAGGGTAACACACACCTGGGGTGAATGACGTAGGATAGATAACACACCCCCCGGGGGGTGATTTGCGTCGGGTAACACACCCCCTGGAGTGAAATTACATAAGGTAACACCCCCCCTGGGGTGACTAACGTAGGATAGATAACACACCTCCTGAGGTGAACAACGTAGGGTAACACACCCCCTGGGGTGAATTGCGAAAATAGATAACACACCCCCTACGCTGAATTACGTCGGGTATCACACCCCCAGGGGAGAATAGCGTAGGATAAATAACACACCCCCTGAGCTGAATTACGGAGGGTAACACACCCCCTGAGGTGGACTTTACTAGCATACCCCCCGCGATGAATTTTAGAGTCGAATTTCTCCAAAACGAGGGCGGCACACCCGACCAAAATGGGCAAGCTTGGGGCAGATCTCGTCGAAATCATTCCATAAGACACATCGCTCGGCGTGTGTTCTCTCTCCGCTGTCGACAAAACCAGATTGTAGCCCATCAGTTGGGGGTGTGCTATCTCCCGTGATATATGGTATTAAGTACAACAACTACTCGGAGATGAATGACAATACGCGATCATGCACTAGGATTGAAGAGAAACTCACCTTTAACGAGAAGATCTCTTCTGCGCCCTGTCCACCTCCCCCCGCACCCCCCTCCTTCCCCTTCCCACCCCCATCCCCCGCAGGAATAACGCCCTTCCCTTCAGCCGCCTCCCCATTCTTTCCGGCCGAGGATGCTTCGCCCCCAATCCCTTCCCCATTAACGCCTCTATTATCCCCTCCCTTAAGGTCGCTTGTCCCAGTGGAGTCTGGTGGTAAGTCTAATGCAGGTACGGCAACGACGGAAGCGCTGTTAGCTCCCCCCGTCCCTCGGGCCGCCCTTGCGATAGCCCATATCGTGCTGATAGGGTAAAGCGGGAAATGGCGGAGGAGGGGGGGGGGGGCGCGGAGGCGGGCGGAGGGGGGGGAAGGGGGGACGGGAGGGCGGGGGAGGGTAGGGATCGAGGTGAGGTAGTGTAGTGGATACCGGTCATGGTTACCGTCTAGAGGGGTGTACTAAATTCTTATACGGCCAGTATTTCTCAAGACTATTGACCCTCACACCCCTACAATGCCGGGACGGAGCATGTCGGCTTTTCACTGACCAGGCACACATCGCTTGCGCCAAGCGCGAAGCGCCGTTAGGTGTTCGGCGAAGTCGCATGAATAGTGTAGGGCGCGGGGGGGGGATGAGTCGAAGAGTAGTGGATATCGATCGTTGGTACCGAGAGGTTAGTCACTTTCGTCAGTGACGCTCGGAAAAGTATGGGCCGCGGGAAAGGGCGAGACTGGTCCATGTCAATTCCATACTACTCCGTAAAGCAAGTGCCAGGTACTGCGCTACTGCTGTACGAAAGTCATTAATAGTCTACAGCAGGACCGATCGGGGGAGGAAAGAGCACATCTACACCTATTGGGCTGCACATGGCACCTACCGCCCGACGGACGCTACTGGTGTACACATAGCGCTGTTAGTAGACGAAGCGGTCTTGGTAAGCGCGCACTTCGGAAGCTATGATATAGATAGTGCCCGTGTTTGCTGGACACATTTGCATTTTGACGACAGTGCACAGCAGCAGCCGCGCACACTTAAGTGTTGAATCTAGAAAGACTGCTATGCCGAAAGTACAAAGTTACAACAGTGGCCGTCGTAGTGTCGATGACGAGAAGCAGCAATGGTTGAAGCAGTGCCAACAGCTGTTGGCGGTGATGCGGGGCGTGTTGGTGTGTCCACAAAGGCACATTATTATTTTATTTTGTTTTATTAGCCATCACTTTTACTCTCCGGCTCAACTCATAACAGGCGCGTGCTACAACATCACATGATTAATACGACACAATACGCCGTAGGATACTGCTGTGATGACATCTTGATAAAATAATGTATTTTGCCAATGTGAAAGCAAGCCTGCTTCGCCGCTACGTTTTCCCAGCACTGCGGTCTCACAGCACCGCCACCAACAAGCAAAAGAGTAGTTGCACCAAAATACCAAATCGGTATATATCATACCACGCACTGCTACTTACCAGATACCTGGCACCAGGCAGAAATTATCGTGGCCGTGCGAACATTGCACACCAGGCAAAGAGGCCGCCGTAGTACCGGTACTATTGCTAAATACTGGCACCTACTACCTGTTGCAGCACCAGGTATGATAGATGATAGCACCACGTGCGTTCCTTCACCTCTGCCACATCGATGGGAGGTATTGGATGTGGCCTTCGGGATATATACAGTGGGGTTCCCGATAGTGCCCGTGAGACAATACTCTTTACAGTGGGGGGTCTCCCGATAGTGCCGGTTAAATAGTGCCACTGCTCTCTACAGTGCCGGCGAAATCGCTTGACAGGACACGACCGGAACTTCCTATAGTAACTCTAAACATTGCCTCTCTATTTCCAAAACGCCTTTGCTTTGACGTGCCGGTCTATATTGGGCTGGCACATATCGGCACTATGGGGCAGTAGACTTGACCGCGTTCTCACCACCTCACACATACCAGATGAAGTACAAAAAAATATTACCAGGTACGTTTTTTCAGGTGGTCCACACATTTTTTTCAGACAAAATCCAAATCGCGCGGCGAAGCGGCGCGAAGGCTAGCAGCGTTAGCCTGGGCTATAGGTTTTTTTAACCCTAACCCTTTTGTTATTGGGATTGCCTGCTCCATCCCAGTCGGGGGTGCAGTGTCAGCCGATATCAGCCGATACCGCGGGACTACCACCGCCGGTACGGGGGTTCTTGCTGAACCGGTTTTCCCCATTTCCCTTTCATCCCTGTCGTCCCTTTCTTCGCCCCTTTTATTTATATGCTTGTTTCCCTTTTTGCTTTGCGTTTTCTGTTTCCTCTTGGGTACCGTTGAGGGCTATGGCTATGGAGGCGATGGTGCCGGTATGAACACAGACGTCGAAGGTACAGGGAGGAGATGACAGACCAGGCAGCCATGCTCCTAACCCTCTAGTAATTGCATTCGGAACCCAGCTTGGGTGCTGCCTCGACGCCGGCTGGGTGGTGTCATCATCGTGCCGTCTGCTTTGTTGCTGTGTTTTGGCTTCATTATTTAGCTTCGTTTCTGTATTGGGTACGGGGGCGACGATGCCGGTATGGGCACCGCCTGTCGTCAGAAACATATTGTGTCCTTCACGATAAACCTACCTTTCCACCCATCTGCAACCAGCATCCAGTGTCCGTGCCGATGCCTCCTACAGAGACATATTCTTTGTATTATATCTGGTATACGACTATAAAAATAAAATACACTCCAGCTGTGAGATCGAAGAAAACGTCGAAACTCGTCTTTTGCAAGCTGTGTCTCCTCATTAAGGATATGGGTCATTATTTTATAAAATTAAATTATGTATAAACTAACCCTAACCCTAACCCTAACCCAATGAAACGCAACAACGCGTCAACCATGTTGTCAAAAAAGTGGTAAGCTCTACTGTTCCTTGTAGTCTTTCGTGTGCATGCTTTCTTTCCTTCTCTTTTTTTGCTGCAAATGGTCTGGTGTGCTGGCTTTTGCTTCTTTTTGTTTTTCGCCCGCGTGCTCATTGCGGTTGGCATTGCATGGCCACATCACCTTGCGTATCTACTATTAATATTATACGATACGAGTATCTATTATCTGATCTTTATCGTACCTGGTAGTAGTTTGTGGCCACAGAAATCGTCTCTTGATGAGTCATTAGCACGGGCACTGGTCGTGCTCTTGTAGATGTAGATGGGCGGAAATATCAGTACAATGTGAAGAACACACATGTCACAGGTGCAGGACACACATGTCACAGGTGCAGGACACACATGTCACAGGTCACAGGCGCAAGGCATGGCTTGATCTCCGCCAGGGCCCTCGACGCCCTCGAGTGATGCATGTACCGCCGTGGTATGGCGTAGTTTCAGTTTCATTTTGCTTGTCTTGCGTCTTGTGTATGTACGAGTATCTTAATAGTTGAAACATTGCACAGATGTCGATACTAATTGGAGTCGGCGAAGGTGTTTGCTTTATTAGATTTTGGTAGTCGTCTTCAACTTCTGTGTGTGTGTCTCCACATTAAACCGTTCTTTCTACCATATACACCCAACGAAGTCAGTACACTCAGTCTCCGTGCTGATTCTTCATTCTAGAGATACAAATTCTGTGGTCACAGACTGTGAAACAGAGTAAACTAAAACCAAACACTTGCAATTGATCATGGTAAAGCAAGCGAAATGCTAGCGTACCGGGTACGAGAACACAACAAAACAAGCTCAACCATAAACAAAAGAAGGGGAAAAGTCAACTTGTGTGCGTTGGTTATTTGTTTAGTTCAATTGCGAAGGCAATTGAGTTAAATCGAAACACGACGTGCATGAAAATACGTGGAAGTGTGGTGAGCTTCACCCCTTTGGAGCCCCCGAACCCCTCCCTATACTAAATCCAAGTAATTTTGTCCCCAAAAACGGGTTTCCAGTTGTAAAGGCGTTAAGGTTTATTTTCCCCATCCGCCGGAGGATAACAATTAATATATATTTTCATTTTTTATAATATACATTTCAATTGGTTCAGTTACATTTCGAGAATTACATATACCTGGTATTATACTATCAATAGTATAAGTCTCGGTCGGCAGTCGTAAATTAATTTTGGCTGTCAGCCAGCTCGACAAAAGCGGTTCCTTTTGATTTTCGTGTAAATAAACCACCTACCATACATACGATAGGGCAGTATAGTGGACACTACAGTAAAAAAATTATAAAATAGTTATGATGTCAGGTCTAGCTCAAAATTCCCCATCTAAAGTAAAATACCAACACTAACCATTATAATGAAGAACAACAATAATATTTATGTAAATAAAAAAAAATAGCAGGGCTTTTCACGGGTCGGGTCGGGTCGGGTCAGCTGACATGACCCGACCCGTGAGAATTTCGAGACGTCTTGACCCGACCCGACCCGCTAGATTTGGAAAACCTCCTGACCCGACCCGACCCGACCCGCGAGGTTTTGAACCCTCCTGACCCGAGCTGACCCGACCCGCCACAATTCGGGTGACCCGCGAGATGCGGGTTTCATGCGGGTCAGGTCGACTTGACCCGTGACATTTCTCACGGGTCAAAGTCGAAAAGTCACGGGTCGAAGCATGTATACCTCGGTTGGTTGGTTGGTCCTTTTGGTCCCTCGTACTTTTCCCAGTATGCCGTGTTCTCTGGTTTTTTTACCGGCACATTGTTTGCAGCTGATGGTTATGTCACGTGGTGTGCGCGCAAAAAATGGGAAAGAAACCGCAACCCACATGCATGGGCATGCCCGTACCGCTAGACCACCGGGTCGACCCGACGAGCGACCCGACGAGCGAGCTAGTTATATGTGCAGTCTCCGGCCCCGGCAAGCAGCCTAGCTGAGCCGCCTCCGGCAGCAAGCCCACAACTGGGGCGGTGGATCTGTCAGCAGGGGCTGCAATCCGCGAGGACGCGTTGTCTGCTGCTGGTGCTTGCTGTTGCCAGGGTGCTGCTGCAGCTGTGATGCTGCCGCTGCTGCTGCTGCTGCTGCTTCGACGGCTGCTCTTCTTGCTTTTTTACGTTTTGTCACATTTCGTACTGGTATGATAATTCGCGAGCTAGCTACTTCTACTGCTGTATTTATCTTTTATCTGTGCAGTCCAGCCCCCGCAAGCAGCCTAGCTGAGCCGCCTCCGGCAGCAAGCCCACAACTGGGGCGGTGGGTCTGTCACAGCAGGGGCTGCGATCCGCGAGAATCCGGGGTCTGCTGCTGGTGCTTGCTGCTGCCAGTGCTGCTGCTGCTGTTGCTGCTGCTTCGACGACGACTGCCCTTCCTTGCCTTTTTACGTTTGGTCACATTTCGTACTGGTATGACCGTAATACTACTACTGTTGTTACGGCTTCAGCCGGTACGGGATTCGCGTCACACTGCTGTATGCCTTGGTACGAGTAGCTGGGGGTACTGCCTGGTGATTGTTCTGCACGCTGTGATGACATATGATTGGAGCGTCGGCACGAGAGAGGCAGGAAGCGGAAAGGTTTGTATTGCCGGAAAGGTTTGTAATGCCGGAAAGGTTTGTATTGTATTTACGGATCCGCGGGTCGGACCCGCGGGGCGCCTGCACGGCAATGGCCCTCAGGTATAATAAGTTTGAAAATGGCGGATCCGCGGGCCAGATACGTGGGTTTGGCCCGCGGGTCTGTCGAAAACTACTCACGGGTGATGATGGCTTCACCCGCGAGTGACCGTATCTCGCGGGTCATGACCCGACCTGGCCCGCGAGATTTTGAAGACCTCTTGACCCGACCCGACCCGCCCCGCGAGATTTTGAAGCCTATTGACCCGACCCGACCCGACCCGCGAGATTTTGAAACCTCTTGACCCGACCCGACCCGACCCGACCCGCAAGTTTTTGAAACCCCCTTGACCCGACCCGCGGGTCATGACCCGTGAAACGCCCTGAAAAATAGGACCCCTCCCAGTAAAAAGCTCACCCACATAGTATATTACAAGTACCAACAACGCAGCTTGTAAAGATGAGTATCGACCCGAAATTAGTCGAACTCACAGCTGACGTTCTGAAAATAATTTATAAACTATCTAGGTAGAAACTCGGACGTACGTATTCGTGCTGCTGTGCTGCTGTGTAACAGAGCAGCACATCAGAAGCAGTACATCAGCTGTACTGAAGCTTCCAGATCCCAAAAACGAGTTTCCGGCTGCGGCTTGGCTCGGACTGGAGAAAGCCCACGGATACAGCAGTTGCCCCCCCCCCCCCCCGCCCGCCAGCAAGACTGAATGTTTATACCAATACCAATGCCAGCAATTGAATGCCAGTGCAGCGTAAAATACAGGGAAGTATACGAGTACATGACCACACGAAACAGCACAGGTACGAACATCTCTTTGTAGTATCACATAACACAAGAGAGGAAGAAAGGCAGCCTGACACGTACAAAATTCAATAATCTAGGAGCCATTATATCGTACTTAGTGTACACCCTCTCCCAGATAAGAAACGCAGCTTGTGCCAGGTAGACAACAGTAATACAAGGAAGCAAGCAGTAACTATTAACGTTAATATTAATGGCCCGTTTCCAGCTTCTTAAATTATCCTTGTCTAATTCCAAGTGTGTAGTCCCCATGATCGGCAGTACAACAAGCTGTGCCATTTTGCTGTTGGCGTTGATGCAGAGCGGTGAGATGCAACCCTGCTCGACATTATGTGCATGCGGCTGTGATTACGTTGCTGCGTTGCTACATAAGCTCTGCGTGGATACGAGCAGGAGCGACGTCGGATACACTACTACTACTACTACTGCTGTAGTCACAAATCTCTCAGACATCGTCTTGAGGTGCCCCCCCAGAGCCCAACACAAGCTTGAGCGGAGGAACCGAGAGTCCCCCATCCCTCCTCGGAGCAATGGCACTGATTCTGCATCGACTATTAATAGAGGGCGCTGGCTTTCGAGGAGACATGGTGCAACAATGCGTCCGCAAGGATGACGTGAGGTACCAGTGCGGGTACTCTTCCTGGCAAAGAGATGGGGGGGTTATCGTCGCCTGCAGGGTGTTCACATGAGGGCCGCCGAACTACCGGGGGTGATACGGCATCGTACCAGGTGATGGCAGTGTCATACCTGGTACGGGGCTTGGTGTTGTACTACTATGTGTGTACTTCGGGGGTAAGTAAGTTTCAGGAACAACTCACAGGACAGCCACAGCCAGCACCAGCACCAGACATGTCCGGCCGCGCCTTGGGCTGGGAGCGCTCCCACGTGGCATCCGTGTCGATGGCTGATATCAGTCTCGCGGGAAGCCTCCAGGCGGCACGGTGCAGCCTACGCCGAACCGAATATGGGTTGTGTTGTGTGGTGCGACGGTTCAAAATTTTATTTCATGTCCCCTTTCTTCCGATACTTAAGTGCAAATTATTTTGTGGAAACCCCTGAGATTCTCTCGGCTCCTACTCTCAGCAGATCGTCGAAGCACGGTTGCTGTGCTAGGGCTATAGGGCCAGGACTAGCACGAAAGAGCGTTGGCTAGCTCCGAGAGGAAATAAAAAACGTTGAGCCTGGGGTACTATTTGTTTCCTGTTGTGGAAGCGGAGAGGGAAAAGAGTGAGCGGCAGCACAGCTGCGAGCCTTTTCGAGTTGAACCTGTTGTTCTGTGTCGACTTTCGACTTTCGAGCTTTCGAGCAGGAGAAGGGAGAAGGAAGTGTTGATGCTTCCAAGGACCTGTGCCGTCGCTGAGCGAAACGGTAGCAACAACCGTTGACCCGTTGCCGTGGTAGCACCCGCGCCCTCACGAGGTGGGTGGCACTATTTTCCACCCATACTGCTCCTGCGAGCACACAGCAATCTCCAGCCTGGGCGGCGCCAGGCAACGCAGACACGTGTGTTGTTGCTCGAACTGAGTACAGCACAGCAGCACCAACATCAGCAACATCAACAGCAACAACTGCAAGACGTTTTCAGCAGCAGTCGCTTGTCTCCTGGCACGGTAGACATGCCTAGCCTCAGCATCAGCGGTGCCTGCAGGCTATTCGACAGGCAGACCTCATGGGACCTTTCTCTCCGAAAGATTCGCTGCTTCTGGGTGTTGTTTGGAGTGCACCTGCTCCTGGCTCGTACGTGTAGCAGTTATGCTGCATCTTCTGGGAGTGCCGCGTCGTCATCAGGGAGCGGAGTATTTCCCGTGTACGTGCGAGCTGGTGATGGTGTTGGTCACGCTGATGGAGGCGATAGCGGTGATGGTCATGGGTTTAGCGGTCGTGAGACAGGATGCAGCGGGTGTCGAGGGCTAGCGAGCTCTTATTCTGGTGGTGGTAGTGGTGGTGATGCGGGCGTTGCTGGTGCTGGTGGTGGTGCTACGTGCGGCTCGTCTGAGGAGGATGCCTGCCCAGATATTCGCAGGTGCCTCGTGCGTGTGTGGCGCGTGACGTGTACTTGTATGCTTCGTTGTATACTTTAAAGTATTTCATTAGGGTTGGGGGTTGGCTGACTAATAGTCGCCGACTAGTTAATATTTGGGTAGGCTAGGTATTAGTATTACAGTTGATGGCCGGTCGCCCCGGTGGCGTATCAGGTTATCCTCGAGCTTGGATAGGTCAGTTTAGTGAGTTCGAGCCCCGCCGAGTGCATACTCGTATAAAGTCGTTAGGACTTTTTCTTGTCCACAAATTGACTTGCGGAAAGCGCGAGAACGTGAGTTAGCCACACTCGATGAAATATCGACGAGCAGTGGGATTGCAAACCTATGCCCGATAAAAATTGAAGGCGAGAACCGGGGGGAAGAAGGGACGGCACCCGTGACCACGGCTTGTCCAGAAGCTGGAAAGTAAAAGTGCGAGAAAAAAAAAAAGATCAAGAAAAAAGTACAGGTGGCAGGTGGGTGGCAGGTGGTTGCGGGCGGTAGTTTGCGTTTGCGAAGTTTTGCGTTTTCGTTTCGCATGTTGGTGTTGGGGCTCGAAAGGCAGGAAGACTCGAACCAGCTGGTTGGTTTGCTGCCCTACCCAACTACCAGGCGTCAAGGTTCAGGCATTCACGAGTGATCGATTATGTTGCTGCCCGTCTGTTGTACGAGTAGTGCCAAGCCATGAGTATGCTGCCGACCAACGTTTGAAAGGAGAGCACATTATTTAGTCGTAAGGGCCCCACAGTTTGGGGTTTTTGCGAGTCGCGCAATGGTTGATGAGAGAGGCGAGTCGCGCAATTGTTGGTGAGAGAGGCGAGTCGACGTCCTTGAATAATAACAAAAGCAACACGTGGGAACTCGCCCGCCGCAACGCCCTCTACTACTGCTGCAGTAGTCTTAGATCATCGGGCGTTGTTTAAAACTCGAACCTACCCCCCCACCCATCCCAATGCCGTCCTTAGCGCTCTACAAGCGATACCGGAAGATCTACCTGCCGGACAGCAGTTACCGGAGCTGAGACTGCTTCCGGGCTTGTACACAGGGGATGGGAATGTGTTCATAGGGGGTCCTGGAGACCTAGATTACCCTTCCACAGCAAGGTGAGCCCGTCAACTCCTCCTCTGCGGCTGTACTTGTTGTTGTTGTTGTTGATGTTCTCACATGAACTCGCATAATCAATTCCGTGGTCACAGGACAGGCTCCAGTCACTCCGGAGCTGGGGAATACCCCAGGGAAGAAGCACAAACAAAGCAAAGGTGGTACACGCATACTTCGAAGTATATCACAGCTGACGCCATTTATGCCTCCACCAGAAACATTTCAAAAGTATGCCGCTTGCCACCCAAGAAAGACTACCACGTATTTATTACACGTAGTACCTATCACTACGCATACGCATGACAGCCGCAAGTCAATTGGAAAAAAGAAACAAATACGAGATAAGAAGATAAAGGAAAGGAAAGGAAATAAAATAAAAAAGAAAGCGAAAAACGAAAAAGATGAGGAAAGAAAAGAAAAGAAAGAAAAGCAACAAAAAGACAAGACAAGAAGAGGAAGCAAGGAAAGGAAAAGAGAAAAAATATCATACTAGCAGACCCTAGGAACTGGCTAAAGATGGCATTGGGCTCATGGAGGGTATCAAGTGCATCATCAATGGCACTGGGGAGAGAACGCAACAAGGCGAAGAAGTCAGGGCGGTCTTACGCTATCTTGTGACGGTCATTAGAAGGCCCACATGTTTCAAGACGATGATGGCCAGACCCACACTTCAGTCTCTTGGGCAGGACGCCCTCCCTCCCCCCTCCCCCCTCTTCCCCTCCCTCCTCCCCCCGGCCGCTTAGAGACGCCGACGGTGGATGGCGCTGCCGCATCCTTTGCGCGTCGCTCTGCAGCTTTGCGTCTCTCCGTCTCATGCCATTTCCGCATGAACAACTCGGCTCCCTCCTCTACTCGTCGAAACCATCTGCCGGCTTTCTGAGCAGCGTTTCGGCACCCTTCGAATTTCATTCCAAAGACCGACATATCCTCCTTCAGATGAGCCAGCCAGTCCTTTTCTTGCCCCCCTGAGTAGCCCTTACCCCCAACAAGCTCCCCAAACATCACCCTCTGTGGCAGACACTCCTCCCCCATACGTGCTACGAATCGCGCAAACAATATCCTCCGCTTGCGCACTATCTCCTCTATGCTCTCGGAACCTGTCTTGGCAAGCGCGTCGGCGTACGATAGGGTGTGGTCGTCGCGCTTCCGTTTCCGCCATCCGAGGCATCGGAGGAGCATGGAGTGGTGAACCCGTCGTAGCCTGTCATAGTCAGGCTTGTTCGGGCTCCACGTCATGCAACCGTAAAGTAGTGTCTCGACCACCTCGGCTTTCAGCAGCCGCACCTTCAACCGTAAGCGCACACCCGGGCGATCATAGATTTCCAT
This sequence comes from Undaria pinnatifida, assembly GCA_012845835.1. NCBI lineage: Eukaryota > Phaeophyceae > Laminariales > Alariaceae > Undaria > Undaria pinnatifida. The sequence goes on from JABAKD010000011.1 coordinate 11,912,904, forward strand.
CTTGTACCGCTGGAAGCACGCCCAGGCCCTCTGAAGATGCCGCGTTACTTCAATGCTAAGGTCTCTGTTTGCGGTGGTAGCCCCGCCCAAGTACACAAAGTCGATTTTTGTTTGTATACCGGGCCGGCTGCATTGATAGTGAACGACACCTTCCCTCCGCCTTTGGTTTGCAGGCACATGATATCTGTTTTCGCGTCGGAGACCGTAAGCCCGAACTCCAAGCACGTAGTCACGATCACCGCCATCATCCTCTCCAGCCCTTCTGATGATCGCGATACGATGCCCGCATCGTCAGCGTACAGCATACCCCACAATCTCTGCAATTCCTCCTCCTCCTTCCCCCTCCGCCCGTCGGCTTTGCCTGTGCGTGAAGTGCCCCTCTTCTCGCCTTTGTCCTTCTTTAGTTGGATCTGCATCATGTTGTCTGTGATGGCTGCATCATCGAGGAGGCGTTTCTTGGCCACACGCAGTACCGCCGTGAAAAACATGTTGAACAGCAGTGACGCGAGCATGCATCCTTGCCTGAGACCTTGCCCCACGTCGAACTTATCCGAACACTCTCCATCATCCAACCGCACGCATGCTTGCATTCCGTCGTGGAATTCGCGGATGGCGGCGAGCATTCTCGGTGGCACGCCAAAACGAGAAAGGACATCCCACAGAAGGGTTCGGTCGACGGAATCATGTGCTTTGGTAAGGTCGATGAAGCACAAGTACAAGGGGGTGTCCTTCTTCCGCGCCAGCTCCTGCAGTTGTCGTACTGCGAACATCATGTCAACCGTCGAGCGTTGAGGTCTGAACCCACACTGTTCCTCCGGCAGAATGTTCTCGCGTTCGCAATAGTCACTCAGGCGACCCGCGATGACTTTGAGGAGTACTTTGCCGGCGTGAACCACGAGGGAGATGCCACGATATTTGCCACACTCAATCCGATCTTTCTTCTTGTGAATCACCTTAATCGTTGCATCTTTCCGTTGTTGCGGCACGCCACCTCCCCTACACACAGCTATGCCTTGCCAGGTATACGGTGTGTATCAACTGCCAGGCGTCTATTAATAGTATACCTGGTACCTGGCATACATTACGGCCATAGAATATCATATCCATCCGCTGGTTCCCGGGCTCAATATATGTCGTGAATTTTCCCAACAATCCCCGAACCCCCTGCCTTTCAACAGTAATTTCAGTTATTATTTCACATTTCTTCAGCCATCCCCTCCCCTACTAAATCCAAATCGCTAAGCCATCTTGCCCTGCCGCCAATCACTCATCTATTCGATACGTTACATGGCTTATAAAACTTGACTCTATGCTTCCAACCAGCATTGTTGAAATCCTGTCCCCTATCGCTCACGAATTCGGTACTTCGTATGGCTTCTTTTATGGGGCTCTGTCGCGCCAACCATGATCGGTGTGGTCGGAAAAATCATGCCTGTTACATGCCGCAACGTGTCGCCCGCCCATTTTTTTTTCTCTACTCCTGTCACGACGGCAACCGCTAGCTGTCGTATATGGCTGTCCAGCTACCTCTCTCTCCACTTTTCGCGACCTAGATCAGGGGCTATATTCCTATATTTTCCTCTGCTGCGGCGGTCCACGACGACAGCCGCTGGTTCTTGTAGCTGTCCAGCTCTATCTCTCTTTCCATGTTTCGCGACCAAACTCAGTGGCTATACGGGGCCCGATCGTTTGTGTGTGATTGTCGTCCTGGTTTTGTAGCGACGCAGTAGCAGCGGCAGTGCGGAGCTCGAGCGCACGCGTTGGTTTGGGCGAGGAAGAGCGTGCATGACCGTGGGCGCTTGGTCGCTTTTCATGGTTTCATTCCGGCATAGACTGCAACTGCAGTTTTTAAGGCTTTAATCACACGTCACAGCAGTTTACAACTTTCACGTTTGCAGCTGAGATGCGGCGAGGCCGAGATCGACACATAATACGAGTTCGTATATGCGAGTATCCGTCATATTTTCAAAGAGCACAAGGCCGGCCAGGGCGGTGGGGAGCATTCATTGATTCGGACGAAGTTATGCATGACCATAGGCCCGTGGTTTCTTTTCATGCTTCATACCGGCATATATGTATTGAATTTAATATTTTTCAATCGTACGCCACGGCAGCCGGTCACAATTTTCAGGCATTTTCATGTTTTGGAGACGTGGCGAGGCCAAGATCGAGAGATTATATCCGTCATATTTGCAAACAGCATAGGGCCGTGCGGGGCGTCGGGGAGCGAGCCCCACCCCGCGCCTCGCCCAGCTGAAAAACCTGCGTGTGCGTGCCAGCTGGCAACACCGCAGGTGCATGCCCAGGAAAAAGCCTTTTTGATATTTGGACTACTGGTTATGTTTTTGATTTTTTATTTTGTATTTATATATTGTTCTGGGTAGATTTGCACGAAGCCAACAGGAAGGGCGGATTCCGAAGTAGATCAGAATGATGATGCGTCGTTGGTGCCGTTACGCAGTCTATGTGATATCGTACATACGAATATACGCCACATTTGCAAACAGCACAGAGCCGGGCTGGGCGGCGGGGTGGAGTGGGGTGCGGCGCAGCCAGCCCCACCCCTCGCCCCGGCCAGCCGTCAAGCCCTCGTGTGCGTGCCTACGATGGTCTCGCCGACTCCGTACATTCACTGACTGACGGGATAGATGGAGATTCATACGAAGGCGAGTGACGTATTCTGTAGTCTATGCCAATTGCAGAAGGAAGAGGTCGACGGAAGTAGCCCCACCCCTTGTCCCGGCCAGCCGTCAAGCCCTCGTGTGCGTGCCTACGATGGTGTCGCCGACTCCGTATTCACTGACGGGATAGACGCAAATTCATACGAAGGCAAGTGACGTACTCTGTAGTCTATGCCAACTGCAGCAGGAAGGGGTCGACGGAATGTGATTTCTCAGCAGTAGCGGCAGCGGCGGAGAAACGTCACTGGGACCCGCACGCGCGCAGAGCAACCCCGCTGGACGCTGGCCATAAGCAATACATTAAGGCCACGGAGGATGTTATTCGTCCCCTGGTACCCGGGCTGAATATTTCAACCTCAATTTTTGAGAAGATCATCACGGTTTCGAAAGACTTGTCACTTTCCACGAATCAGTGGCCACGATGTTACTGATTTTTAATGGAGGCAGCACATAAACCGTACCCAAGCCGTGAGGATCGCAGGCTGGCTTGCTGGGGTCATCAGCACGACGTGCTTGAGCGGCAACTTGGCGGCCCCACACGTTAAGAGGGTTACCGATGTCCTCAATCATGACGTCTGTGAAAAAATGGGGGCTCTTGACTTCCTGTGTGTCGAGAGCTCCGTGACGGCTATTTTTTTATCCGACCAACACCGACGCAGGTCCCACACAAGCTCCATCCTGAGGCCTTTTCCTAGTGCGTGCTTCACAGGACGTTCGAGAGACCGAAGGCTAGAGGATGGCCACGGGGCTGTGGTTGGAAAGATACGAGCATAGCGCCCAGTCCGAAAGGACCGCAAAAACGCTGACGCTGGACCCAAGAAAACAGAGTTTACGCCTGTTAGCATACGACGCGCAGGCCTAGGTCTGGTGCAACTACTCGCTGTATATCAAACAGTACACAAATGGCACCGCAAACCCCTGCCACCTGCGAGGCTCATTGCAGTACGTTTCGCTTGGTGTATAGCCTTACACGTGTCTGCGGTGGAACTGGCGCGCGTTGCGCTGTACCGCTGTAGAAATTGCGCTAATTTTGGGGCGTTGTTACGGATAAGAAAAGCTTGGCTTAAGGCAGCCACGCCAAAAGATCTACCACAATTGCTGTTTTTAGGCGCTGCAGTTCGTTGTGGATTCTAAATGTTGAAAAAAAAACTTCCCCGGTTCCTGCTGTATGTTTTTTTTCTTCTTTTTCACACTTCTACTTTCCAGCTTCTGAACAAGCCATGGTCACAGGTGTCATCCCTTCTCCCCCCCGGTTCTCGCCTTCAATTTTTGTCGCGCATAGGGTTCAGCAATCTCACTGCTTGTCGAATTTTCGTCGAGTGTTGCTAACTCACGCTCCCGCGCTTTCCTCAAGTCAATTTGTGCACAAGAAAAAAACCCCACGAATTTATACGAGTCTGCACTCTGGGGGGCTCGAACTCACGAAACTGACCTATTCCAGGCTCGAGGATAACCTAATACGCCACCGGGGCGACCGGCGATAACTGAGGTCGAGGCACACCTGTCAAAACACGTTTACGGTCGTTCGAATCGATGGGGTGTTATCAATGGTTTGAAATCCGCGGACCTAGTAATACCCAAAAATTGTAGATTTTGAACACGTTCACACGTCACATGACATTTTTGCACTCTTTTTAACACAGATAGTATGCCTTTGGTCGAGTATACAGGATGGCATTGTACTCAAAACGACATGAAAACAACTGCTCGTTACCGTGTTTGGGCGCTGCTGTTTCTTCTGGCTTCAAAACATGCCCAAAATAACTCCGACAATATTGAAAGCGAGCTGATGCCGACATTTTTATGCTAAAGATAGGGCTGCCGGTGTCCTCAGTCATGACGTCTGTGAACAAAGACGGAACTAGCGCGCGAGGCATCGTATCGGGGTAGTTGTTGTGTTTTTTGGGTAATTCATTGTTAATTGCCAACACGAGCGGACTTACCCCCTTTAGCAGCGTAGTGCCGACGTGCGGACAAAACACTTGGATTTAGACTAGGATTAATTTAGGGGCTTGCAACCGGCACGCCAAGACGTATACCACATTAACTGTTTTCGGCCGCTGCTGTTCGAACTGGATTCGAAACATACGAAAATGTCCCCTGTACGAAAGATAGCTGATGTGGAGACCTATCTATCAATCTATCTATCAAACTCATCTAGGGTCGCACGCTTCAACGGGGCGACTCGAGTAGTATATACCCCAATTGGTCAGGTTTTTACACACGAACATGGAGTTTTGTATTACTACTATTAAAAAAAAAAGCAACAACGCGGTCTTTTATCGTTTTTGGGTGCTGCTGTTCCTTCTGGTTTCGGAACAAAACTATATATCTGCAGTGTAGCATGAAAGATAGCTCATGTCGACACGCATCTATCACACTCATTGAGGGCCGTTTATTTCAATGGGGTAACTTTAGAACCGCCAAACTTGATCGCTCCCCTCTATTTTACAATAACTTTTAAACGTGTAAGCGATTTCTAGAATGCGTCCGATAAAGAACAGCATATAGGCCACAACTACGAATAGACCGGTCGAAAAAAAGACGCCCTTCGTATGCAATACCGGGTGAATTTCCTGTGGGACCCCCTTAATAGTAGGCTAGCACAGACTCTGGAAGACACGAGTGCCCAAAATTCTCTATCGCCACAAGGCTGGAAACGAAACGTTAGTTCGTCAGCCTGCCAACACATATATCTTCTGTATGAGTGTGATGCTGTTGTTGAGATTGGACGTTCGTTCTGCCAGCGGGCATGACCAAACAGCGTAGGCTCTTTTGAAGAGAGGGGTATACACACAGTGAAGGCGATGTTGCCTGTGTATGCTGTGCATATCCTCACGGGCTCAGGCTACCTCGAGGTAGTCGATGCCACTTTGGACGGAAATGTAAGGGCCGTCGGGGGTCATAGTATGAGTATCTAAACGCTCCTTGCATTTCCGTCCGTCTAGAGTGGTACTGTGTAAGCACACGGAGATATCTCCGACCCACCCACCTCGCGTACATGTACCATCACGCCCCAAGTGTGCAAGTGGTCAAGAGTAGTGTTGTGGAAGCTGTTGCCAGCAACATCAGCGCAAGTTTTTTGAAGTCAAAACGTTTGCTATTTGTGCCTGCTGCTTTTCAGGTGCTTGCGCGATCTTGATTCCACTGCGTTGCAAGCGCCAGACATTCACGTATTAAACTCTCGGTGTAAACCGTCCGTGTTTCATGTTTGAGTAGTACATCAATGTGTACATTGTTTCTGCTTGGTGTCTGTCCCTGATTGTCAGTAACGTTGGCCTCGTTGGATGGAACTCCAAGAATGCTACCGGGGTGCCGGTGACAACGGACGGGACAGCAGCCGTGACGGCGGCGGCGGCTGTGCTCTCCTGCGAAGGGCGACTGTCTCGAAATTCCTCCACTACGCCGACACGCGGGGTCTGGTTACGCGAGGGACAGATCACCCGCTTAGCCAACCTCGCCCTCACAGGTGTGAACTTCATTCCACGACCGCGTTTAGGCATGGGAGATAGACAGACAGGCATACAGGAGTAATGTATGTGACGGCAAGTCCATACCCTCTGCGGTACGGGAATAAGCCGTAGTTTGCAGGGAGAGCAGGGGGGGGGGGTGTTGTCATCGTTAGTCCTACGTCGTAAGGTCGTTAGAGTTGGACCGATGCCCCGGAGACACTGCGTTCCTTCGTTCCCTTATCCTTGTCCGCTGCTTGAAGTATGAAATGCAGGGGCACAAGTACGGCTTGCTGAATAAGCAGACGCGCATACAGGAATACGATGCAAGGGTGGCGTATGTGGCGGGAACTATGGGGTGCTCGCGGTGTAAGGACGGCTTTCGTGGTTGGAAGAAGAGAAAAAACGAAAATTGAAGTGATAGATGGGTTGAGGGGAGGGGGACAAGGTTCTCTTGTCATGGATTGTCCTCTCATCTCTTCTCCGACAACTTATCGCTGTTGGTATGTCTGTCCTCTCCTTTCCCCCCAAAACTCCCCAACCGCTTGTATGGAACAACGATAACGCCTAGTGTCAGTCGAAATTCGTCCGATACCTCTGCTTCATCTACGAACTTTGCGCGCGCTGTCATCTGTTTACCCTCCCTCCCTCAGGATGCCCTGCTGGAGGAGTAGGCGTCGACATGTGGTCCGGGGATGATGATTTGTCGTCCCCTGCCACTTTGAGTTTCGTGACGATCGATGGAAACGGCGGAGATAGCTGTGAAAAGGGAGGGGGGCTCTACGCTACGACGGTACCAGAGAGTGGGGTTTCCATGCGCAAGAAGGGGGCGGATGGTATTGGGGAGAGGGGTGATGGCAGCGACCCTCTCCTGCTAACGGTGTCGGGGTGCGTCATCGCCAACAACACGGCGCAGCAGGGTGGCGGTATCGCGGTCGACCCTTCTTCAACCAGTCTTTCGCCGTGGTCATTGTCGCCGCCAGCGTCCCCGGATGAAAGAACGCCTCCACATATTTCAGGGGTGGAGGGGGGGCTAAAAGTGCAACCAAGCGGTGACGACGGTCGCGAAACCGGCAGACGCGATATTGTAAAGGCTTTGGAGTCAATTCCGCGAAAGGGTGGGATACCTTACGTTTCGCGCCCAGTTCTAATGGCGGGGAGTTTGAGTGAAGGAGGCGTTTCCGGCGTCGTGATCAACGGGCCGACGGTGGTGTCAGGCAACAGAGCAACGTCTGGGGGGGGCGTGTGGGCGTCGGGGATGGCAGTTTCGGCGGTCGGTGGAGGGGTTGTGGTTCGGGGTAATGTTGCGGGAGGCATGGCCGACGGGTGCGCGGACGAGGTGAGCGAGATCGAGATCGAGATTGACTGTTTACCGTAGTCGCGTTCTGATCCAACTCGTGGTGATCTATGATCGGGCGATGAAATATCGAATCGGCTGCTTCCCGCAATCACGTCATAGTCCGACTCGTGATGATCTATGACGTTCATGGTCTTTTTCCATGTTCGTAGCTGAGCAAGCAGTTGGAGCCACAATTATATCGACGTTGGCTTCGAGCTCCGGTTGGTCATCCACTAGATGGTGGAGGTGGTCACGATGCTTTTCTTGGCGTGCGGGTTCTCTCCCGCAATCACGCTCTCGACGGGTTGTATGAGCAGAAGAAATGCAGTCGGGCCTTGGACGTTACCTGCGCCTCCCGGTCCGCTGGACGTCAGTGGCCATGAATGGCCGCATTTGATCACGTCTCTTCTTTAAACTTTACATCTACAATGCTTATACTACGTTCAAGTAGTTTCCCCCCCCAAACGTGGGTGTGTTTCTGAAGGAGTTAACCTCGCCGTAGTATGCCTGTGGGCGCGTGCGGTTCAAGCCGGTGGCTTGAGGTCGTACTGATATATGTTACTGGCTATCTTTTTTTTATTCAGGGTTTTCTACAGCTAGACTTCGATTGGACCTCGCCGAGATCCGCCCGCGGTTCCGTACCCTCCGCGCGCCACCTTCACCCTGCCGTTTTTTTTTTTGACGTGTTACGAGTGAGTGGAGGTTTTCTAATTTTGACCTCGCCAAGATATTGGGTCCCGTTTCGAGGTGCCTGAAGCTTCCGCCGACAACTACGAGTAATGCACACAAGTTGCCTGCATGCACGAATATGTTGCTACCTTGGGGTGGAGTACGTAGACACGTAGACTAGCTACCATTACTATTATTGATGAGTCTTTGTCGTTGTGGTTCGCTCTGGCACCATACATGTTAGTCGTATACATTCAAAGGATGATACACCTGTAAAAACGAGCGGCCGGTGTATCACGCAGCTTGCAAAGGTGAGCATCGAACCAAAATTTGTCGAACTCACAGCTGACGTATTTAGCGCAATGTTACGAAATGTTCTGCTGCCCAAGGTCCCAGCCGTAATTAGACCGTCTTACCTTTTACGGCGCACGTTTCACCCTACCGATTTTGACCTGTACCATTCCTTGTACTATTTACGGTGCACGGTTTTCGTTGTTGTGTTCGCTGTTCCAGAAACGCTGCGGTGGCCGCGGTGGCGGGGTTTCCCTGGATGGAGGCGTTCTGCACCTCCAAGGCGTTTCTTTCGAGCGGAACAGGGCTGAGGCTCACCAGGTACCTGTACTAGCAGCATGCCTATTCTTCTGGCTGACGACTCCGTGTTCTGGCAGCCCCCGCGCGCATGAAGATCGAGCTAGTTAGTGCCCTCCCCCCGAAGCGCTGCCCCCGCCCCGCTACGTAGCTCTCACTCTACTACACTACAGGAGCGGCGCCCGCACGCATAAACTGGGGGTATTCATGATTTTTTTATGTTGTAATTATCTGGGATTTTTCAAGGGTCACATCTCGCAGGTCGTGTAGGTTTCGGTTCGGCCTGACCCGACCCGCCTCGTGAGTTTTGGAAAAAGATCCGACCCGACCCGTGCATATTTGTAGCACCTCCTGGTCCGACCGGACTCGACCCGCGATATTTTTGAAGTCTTCCGGGCCCCACCCGCGGGTCGGTCGGACATGCTCCGTGAAATACCCTGGTAATGATGAATTGACGAATTGATTGTTTTGGCCGTGGATGCGTTAATCAATTAATTGTTTTGTTCGGGGAGTTATTGATTGTCTATCGATCAATTAGCATCAACTAGTTCATTCTTTTCGGAGTTAGAGGGGTCGATGTCGCGGCGAGTAGCACAAAACTTGGAAAACCAAGTGTGGAACAGCTGGAAGGAGTAAACGCGAGCGAGCTGATCGACGTTATGGAGTTGATCATCGGATGTCCTCGAGCGGAGTATTTCGAAGGGCCAGTGCGTTTGTTTATTGGAAAAGGGACTCTAAAGTTCAATAGTATCTAGTTGATTCGTAGTCACCATTGTCACTACGCCTGAGTACACTTAGTACCCCGTTCCAGAGGCAACATGCGGGGAAATCCGGTGTGTTCCTTCTCGCCGCATGTTGTGCCTCTCCGCGATTCTAAAGGCAACATGCGGGGAAATCCGGTGTATTCCTTCTCGCCGCATATTGTGCTTCTCCGCGTCTAAAACAAGATACTTGTGAAATGGTGTACTCATGCGTAGTGACCACGAATCGACTAGATACTGGTGGACCTAAATATTCGAATATTTTTTCGTGTTTGGAAGGGGGCTACCGGAGCTCGTCGACACCACTCTATTGCCACCGAGTTCGCACACGTCTTTGTCCAGTAAGCCGCGTGTTGGATGTTGGTGGTGGGCGCGGTACCTAAACGCGGGCCAGCCCCCCCCAAAGAAAAAACAGGCGTGTTTGGTATCCCACATGATACCGTTGTGCTCATGACCCGCCCCCCGTATATCCCTTTGTTTTTCCCCGAACAGGCTCGCGACGAGTACGCCAAGGGCGGGGCGCTGTCGATCAGGGGCTCTTCGGTGACCGCAAGCGGTTGCTCCTTCGTCGGCAATGAAGCCTTAGCCGTGGCAGAGGCCTCAGCAGGCGAGGGAAATTGATCGCAGTTTGCGGTATTGACTTTGTTGTACCCCGTGGTACAGTTCATAACACCGGTACCTAGTATGTGAACTACTGTAGACTATGACATCAGCGACAGCAGCATCACAGTCGCAGGAAATATCACACCTGGTACGGACATGTATTGAGTTTGCTGTACTACTTGTGTTGTGCCATGCAGTACATACGGTAAGCCGGTAAATGGTAACTAGGCTATGTCAGGATCGCAGTAGCATTGAATAGCATACCTGGCAAGGACATGTGCTGAATTTGCTGTATTGCTTTTTGCTGTACTATGTGGAATGATACAGTAGACCGGTAGATAGTAAATAGACTGATAGCACTGCAGTAGTGTGGCATGTCTGGCAAAAAATAGGCTGTGACACCATTGCAGCAAAGATTAAGTATTTTATATATTATGCCTGGGAACTGCTAGGCTCCCATGACAGCGCTGTAGTAGTATTATGTGGTTGGTAGTGATGTTTTTTGTTGTTTCGGCGTTTTTGTTGGTTTCTTCGTGCGCTCTTCGTATCAATCCTTATGTTGCTTTGTCTTGGGTTTGGTCTGGCGCGCCAGATTGTTGACGCTTTGCTTATGTTGATGTTGTGTTTTTATTGGCGTTGTCTTTCTTTCTGTTTAGGTGGTGTTCGTGTTGTATTTCCCTTGGTGTGTGTTTCTGCTGGTGTTGGGTCTCTTTTGGTGTTGTGTTTCTATTGGTATTGTGTTCTATGCGTGCTGCCTTTCTTTTGGTGATGTCCTTCAACTGTTTGAGTTTAGTTGGTGTCGTGCTGTGTGCAGGCATCGGCGGGGGGGCATACCTAGACGGCTCGAACGCCACCCTGAGTGACTGCCGCTTCGAAAGGAACAGCGCCACGGGCAGCGATTTGTTCGGCCAGCTGGCTTCCTTCGGCGGAGGGCTGGCGACGCGCGGTCCCCTGTGTCTCACGAACATCAGGTGATGGTGTTCCGATGCCGCCGGGTACCTTTTGTGTGTGTGTGTTTTTTTAGTTTCATGGCACGAGCTGTTATCGTGTTATCGTATCCTGTATAAGTTTCGTTTTCTTTGACGTTGATGCGTTGCACATCCTTTCGCCCCTCACACAAGTATAGTTTTTGCTCTCTCCTTGTTGTATTTTTCTTCCCCTCGATATCCGGGTGTTTTCATTATCGCCCGCGACCTTGTCTCCTATCGAATTGCCTTGTTCATCGTACTACTGTACCTTATTACACGCTGCTGTGCTGTGCTGCTGTCGCTCTTGGGTGTTAAGCGAAGCGGACGTTTGACGACGGGTTCCATTCTTTTTACAGAAATAACACCTTCAACCCAGCTGCGAGAACAAGGATTGCGCTGAAAAACTCGTATTTGTCGGGGTGTGTGATACTTCGATCGCGAGTGCTACATTGTACAGCGTTTTTTTTTTTTTCAAGCTTTGGTGTCCCCTTTCCTGAGATGTAATGTAGTACACTCGTTTGCTCCGTTTCCACTTGGTTCTTGATTCACTTGACCCCCCCGCCCGCGCCATCCCAAAGCCAACGTGCTCCGTCCCGTTTTTTTAGAGATGCGAGAGTCTATGGTCTCAAGACTGCGGCCATGCATGATAACGAATACTCCCCCCGCTTCACCTCCTCACCCTCACTCCGCGTCTACGCTTCACAGCGATTCCAGCTTCGTCACGAACGTGGCAGGTAAAGGAGGTTCCGGTGGCGGCATCTGGGTAGAGGACGGGGCTAGGGCTGTCCTGGCTGACACGGAACTCGTCAACAATACCGCTATGTCCAGCTACACGCACAAGGCTGCGGGCGGTGGTGTGGCCGTGTCCGCCTCGGCAAGCCTGTACATGACCGAGGGATGCAGGCTGACAGGAAATGTTGCTGGGCCGGAGGTGCGATGTTAAATGAGTGCGCCGAGAGGGGACGACCCAGCTTTAGATGTGGCCGGGAAGCGCACGATGTATTGATTTCCCGTCATCGTTCACCTGACCAGCGTCCGGCACCCCCAGCCATCTAGGTCGCCTATATATTTGACACCACGATGATTTGTTATATAGCTGAAAGAAAGGAACGAGGGAAGCACGCGTTTGCCGCGTGTCACGGGCCGAACAACGGTCCGCGCGCGTGTACAGTATTGCCGTCTCGGGTCCCACGCGAAACATGTGTTGTATTTCATGTCCACGTGGCTCTTATCCACCGCCCCCCTGCGTGGTTGGAGATACCTGGTAGGGTGTAAGAGTTATGCCTGGGTAGGGGTTGCGCTTATGGGCTTCACTGATGTTTTTGCCCGGTTGAACTACCCAAGTGGGGAACTATTGGTTAGCATAATGATTTTACGAGTACGTGTGTTTTAGGACTAGCGCAAACCTGGTAAAAACGTTATTCGAGTTGCGCGAACGAATGCCTTCGAAGTCACGTTGCGTGTGTTAGTAGCTCAGAAAATTGTTAGAATCTGCCACTGACCTAGCGTGGGATGACTCCCAAGTGCTCCGTCCTGACTTTGTGGGGATGCGGGGGTCTATGGTCCTACGGACTGTACAGCCATGCGTGTTACAATGGTTGCACCCCCCCCCCCCCGCCATGTCACATCTCAGGACGTCGGAGCGTCAAACCCTTCGTGTCTTTCGGGGGAAGGGGGTGCGATTTATTCCGCTGGATCAGGCGTAACCTTGGAAGGCGTGTCTCTTATGGGGAACCGGTGCGAGACGGGAGCTCTGGACGCTGGCTGCTCGGGTGGCGCGATAAGTATTACAGGCCGAGGGCCCTCCTCCGTGGCGGCGGTTTCAGGTGCGGCGCATGGTTATGCTGGTTCGGGAAAGAGAGAGAGGGCTGTACCTGGTGTATATAGAGAGGTAATGAAAGAGACAGCTATAGAGAGGCAGAGAGCGACCGATAAAGAGGTAACAAGAGAAATATTAAGAGAGAGAGCATGAGAGAGCTAGAGAGAGCTAGAGAGAGCTAGAGAGAGCCAGAGAGAGAGAAAAGAGATATTGATATAGGTCGCGTCTTCCTTTCGAGGCTTCTTTGCTGTGGCGGGATTACAGACGAGGCGCTGGACCATGCTGGTAGCGGTGCGATGCCAGAGAGTGCGAGAGTGCGAGAGCTAGACGCGTGGTACGAGGGGTGCACCCAAGTTGTTCTGACGGTGGTCGCTTGAGGAGGTCGATAACTCACCCGAGAACTGACTTTGATCAAACTGAAAGAGCAACGCGATGAACGATCCCATGGCTTAGGTATACAATGGGCATTCCAACGATATTGCGTAATCCGTTCCAGTAGTTTGGAAACCCCGTGATTCAGAAGTAGTTGGGCCAAAAAGCGCCACAGCTCCTTCGTTGCAGCACGCGTCGCTAGAGAAAAAGAGAGGGACAGACACAACCACACAGCGAGAGAGGGAGAGAGAGAATCGGGACGGGTTGCGTTGAGATGGTAGGATGAACGGCTGCAAGAGGCGGAGGCTGCCGGGGCAAGATGCTTCGGTTGGCTGCACCGAGCAGGCTTTTGTTCGTTCCTGTTTTAACCCCTAGACGTTTCGGCCTGGACGAATGTTAGCGACCGCTGTTGCGCGCGTGGTTAGTGTTTAGATATAATACCTTTGTGCGGAGACGGCGTGAACAAGTGCTGCACGTTACCTGGACGTTAAGTGCTTATTTGTTGCTCTGTTGACCTCGTTGATGTCATGGTCTGGCGTTTTTCGTCGCCCCGCCGCGCCCCCCTTCACCCGCTGATGACGCCATCTGACGATTCTCGTTACATCCGTCGCCCCCCCCCCCCGCTTCCCGCTCCTGGTTCTGTGGGATACCGCGTGCCTAGCCGCTATCGAAGGAGCAGCGTTCGACGGGTGCCTGTTTGAAGGAAATGAGGCTTGGGGAGCGGCCACCAACAGCGTCTACAGCGGTGCCGGACAGGTCTGGCTGGCTCCGCTATCCCCGCGATTTAGGTCATTCCTACCGAACGCACAATTCACGTTTTTCTTTTTGGAACATGGCGTTAGATCACGTTTATAAATTAAAACAAGTAAAACAAAAATTGTTCCCACGAATGATGACATCGATTTTTATGTTATTTTTTTCACAACTTTCGTTGCCACGATTTTTGAGAAAGATCACGGTTCGCGGCACTGTCACATCTTGTTTTTTCACTACTGGTGACATTGTTTTGTTCGCTAGGGAATGGCCCTTACTGCTGCAGGTAGCGGTTGTGGTTGTGACCTCCGCCCAGCTTTCACTCCGACGAAAATTCAAGCCCGTGAACGCGTCATAGATATCTATCGAGTTACACTACACTTTAGCAGTCGTACAGTAGGGGTCCCCCAACAAGGCGGTCTGGGTAAGGCAGTAAGGCGGTAGGTATCCCGATACAAGGCGGTCAAAATCGCTTGGCACAACTGGGGAAGGAATAGCACTACAGTACTAATAACCCGGAACGAATAAGGTGAATAAGGTGACTTCCCCCAACAAGGCGGTCATATGTATCTAGAACACTCTCCACCGCCTTACTGGTTACTGGGAGACCCCTGGTGTACTGGAAAAATAAACTACTCTAATTCCAAGTAATTTATCCAGAATAATGTGGGTGCGGCTCTAAAGAGGTTAATATGTCACCCCGAGTAACGTAGCGCAAGGAGATAATCTTCCCCGTACCCGCCACCCCTTGTCCGTACCGCCTACTTTGTGCAACGCTAGGGTGGAGCAGTGGCGATACGCTTCGCGTTTCCTACCTTCACCGCGTGCAACTTTACCGGGAACTCGGCGGAGGGTGGTGGAGGCGCGGCACCCGCGACGGGGGGTGCTGTTCTGTTGTTCCTTTCGCGTGGAACCGCCTCCGCGGACCAAGTGGAAACCCCGACATTCGTGAGTTCTTCGCTAGGCTTGGACCCATGAAGGTCGCATGTTTTTCGTATGAATTGATTATGTTTTCGAGGGCACTCGCATACGCGTTGTATAGACTTCAGAGTACTTCAGCGAATTTGAAGTAAAATCCGTTGAAACTTGGGCCCCTTTTTGATGTAAATTACGCGACTTTTGCACAACTCACATACAATCAGGGAGGAAAGCTCGATGGATCAAAAGTCTACGCTTGGCTACGCTTGGCCCTTTTTTTTGCGCGGGCATGGTTACGGCGAACACTACCATAGACGTTCAATAACCGGCAGGCAGTGTATTGGGCTCCGTATAGAGCTGCACTGTGTGCAGGGTGGACGCGCTGTAGCCTAGAGCCCTCTGCAAAGGGTACCTGTCCTGCTTAGAAAAAAATGCAACCGGACAGCAAGGTTTTTCGCCGCAATGGTCTGCCGCGCACCGAAAAATGCACCGGCGCAGTAAATGCTAATGTTTCAGACTAACTTAGCACACTACTGTTCATTTTTTATGGATGGCTCCTCGTGTCACCGCGTTTTCCGCGTGGATCGTGTGCTACTATTGCTAGGCCTTTCACGCCCGATTCGTCGACGGCGTTGACGGGGCGAATAAGGCCGCGACCTTGGAAAGGAGGCGCAACGGCTTCGTCGTATCAACTTTGCCGCGGTTGTTCTCACAGTAACTCATCGTTGCCATAATCTTGTCTGTGCTCTCAGGACAGGCACAGATAACTCTGGGGTCGAAGAATACCTTGACGGCTTACGTTGGTACGCATGCCCCTCCCCATATGCCCCTCCACCTGTAACCGACTAACCAATCAACCCCCTTTGATCGTGGATCCTGTATATAGCCAACCCCTATCCCCGCTGTTTGGCCCTCCAAGGTAAATTGCGTGTTCGAGGCCAATCGCGCGGGGCCGAAAGTCCTGGAAGGTGTCAACACCGGGGACGGGAGTGCGCCGGAAAGCGGGAGAAAAGAACAGGGGCACGGCATTGGAGGAGCCGTGGCGGCCATCGCGTCGTCTCCCGTTCTCGTTGGCTGCTCCTTCACGAATAACACCGCGGTTGCAAGTTTTCCATCTCCTGGAGTCGGTGAGAGTGGCGTGGGGGAAGTTTTTATTCCAGGGTTCTTGCGAGGGCTTACGATATCGGCGATGCGCGCCTGGTCGATCCGCCAGCACGGTTCGATTTCCCAACCCTAGCCCTAACCCTGTTGCTCAGCACAAGCGTAGTGTATCGGACTCACACTTGCTGGCTGTCTACTCTCGGTAAAATTCAAGGAAATACCGTTCTGGACGAAAGCATAGGGACCTTTGGGGTATTATTATGAATATCAAATGGTCGTTATATTTAAGCCCAGAGTGGTACGTGAGAGCGCCGCGGACTTGAAGGCCACTGTTTGGACGACTGTCACCGAAGCTCCCATAGTACACGCTAGTCGTTGGGCCCCAACAACCTCCGACCAGTGTCATGCATACATGTGTATTGTGGCGGCGATTATCGCCTTAAATTATACCCCCCCACTCCCCCCCCTCCCCCCCCCGGAGGACGTGGATACAAATATGTGCCCGGGTGGCACAACAATAGAGAGTAGGACTCACATAATAGGATAATGTGAAATATATACAATGAGGAACGGGATGCGTTAGAGGAGATGAGGAAATTAGACGTATGTGACATGGAGGAGTTTGGTAGACTAGAGAGTAGCGAGAAAATGATCGCTATCCTGGGAGATAGATGGTGGCCGCAGACGCCGAATCAGGACGTAGATAGGATAAGTGGACAGTTTCTATGTAGTATAGAAGAAGCGTGATGAGCGCCCAAGTGTTGGAGTTGTTTTTATTAGGAGTAGGAACGGTGCTCCGTCTCGAAAAGGATGCTCCGTCCCGCCATAGTAGGGATGCGAGGGTCTATGGTCATACGACTACGGCCATGCTCAAACTGAGTACCCCCCTCCCCCCCCCTTCGTCTCAGCAGGGGAACGAGACGCAAGAATACGCGCTCCAATGTCAGGCGCCAACCCTTCGTTCGGGGGGGCTATGGTGCTCACTAGCGACTGCTCGGGGACTCGATTGGACAACTGCACCCTGAGCGGAAACGCTGCGGTTAACGGCGTTGGCGGCGACTTGGCCGTGCTCGCCGCGCCATCTGGCAAGTGAGGAAAAATGATCGGGTTCCGGGGGTCAGTGGACGGCGTAAAGCCTTTCCCTATTAATGCAAAATGTACCCCATGTTGTATTGAAGTTGTTTGTCCCCCACGTACTGTGTGCGGTTCCCACGCGGTTGAAGAACGGATTTTTTGTTTTTTGTACTGTAAACATTACCTCACTCGGAATTCCGAATTATTTGTCCCCGAAACAGCGAGTATTCTTCCAAAGAGGTGAACCTCTTGAGAGGTTCATCTCAGCTTAATCCCTTTTGGAAGTATACTCGCTATTCCGGAGACAAACGGTTCGGACTTTCAAGGGTTGCACACCTTGGTGCGATCGACCCCCTTTACCCCGAAAGTGCGGAGGTTGGGGGCGTTGAGGGTAATGCGGGTGGGTAGACGGAAAAAGCGTGTGGGGCTAGCTGTTCAGGGGCTGGTGGAGGGAGGTGTCCATGTCTCGTTTATGACAGCAGCACCGTATACCTGGTTGCACGCGAGATAGTGCTACCCTTGAGATGAATTTCGGAGCCGGTCTCCTCCAAAGCGAGGGGGGCGGACATAACGAAAATGGAGGCTTTGGGAACATCTCGTCGTCTAGATATTGAAAAATATTGCCGTTGACGCATCGCTCATCTTTGCACTCCTCCCGCTGTAGAGAACACCAGCTTGGAAGTTTGTCGGGGGCGAGGGGGGGGGGGGGGGGGGTGTACTCGTTTCATGCGTAGCCGTAGCCTTAAGACCATTGGTCCTCACATCGTTACAATGCCGGGACGGAGCACGTAGGATTTTCACGGACCAGGCAGACATCGCGTGCACCAAACGCGAAGCGCCGTGAGGTGTTCGGCGAGTCGCAGGAAGGGTGAACTGCAGCCTGCTACGTAAGACCCACTTGTGACGCGGAAGTCCGCAGCTTGTGCGTACCTTGTTGCATATTGGGGGGGAGGGGGCGGGGTGTTATGTTTCGTGTTGTAGGTAGCGGTAAGTGTGTGGTGACAAGGGCGACCCGACGCATCGAAGACGTGGTGCCGTGCGTGATGTCGACATATACGTGGAATAGTTTGGTGACTCGTTCCGCCTCTATCTGCTGGAGCATTTATGACATGACCCAGCTTCGGCAAAATGGCTGATGATTCACCCTAACTCCTCGATGCACCTTCCTTCCCAGAAAATTCCCAGTTAGCAGGGGTTACGGTTAGGGTTAAGGTTAGGGTTAGGGTTTAAAGTCTAGCACAGTTTAAGTTTTTGTTGAAGCCGCGCCAAGGTCCATGCACCCGTCGCTTGTTTGTGGGCCACCGCTTATCTCAGGCACCGAAAAAAATGAAAACAAGATGCCGAGCGCTTGTGAAGGCATTTGATGTGCTTGCAAATGCGCCGTAGCCCGTTTTGCAGCTCTCCTCGCCTGAAGCACACCTCATCTGAGGGTCTTTCCAACGCCGTTGGTTTATAATTTTGTGCGTTACAGTAAAATTCTTTGTATGTCTAGGCCGTGGGATTGTTCATGGAGTTGAGCTTTTACAGTCATAATTTAGGCGAGGTAGGGAGGTCGTAAAATCAACACCTTAAAATATGTCAGGCGCTAGCCCTAACTCTTAAAGTCTTGCTGTCCGTTGACGTATGTAGCTTAGCGCGTGTTGCGGAGTAGAGCGATCGTTTCTAATACCCCGGTCATTCATGCACCCCTCTTGTCTCCCGCGACCGATCGCCACCACCGTGGCCTGTGACAGGCGAATATCATCGTCGTCCTCGCTCGCCGCGTTCCCGAGGGTCGTGCTTCCGGCTTTCTCTAGGGATCCCGAAGCGAATGCAGCACGTCCCGTCGAAGCAGGTGCAGCGGTAGAAGCTGAGGCTGAAGCAGATCTTCCAACACGTTCTGCTGAGACTGATGCAGCAGGAGAAGCTAAATCAAGAGAGTTGTCAGGAGCAGAAGTTTTGGTGGTTGCTTCGAAAGGCGTCTCAGGACACGCCATGGCGATGGCAGCACACTCTGCCGGATCAGGTGTTTCTGGACACCCTATAGCGATGGCAGCACACTCCGCCGAAGCAGATGTATCAGCAGAAGCTGAAGCAGAAGCAAGAGCAAGAGCAAACCTTGGAGTAGAACAAGAAACAGAAGAAGGCGGTACAGCTCGTCAGATGGGTTCGGGTTTTTCATCCGCGGCGGCGACTGCCGTTGCTGTTTCGGAAGGCGTTACCGCGACCCTGTCAGACTGCGTATTTCGCCCGGCCCTACCTCAGAGAGGTCCCGCTGTCCCTTGGGCCGACGGGAGGTCGGAGACGAAGGAATCTCCGTTTTTGTTTGTCTTGGACGGGGGGACGGTGGAACTCGTTTCCCCTGTTTTCGAGGCCGCGGGGCAGGCGTTTGTGGCACAGGTGCGGTTAGTTTGTCGTAGTACAGTAGAATTGATTGTAGTACAAAAAGTAGAATTGCTGAGAAATCCGTGGACGTCAGTGCGACGGTGCCCCTGTGTGTCCCCGCCCCCTCTTTCTGAGTCGCTCCAAGGTGTAGCGCCCTAACGGCTCGTGACTCCCTTTGCTCATGCGATTCCCAAGCCCTGGCTCGTCAAGCGTCGACCGAACAATCGTGGAATGGTACCGGTCGATAAACGGGAACCCTGCCTACCGTACCGTATAGAGACCCCCCCTCTTGTTCCGCCGACCGGTGCTGCAGTCCGCACTCGCACGCTTTTTTCATGATTTCGAACATTACCGATGTGTGCTTGTATCGTACGCACGTTTTTTTTTTTTTTTTTTATTCTTGTCCTCCGGCGGATGGGAAAAATAAAGCTTTAGCTCAAATTTGTTTTTTTTTGTGTTGGTCTTTGTACCCCCACCGAAGACCTGGTGACGCTTTTATTGCGCCCGATTGGCTGAAAACAATTTCCGAAGGTTGGCTTTCCGTTGACGGCTGTCGCTGTGCTTATTTCGTAAAGCCCAGAGGTACGCCGCTCTTTGCTCTCCCACCCACGCTCGTCCACGCGAACGCCGTGCCAGACATTTACTCTTTGCGGTGAGAAGCTCCCGATAATGCCGGTTATATAGTGCCACTGCTCTCTATAGTGCCAGTGAGACAATACTATTTGCAGTGTGGGGTTCCCGATAGTGCCAGTTGAATAGTGCCACTGCTCTAGATAGTGCCAGTGAGACAATACTCTTTACAGTGGGGTTCCCCGATAGTGCCGGTTGAATAATGCCACTGCTCTCTATAGTGCCAGTGAGATAATACTCCTTACAATGGGGGTTCCCCGATAGTGCCGGTTGAATAGTGCCACTTCTCTCTATGGTGGTGCCGGTGAGACATTGCGCTTACTGTGCC
Source organism: Undaria pinnatifida (assembly GCA_012845835.1). Classification (NCBI taxonomy): domain Eukaryota; class Phaeophyceae; order Laminariales; family Alariaceae; genus Undaria; species Undaria pinnatifida. Next base: position 11,933,321 of record JABAKD010000011.1, read on the forward strand.
CCCCCCCAATAGTACCGGTTAAATAGTGCCACTGCTCTCTATGGTGCCGATGGAATCGCTTGGCATGACTTGAACCCTTTGTAATAACTCTATAGCGATCCTATTCTCAATAGTGCCGGTGCCCTGAACAGTGCCGGTATATTGGGCTGGCCCATGCCGGCACTATTGAGAGTCCCCGTCTGTACCAAATCCTATGCATGTGTCGAGATTCGTTGGTTCAGGTTGTACCGCATTTAGCTCAGGTTACACGAGTCTGACCATTGATTCAGGTTGTACCGCATTTAGCTCAGGTTACACGAGTCAGACATATTTGTTCAGGTTGTACCGCATTTAGCTCAGGTTGCACGCCGACCCAAGCACAACAAGCACAACCTCTTTGCGTTTTTTTTACGTCGTATGTGGCTCAAGGTCGACCCGCCGGCCGTCTCCGAGGACGGTGAAAGTAGCGCTTGTCATCTGCGCATCGTCGATGGGCCACCCGCTGCCGCGACAGGTAGCGGTGGTGGCGGAAATGGCGGCAGTCGATACTGGGACAGCGGCGCGAAGCTATCGGTCGTGTCGGTGGGGGGGAAAGTCTCCCTGGTAGGTCACGCTGGTAATGACACGACTATGGCTGTGACCGACGAAGAGCGAAAGCTGGGGAAGGGGGCGGCGGGCCCCCCTGTCTCTCCCCGTACCATCCAAGACTTGATCCTTCTTGGAGGGCAGTTGCTCCTGCAGGGGGACAATGGAGGGCGCAACGGTGTTACCGTAGAAAGGTCTGCCAGGGTTCGCAGGACCTACATATCTTCCGACTCTACTGCCACCGCTGCTGCTGCTGCTGCTGCTGCTACTGCTGCTGCTGCCGCTACATCTGCCTCGGCGGCTGCTGCTGGTGGTTGCGGCCGTAACGGCTGCAGCGACGTCCGTGATGTACCCGTAGGAGTACTCGGTGGTCACCCCACCCAAAGAGGAAGCAGCAGCAGTACCAGAGGCAGCAGCAGCAGCGGTGGGACGCGGTTGATACCTGCGCCTCCAGAGCCATCCTCCTCCGGTGTTACAACGGAACACACAGCTACTCAGCGAGCTGCTGCCGCCGGTGGAGACCCTGCTGGTGTGGTCAATCTGGATATGGCGGGAAGGGCAGAGCTTGGTGAAGCGTGGGAGCCCAAGCCATTCTTCCTCGGCACCTCACTGTCGCCGTTGTTCCCGTACCCACAACCCACTCCGGAGGCCGGGAGGGGCGAAGGATGGGGTAATAAACGGCATGGCTGGGAAACATCTGGCAGTGGCGGTGAAGAGGATGCGGTCGTGTTTGACGGGATTCTGGTGGAGCTGTCGGGAGAGTCATTCGTACGAGGGGACCTGTCTATGGTTCAGTCGGCCTCGATGCAGGTGCGTAACAGCCGCTGGTGCCGTCACTGGTGTCATCGCTTCGTTCGTTTGTGCTGCCTACTTTGGTGCTAATAATTTTATGGGTAGATGTTGGCGTCATCTGCTGCGCTTCCTTTGTTTTCGCGTCTTTGCATTGGTGAGCGTCTTTTTGGAAAGATGTTAATGTCATTGATCACTTCGTTCAGTTTTGCTTATTTTATTTTGTGCTCGTTTTTGTTGGAAGATGTTGGTGTCTTCGGGTTTTCGTTTTTTTCGCCTCTTTTGCTTTGGTTCTCATCTCCGTTGGTATTTGTTGGTATCATGCATCACTTCGTTTAATTTTACTTGTTTGGTTTGGTGCTCACTTTCGTTGCTAGTTGTTGGCGTCATCCTTTTTTCTTGTTTTGCTTCTTACTTTGATGCTTGTCTTTGTTAATAAATGCTGGTGTCATCCACTTCGTTTCTTTTGCAACTTCACTTTATCGCTCATTTTGGCAGGTAGTTGTTATTAATAGTGTCATCCATTTCGTTTGCTTTCGCTTGTTTGCTTTGGTGCTTAACGTTGTGAGTAGATGTCCTCCACGCTCCTGCCTTTTATTTTTTTTTCCCTTTTGTGCGAATCTGGTTTCGTGTTTGATTCTTAAGGGTGGGTTGTTCGTCAGGGTTGGCTTTGTTTTGATTGTGCTCTGACGGTAGACTGTTGCCCCTGCTGACTGTTGCGCTGGGGGTTCGAACCTCGGCTGGTGTTATGATGACAGCTGTTTTTTTTCTGGGCTTCCATCGCCGAAGGCACAACAGCGCGGGTTGGCTAAATTCGACGAAGAGTCGAGGAGCAGTGGAGTAACTGAACCCTATGTGCGATGAAAATGAAATCTGGTACCAGGGAGGAGAAGACACGACACCTTCGACCGCGGCTTATCCAGAACGCTGCTGGTGGTAAAGCCTGCGACGACTTGAGCTGGAAAGCAAAAGTGATCACCAAACAGTACTATTTGGACCAAACATTTAGAACTCGGCACTGGTTATGTTATTCGCAATACAGTCCTCAACTCTATTAATAGTAAACCTAGGTAGTGGTGTGGGTTTTGATTACTTTCCACGGTTGAGATAGACCATACTGATGTGCTCAGTTGCTTCTGATTCGTTGTTCATTGATGCGACCGCTTGCGACGCCTAGGTGGGCTCCACGGGCTCGCTGACCGTCGTTGGCAATGCTGCCATTCGAAAATCGTCGACCACTACCGCAGCCGTGAGCGGCCTCGGCGGGGGCGACGGTAATTTCCACCCCGGCAGCGCTAAGACTGACCCAACCAACAACATCGCCGACAACAATGAGGACTGCGTGCTGCGGAACGCTGGCATTCTGTCCTTCCCACGTGGAGTTTCCCTCACCATCGCCGGCGGTATCGAGCAGACCCCCACGGGGATAGCCCTGGTGAATCTTCCCCCCCCGCTCTACTTCCCAGGGGCTTCCTACGAGAATCAACAGCCTGGGGAAGGAGGGGTTGCTTACGAGAACCAATGGCCTGGGGTAGGAGGGATTTATTACGAGGCACAACGGCCTGGGAAGGGGGAGGTGTACTGGGGAAACCACCCGCTCGTGGTAGAGGAGGGTGTGACGAGGCTGGAAGGGGCCGTGAACGCGTCTGCATGGAAGGGCGGCGGGGAATCGGAGAGGTGGGTTGCTCTATGAGGTTGGCACGGCGTTCGGCGTTGTTTAGAGGCGGTTGGCGTCTCTGTTTGGGGTAGGAACAGTGCTCCATCTCCAAAGGGAGGCGCGGTCAATGGTCAAATGGCTAAGGCAGACAATACATGAGCATGCCCCCCCCCCCCTCCCCCCTCTCAACCACCTCCACCCCCCCCCCCCCTCCCCCCCCCCCCCCTCTGCCTTACGCCTTCACCCACTACTGTCGTCTTGTCACGTATCAGGGTAAAGATGAACCGGAAATGGCCTATCGTTCGGCTGACCTCGAATGCCACCGCTTCCTACGTGGACACCGCTACCTTGAAATTGCACGGCCCGACGGGAGTTTCCATGAAAATTTCCATGCAAACCGTGACTAGTGATGCAGAGGCGGAAGGCGAAGGGCTCTTTTCAGGAGGCGGCGGATTGGGGGGGAGCGATCGTGACCGTGACCAACAGTGGGAGTTGGTTGTAGAAGCGGCGTTCATCGAGTGTCGGAGCATGCTGACATACGCGAACCTTTCTCTGGCGGGCGGGCCTTGCCAGGTGTGATGCACAATGTCGTAGATGCATTACACTAATAAACGCGGGGCAACCTGAGCCAAGTGCAGCGGAAACTGAGCCAATGGGCTTCAACATATGTAGGTAATCTGGTAGAGCGAACTATCTGACCCACAACTCAAGTCGTGGTCGTGGTCGGTGTTGTGTTGATTTTCGTGCTTCGGCTTGTTTTCTTCCGCAGTACAACAGCCCCATCATCCTGACACTGTCACCCCCCCCCCCCCCCCCCGACGCTGCCTGGTTGGTGAAAACCCGACTTGCTCCGTCCTGGCATAGTAGGGATGCGAGGGTCTATAATCATACGACTACGGCCATGCACAAACCGAGTACACCCCCCCCCCCCCCCCCCCCCGACCCTGCTCCTGATAGGCTGGAAGTCGCAGCAGCATACGCTGCCATTGCCACGGGAGAACCTTTGCTTCAGCAGCCGACTTAGTTGACGTACGACACATACTGGTAGTGTGGCGGACCTAATCTTCTTTGTCACCCATCCGCCGTAGCTAAACACCGAACAAATGGTGATATTCCGTGCTCCTTTTGGCGCTGTAACATTTCTGATGTTCTGATGCTCTTCAGATACTTGAGTAGATTCTTCAGGCATCCCTGGTGCTGATACTCCAGATGTGTCAGCAGGCTATCTACAGGTAGTGGTGGCCTCCCTGTGGTGTAGTGCCGGTATGTGCCAGGCAACAATATTGCCGGACACCGGCACTATTGGGTGTAGTACCAATGGCATTAGAATTGCGGATTCTAGTCGTGTCAAGCGATCTCACCGGCACTTTATCGGCAACAATCGGCAAAAATCGGCAAGAGGCTCTAGAGACATCCCTCTATAGTGCGATAGGGGTCGCGCTTTTTGAGCCAAACGTTTCTGGCCGGTAAAGCTTTCAAGTCGGGAATTCGCGGTTGTTCTGATACTTTTACGAGTTTATTTGTTTCAGGACTAGCTCATCGAAACGTTGGTCGGATTGCCGGAGCGAATGCCTTCGAAGTCATGCCTCGGGCGATGGTGATGATGTTGAGCTCCTCGTGTTAGGAGCTCAGAAATTTCTGAGGAGCTAAGAAAATTCTCAGAATCTGCTGCACCCCAATCGAGGGATGAGTCACTGTCAATACTCTTGTCACTACAGAGAGATAGATCCCTACTGTACCTCATTTTCCGATAGTCCAGATACTTCTGTAGGTTATCTATAGACCGCTAATTCTTCCGATACTCTTACGCTGGCTATGTGCGCGTTTCCACCGACAGGCATTATGTCCTTTCTGACGTTCTGAGATTTCTGATACTCCAGATGCTTCAGGTTTCTTGTTTACGCTTTGTGTGTACCCCCCCCCCCCCACGCCCGACAGGCATGCCTTTTGAACATGGAATGCGCTTGGTGTGGGAACGAGAACCACATGGGCTGCGTTCCAATCGACGATCGACCTATCAAACTCGGAGGTGGTCGAAGAGGCGAAGGGTTCTGCCAGGTGCCAGGAGTGTGACGTTGCCTCAGTGTATATCCCGATTTAAGAGCTCGCAAGCAATAAAGACAATTCGGGACTTAAGAGCAATCAGTTCGGCGTGTCGCACTTCTACTAATTGCAATATATACATATGTCCTGCTGCAAATCTCTCACGTATACTAATTGCAAAATATTTCCTACCAGTACCAGGTACTGCGATGTGCAGTTGTGAGCGCTTGTTCCGGCTTATCACGGGCATGCTCTAGAGTTGGGGCGCGCGGTGTGTTGGCGTTGGTCGACGCGTGCTTGTACGAGAGGGATAGCTCGGTTTGGCCGAAATAATTCTCATTGAGCTCATTGAGACCGTGACAACGGCCGGGGGGGTTACGTTGTTTTTTGGGGCCCTTTTCGCAGAGGCGCGGGGTCACTCGCGCATGTGACCCCCCCGAATCCTTTGCGGACTAAAGCTTTTGGTGCCGTTTTTGTTTTGGCCATATGAAACCGCCATGTATCCAAAACGCTGCGCCGAACAAATCGCCTAAAGTTTTTTTTCTTTTTTCCGTTAGGGTACAGAGTCACGCGGGCGAGTGGCTTAACCCCTTTACAACTGGAAACCCGTTTTTGGGGACAAAATTACTTGGATTTAGTATAGGGAGGGGTTCGGGGGCTCCAAAGGGGTTAAGCCCAGTAGTGGAAAAGGGGGTACCCCCCCCCAACTACCCAAGCCGTGGTCTTGACGGGGATCCTGATGGTCGACACGTGCTACGATAGGGTTAGCTCTTTTTAGTCCAAACATTTCTCATGGGCGGCGGGGGGGGGGGGAACAGAGGCGCTGCCAAATATCGTGAGAATGTCACATTAAATAGTGCTTTTCGATAGTGTCCGACATGTATACCTAGGCCATCAGAATGTTTATTCCGGTTATGCGTCCTTTTTTTTTTTTCTTCTCAAACTGTTGCGTTTGGGTGAGGTATGGGTATGGAGCTCGCTTCATGTCACCCCCCTCAGATAAGTAGGTGTACGCCGCCCTTTATAGGTAGCATGCGTCGATCATGCGTTCCAGCACATGTTTTGGAACAGTTGATTCACTCGGTGCAATCTTTCGCGAATGTTGGTTTTGGTGGATGTCGCCCCTTGCAGGTGGACAGCTGCTGCCCCCTCGGGTGCAATGGGGTGGGAGAGTGTGACTATTTCTCGGCGACCTGCTCATGCCCATGGCTGTACGCAGGTGCAGAATCGAACGCTAAGGCTTTCGCCCACGCCACGGGCTACGTTCAGTAGCTCTCTTTGTGACGTGTCGTCTGCTCCATGTTTTCATTACACTCGTGGTGCCGCGCTAATACGAAACCATGTAGTGCTGGGTGCCAGTTTAGTGTGGTGAAAATCGCTTGTCACGACATCGCCCTATATAGTAACTTGGTACATCACTATGCCAGGATAGTGCGGGGTCCCACTTTAGTGCCGGTGCTGTCGTCTTGCAAGGCATCACACTAATGAGGGGCTAGGGCTACTGCAATGTGTTTTGTAGCAGGTGCAGGGATTGAACTTTTTGCGCCCATGACAGGCTACGTTTCACTGTCACTCTTAGTAAAATGTTGTCTACTGCATGTTGTCGGTATCAATGTTGTCATGCGCGGTGCACTGCAAGTTTTTTCTGCACATGTTTCCCTTCCGTTGCGGCACCGCGATCTGCTCCTGATGTTGCATGCTTGTTTGGGTGCAGAGTTGAACGGTGGTTCTCTCCCGTCATAGGCCACGTTCAGTATCAACCTTTTCAGCAAATTACCGTCTGCGGCATGTTGTACGCGTCGCTATATGCCATACACGGTTTCGTTGGATGTTTTGTTGCACATTTTTGCCATACCGAACGGCACTATCGACGGCTCCTGTTGAGGTATGCGTGTTTGTCGGGCGCTCTACCCTCTTCCGTATACCGTGTTGTGTTGATCGTATTTTGATTTGCTGTCTTCTCTTCACCCAGCAGGTGCCATTCATTCCGCCCCGGTTCCACTGAGCGCGTGTGAATGGTGTGTTCCATGCTACGTTTTCGTCTTTCTGTCTCGCGTCTCCTTGTCGCAGGCTCGTCCTGTGCTGAGCTCAGCACGAAAGGCGCTGTGGCTCTATCGCTTTCTCTCTCCACGCTAGTTGTTGTGCTGCTCATCCTTGCTTGCGGCCGTTCAAGGTATGCGTCAAGGGGGTAAACGGATTTTGCGGGGTCGACTTTTTGTTCGGTACCAACGTCTATGTCTGCGCTGACAGACGGGTTGTGTTTTATGCATCAAGCGAGTGTGCTCTTCCCCGCCCTTGTCGTGAATCACAAGCTTTGGTTTTGAGGTGTTGATTGTAGAAGCGTTGAACACAACCCCGCCTGGTGGGAGCGCTTCTGGAAGTTGTGTCTCGGGCGGTTGTGGCTCGTTTTGTTGAGCTGCCTTCGCGCTTCATCTCCCGCGCTCCCCGCTCTTTTAGTCTCGCTTCGAATAATTAAACGCCATGGATACATGAGTAAGAAGACAAGACATGTCATGCACACGTGTTAAGCGCCCCAACTTCTCGAAAATTTCGAGGCCGTATTGCTTCGAGTTCAAAGTGCCAGGTTGAAGCTAAAGGCACCGACGGTTTTAATGCACTGTATTCGCCGGAACGAGCACAAGGGTTGGCTGTTGCCGAACGTGGTTTGACGTGAACAGAACAAAGTTGGGGTCCGATCACGGGAAACACGACGTGGCCAGACACCCCAATATCTAATACAGCCGGACTAGTTGAAGCAAGAAATGTCCCCTTGAAAAGCAAAGAAGAACATGATCTCAGACGCCATAAGACGTGCCATACACAGGCGCAGACGCAACCTTACGGTAACAGGGTAGGCCATACACGAGTATCGCTCTCTCAACGTAGGGACCCGCAGACTTTGGGAGATACAACCGCCGATGGTGACCTTGATATGGACGATGGCGTTTCGGTCCCACGCTGATGACGTCCGTGTTCTTGTTCACCCCTAGCGCTGATTGGTCGGTTAGTCGGCCTGGCGATGGACCTCCCCAAGCCGTTCCGAAACGACTCTCGTTTTCCTCGGCAATGGGGTTATCCCTTCTCTACACAGAAAATTACCCCTATTGCTCGCAGTCGTTGGTCCGTTTGCTCTTGCGGTCCGCCGTCCATCACGCCGCCTGTGTTTCTGTCTTCCCGGCGTTACGTTTGTGTTTTGTGTTTTGTTTTGTTGTTGTTGGGGGGTTGCAGCCGGCGAAAACAAATGGAGGCGGTCGTGGGCACCCTTCAGGAGCTGAAGAGGGGCCTTCTCTCCGAAGCGGATGGGTGAGTGAGGGAGACCCATTTCCTTGCACCATGTGCGTGTGGGAGCGGCAGTATCTGTTGTGGGACGCGTGCCAGTACAGAACGGTTTGGATAGAGCACTGCCTGTCGGTGTCATCTTTGTTGTAGATTCTCTGATGCTGCGGTAAATTGACGCGGCATTACCGGGCGAAGACTATCGCTTGGCAGCGGCGAATGACCCCCAACCCCCCCCCCCACACCCCTCGTGGCACGCCAACAGATCTATCGGTGACGACGACAGCTCTGTCGCATCCTTCGGAGGTGGGTTTAGATCGTTGTCAATCGGGGGACGGGGACAGCTCGCGGCAGGGGGGAGTGGCGGTGGAGGTGGCGGTGCACTTGGGGGTGGATTGTCGTACCAGCACATGTGGCCTAGGGACTACATCCAGGATTTGCAGCAGAACTTGGCTCTGAGGTGTGTCCTTGCGGAGGGTGTAGGCATGGAATGTATCGTGACACCGGCATGCCACCTTCTGCTTGAGGTTTTGCCGAATTTGAACTCCCCCGCTACATCAGGTTGTTATTTGCTCATGTTTACCGGCAAATCTGAATTCGCGCGAAGGAAACACGGCAGGCGAAAACCTAATACTCCCGTCGTGGTCTTCCATGACCCGTGAATCGTTCACGCCCGATACCGCCAGGCCGCCAGACCTTGACTTGAATTTTCCACGACCACTCGTCTCAATCCGCCCCGTGCGTTTCTACTACGCCTGCCTGTACGTGCTGCCTGACCGAACAGGGACGTGATGGTGTCGTTCAGCGAGCTCGAACTGTCGCGCAAGATTGGGCATGGGGCAGCAGGATCGGTGTGGAGAGGCTCGTGGCGTGGCGCCGCCGTGGCTGTCAAGGTGCGTTGCAAGGGCGGCGTGTGGCGTGCTTGTGGCGATGAAAATACTAGCCGTGAAGGCGTATAGAAACGCCTGTGTTGCTGACGGCGAATGGCTTGCGGCTCGTTGTAGTGAGGGTGGTAGTTATGAGGGGGGTTGAATGATGAAGGCTGATTGCGCCACCACACGGGGATGCCGGCCGCTAAGGGATACAACGATGGCGGCGACGATGATCGAATTGTCCCAGCCTCGGATGGGGGGCGCTTTTTTGTTGACTAATTCTGCAACTTTTTGTTGTCTATGGGAGTTGCGGTGCAGGAAAACCTTGCCAGGAAAGCTTTGCCCCCAGCAGCTCTTCGTTGCTCTTGCAAGCGGCCTAAGAGCAGAAAAGCAAAGGTCGCTCTCCATCCGTTCTGGCGAAATATATCCGCATCTTCTCACACGCGGGAGAATGCCAGTGGAGGAGGGGTTTCGAAAACATTTGTCGTCTTGCCCGTCGTGAAACTAAACCATCTACAATGAGTAGAAATAACGCGTTGATGTGAATCCCATACACGAACACACAATGCACTGTCCGTTTTCCAGGTGATACGGAGGCCTTTCCACCAGGCGGTGGAGCTGACGGGTCGTGACCTAGAGGTCTTCAAGAAAGAGGCGTACCTCATGACCCGGTACGTGAACGTGGCGGCTTGACCAGTCTCAGGCCGTTTTCAATACACACTCGATGTTTAATAGACCAGTTGATCTAGGCCCTTCTTAGATGAGAAACAATACTGCAGTTGGCTGTGAATACGCTCCTACGAGTTTACCCAAACTTCAGGCATATTTCCCAGGCGACACGTAGCTTAGTGTATTACTGAGAAATTGCTATCTTGTAGGTTGGCCGCTTGTCCGGGTTTCCTTCCACGCTCTCGCAATGAACTGCATATCCACATCGATAGACGTAGTGCTTGCCGCAACGCGTGTTTAGCTCCACGGTGGCGTTGAAGACGTGCCGATACACGACCTTGAAAAGTAGACTTAAATATCACTTGGGCCTGTCTCTAAATAGCCCAAAGCGAAGTGTGCATTCGTGCCGGACTCCTCGATTGCTGCTCTATATTCCACGAAGACCCCCACAACAGAGCACCGACGCCTAATTTCGCATGCATGCGACAACACAGCTGTGTACGATCAGAGTCATTTTTTTTCACAGCACAGATCTAGTGTCAAGTTTTGAGGTGTCTCTACCCCCCCCCCCCCGTGCAAGCGATATCCGCCTGTTCGGTGACAGCCCGACATGCGCCGTTCCAGTATTGCAGGAATGCGAGGGTCGATGTTCTGAAAAAATGCGGCCGCGCATGGCAATCATTACACCCCCATCCACCTTAGTTTCACCCGACCCTCATCCGCTTGTCTTTTCCTTTTTTCTCGCCTACCCGTTCCAGATTGCGGCATCCTAACATCGTGCTGATCATGGGGGTTACCTTCGCGCCCCCCGGGCACCGCATCACGCTGGACGGCCAAGGCTCGGTGTCTCTCAGAAGGAGAAGGGAGTTGGGGTTCGAGAATGCGGGTAAGATATTTGGCTGATGAATCAGCACACACCAGATATATGGAGGGATGCCAGTTGGGACAGAGTTGGACACCAGTCTAGACAGATAGACTGCGGCCACCCCCGTTCACGTGGTCCTCCAGCAACTCGATCGTCGCGCCCTCGAGATTCGCAAGGAACCACCTGCTGCCCGCTGCCGAGCTAATCTGTGGCCGCAGTGCCACTAGAAGAGCTGCCGCTCCCGACGATTTCCCTGCCATACATGGGTTGTAGGCGATCGCGTGCATATGAAACTGCGGCTGTGCGTGGTGTGGGGGGTCAGGCACCGTGGGGAGCTCAGGCCACCGTGGGCTGTCATGTCGACAATGTGCTCCGATATCGTATAAAACAATGCACAAATCAACGGTCATAATATTCACCCGCTGGCAAACATGTTCATGCGCAATTACATGTGCTAGATGGTGCAAATCACACAGATCCTGCCTGGTGAAACATCTGCAGATCATGCATACAGTACAGATCCCCCCAACCGAAATATTTATGTAAGACCTAGATCATATATATCCCACCTGGCGAAACAAGTATGTAAGATCTAGATCACACAGATCCGACCTGGTGAAACAGGTGAAAATCATGCAGATTGTACAGATTCCACGTGGAGGAACATGTGTGAAGGATTCAGATCGTTCAGATCCCATCTGGCGAAACATGTGCATAATATCTAGATCATACAGATCCTAACAGGAAAACACGATCGAAATTTCGCAGATCCTACAGATCCCATTCAGCAGGCATGTGCAGATCATGCAGATCACACAGATCCCATCCAAGCAAACCTGTTGAAAGGTCTAGATCATACAGATCCCAGTAAGGCACAGTACGTGTTGCAGAGCTGGATCATACGTATCTCACTCAGGCAAACGTGTGTATAAGAGCTGAATTGTACAGATCCCACTCAGCAAACGTTGTCTAGATCCCGCAAATCCATACAGATCAGCGATCTATCTGCCCCAAATGATCTAGATCCCGAAATAAGCTTTTGATCTGTACGAGGTGTGCACCCGGTTTTGCTGAGGGGCTAGGGGGGGCAGAGGGAAGAAGTCGAATACATGAGTGCGGGCAGTGCGTATTCCTGATACAGACGGCTTGGCGCTCCACAGACCTCATGCTTTACGGCAAGGCACTCGCAAGGCAGTACTGCCCCCAGCTTGTGACTGCCACTGCTGTACGTGCGCCTGAGTGGATGTAAATCAGCGTGAGCCTTAGAGCAGCATTTATTCCTTCGCCATGGGTATGGTTGCCCTGCATGGTTCTACGTGATGTACGAGGTATGTATAATGACCTTGACGCCTCCTTGCTTAATGGTAGAAATGAGATTTCGGCGTGTAGACAAGACGAGAAATCAAATACCATAGGAATATACACAACGTCGGCCGCGACATATGATGTTCTACCTTGTTTGGGGGATCGGGTCAGCTTTCTTTGTGCAGCACGTGTTGTTATTTTCGCGACGAGTTTAATTAACTCTGTGCTCGTTCGTCCGGGATCCTTGGGTTCCATACCGCGTTGCCCCCACAGGTGCCGCACAGGGAAGCCTTTGTATCGTCACGGAGCTGCTATCCCGCGGCAGCCTGGAAGACGTTATCCGGGAAGGAGGGCTGCGTACGGCAAGCTACGCCTTGATTCTCAACCTTGCACTTCAGGTCAGATTTTGTAGAGGCATCATTCCAAGTATATTACACAGACTTGATGGGATATATGTACCAGGTGTAAGCAACATACACACACATATATATGTATGTTCTCGTTGGGAAATGTGTCAGTGTTGGATATCATGTATATTTTTTCCACGTATCGACGTATCAAACGCTTTGACATGTCGAAAGTGTGAGCCAATCCACGTCCATCGTAGGTGTAGCGTCAATCCTCCCTTCTCTTCACTTCCCTATACTTCCTTTCACTTCCTACACTAGCTTACTTCACTTCCAGGAACCTTGGCACGAACACTGCAATTTTACACTCCTCCACCTTCGTGCATGCACTTCGTACGCTTTGCTTGTTTTCCCTGCAGATACTGTAAGGTTGCTATGGTATAAAGCGGAAGAGTCTCCCTCCAGAGACGGTGTCTGTCTTTCCTTACGCTGTAGACCCCCTCGTTTGTCTGGTTTTCGACACGTGATAGCCGGACATCGTGATTAACCTCGATCTCGTGGCCAAGTGTCTGCGTGCCTAGGTTTATCGTGATGATCTTCGGGCGTTGCCAATGGCCCAACCCAAGCTCCTGGAAGTGGTTATCCTTCACGAGCAACGATAATTAATGTGAAAACTGAGATTCTGTTCTTTTTCCCCGATTCGGCAATTGTGACAATGGTTTTCGTCATTTGCTGGGTTTTGTGAATGCTTGCAAATAATACACCGTTGTTCTTCATATGCGGCTAATGTTTAATGCGCGAGTGGCCATGAACGTTTCCAACGTTTGTTGTGTTTTATTTACACCGCCTGCCCCTCAGGCGGCGCGCGGAATGCTTTATCTGCACACGCACAGCCCTCAGATTGTGCATCGTGACCTCAAGAGCAGCAACCTCGTCGTTGACGAACACTGGCACGTTAAGGTGGGACGATTATTGTATGCGGTTGCGTCGACGAAGAAAATTATTCCGGTCCCAAACGAGCGACGCTCGGACGGGAAGACGTTTGTGTGCATACAAGTGCATTTTCCTGTTGCCGCGTTTTGGCGACCGACTGAACATGAACATCACTGAGCGTGTTGCGTGTCATGCACAGCATTTTGCATGAGAGGTTTGCGGAAGCCGGCAACAGCGATGAGCAGCCACAGTTTTGTTTTGAGCTTAGTGGCAACCGGCTCGCAGATTGGGACCAACCGAGAAAAGCGTGGCTCTATGGCTGTGGCACCTACCGTCTACTGATAAGTTCACCTTACCGCCGCAACGGTTTATCGTTGGAGGTAATCTTAGCCGCTACCCTGTTTGTTTCATTGAGGCTAGTCGCACCCGCTACCTTTCCCCCCCCGTAAACGCCGCTTTGCATGACACAGGTCACCGATTTCGGCATGTCTCGGTTCGTGCCGCAACCAGCATCGGCTATCGCCGCGTCGACGTCATATGCCCCCCCCGCGGCTCCACCGTCATCGTCCTCGGTCTTTAGCGCATCCTCGCCATCGTTCGGGTCTCCACCTTCTGCCGATGTTAAAGCGGATGGGGATGCGCCGGATTCCGCCAACAATCCGTTTTCGGCACCGCTTGACGCGCGTGGCAGCGGTAGCAGCAGGGTCGACCCCACCCAGGATAACGCCTTAGAGAGTACTGCTAAAAATATCGCTCATGGTAACATCGAAGAAGGCCCCACTGGTGGAGGAGAAGGTCGCGGTAACGGGACCACTGCTGGTCGCAAGAAGCGGGTCGGCGGTAAAAATAACGGTGACAACTGGGGGTTTAGGGGGGCTAGTCGATGGGGCAGGAGCTCCTGGGGACCCGGAACGGCGACGACTCCGGCTAGGGGTACCAGCGCTGGAAATAGTAGCGATTCGGCTGCGGGCGAGGGCGAGAAAAAGGGAGAGCTTGGACTCACCACCAACGTGGGCACCATGGCGTGGGCTGCTCCGGAGATGTTGTTGGGTGGAGATGGCGGTCGAGGGGAGTACACGGTGAAGGTGGGTGGTGCGTGCAGGGTGATGGGAGCTTGGCATTGGGAGGGGCACGGGTTGTCGCCCGCGGGAAAATCGCTGCTTTTTTTTTCCCGAACATAAACTGTTTTAGTGGAGCGATTTGTGAGCATGCATCCATGACTGCGATACCACTGTGTTTTTATTTCACTAACTATTATTGGTACGCAAGGCGGGACTTTGTCTAATTGAGTGGTACTTCGGTACATTCTCTATCTTTGTCGCTATTTTTGCGAGATGCATGTTTGCGAGTGGCATGCTCCAGATTGCGGCTACTGAACCTGGGTGCTTGACTTTCCCTTGCCTTGCCATGCTGTAGGTGGACGTGTACTCTTTCGGCGTGGTGCTGTGGGAGCTGTGGGAACGACGGCGTCCTTTCGAAGACCTTCGCAGTCGCTTCGACATCGCGGACACGGTGACCGCAGGAGGGCGTCCTACCATTGGCCGAGGTTGTCCGTCGCCATACGCCGCGCTCGTCCGTCGATGCTGGCATCAGGTGCAGTCATATACAGTCGCGGCAGGAATAAGCGTACCGCTAGAATGCCTCGTACAGTAAAGGATAAATACATGTACCGGGAGAGCGCAACAAGCAATTATACAGGCAGAAGGCAGCAAATATGTGCACCGACAGGATGCAGCAAATACATGCTCCGGTAGAATGCAACAAATAAATGTACCGGTAGAACGCAACAAATAGGGAATGTTTAACAATGCTCGTTGACGTTAAGGCTACATATATGTAATGATCAGTTACAGTGTAATATTCGTTGTTGTTATTGTTGTTATTGTTTCTAGATATAAAAATGATGGATGTGTTACCCATCAACACTTGGTCATGCATGATAAGTAGTGCAATACAAGCTCATCTTGTATTAGGTTCCGACTAATGAAAACTGCCTAGAAACGGACGACGGGTGTAATACGCAGTTTGCAAAGATGAGTATCGACCCTAAATTCGTCGAACTCACAGCTGACGATGTTAGAATGCTTTTATAAAATAGTGTACCTGTTGAATGCAGCAAAAATACTTGCCAGCCGCCTGATTTTGTTCTTGAGGTTGGAGGCTCTATTACATCGCCGAAGCAAGCCTTGTACTCTTGTTGGAAGTGACGCGATGTCCGTGAGAGCCGGGCCATACTACTGTACTTTTTTGTTTTTAACAACTACATATATGAGCAAACTGAGCTTCATTTTCTTGACCACCAAGAATCGTAATATCGTTGTTGCGTCCGGAATCGTAGGTAGCGCCATCGGCTGGCATGTTTTCTTGGGCGTCCCGTGCAATGAACAGTGGTTGAAGGCTTGGCGCCGAACGTCTCCTTACTGTAATATTGTGATCACCCATGGAACTGGATGTACAGTTACCAACTGTAGAACATTGATTGCGCGACAGCTATGGATACGTCTGTTGTCCCCCACGAGAAAAATCGTGTTCGGGAATGGCAGGTGTACAGGCACATGCTAGGATAGGGGTGCCATAGCAGTTTTTGCTAAAACAATATTGAACTGCAGCACTACCCACCCTGGCTGGAATAGACACCATTTGGGGTTTGACCGTATGCTTGGCTGTATACCTAGGCCATGGGATGGTCTGTCGGGTCGCATTTTCATTTTTCTCAAAAGTTACATGTGGGCGATGTGGGTGATGTGGGTGATGTGGGTGATGTGGGTGATGTGGGTGATGTGGGTGATGTGTGATGTGTGTGATGGTATGCAGCTCCATACGCCAGGAGCCAGAGAACATTCAAGGCACCCTTACCTTGCTATTATGAATGGTATAATACCATGCTTTTTTCTTGTACATAGCAGTATATATGGTACACGATGCACATAACCCGCCCCCCTCGTTGGTCATGACCCCGTCCTTGCCATGGCACTGTTCGCACGTTACAGGATCCAGCGAGGCGGCCGTTTTTTCAAGACATAGTGGAAGACTTGGAAGCCGAGCTGGAATCCGTGGCGTCTGTTACTGAGTTGTAGCTCTACTGCAGTGATTAAATTCACGTGCTACTGGGATTGGGTGCTGTGGTGTGGTACTCGAGCGACGAAGGTCGATTTTTTTTCACGACAGCTCTGGTAACTGTAGAGCTCCACCAGAGTTGAGCTGTGCACGACGAGTTTTTTTTTAATGGTTGGTCTGGTTAGCGACTCGAATTGGTTTCCGGGAGTTTGACCCTAGCAAGCTGGTCGTGCGTGATTGCGTGTGTTTATTGGGAAGGATCGATTAAAAAGTAAAATAAAGCATGTGTAAACACCAACGTATGAGGGGACAAGATAATGGTGGGGAAATCCCGACGATCGCTGGTTGACTAATGCTCGGACAATGTACGACACGTCGCCATGCAGTCTACATGCCACAAAGAGATGACGCTTGCGTCATGCCTCTATAGTGTGGTAGGGGTAGCTGTTTTTCATACCTTTTAGAGCCAAACAAAGCGTTTCTGATTGGTCGGCCTTCATGCCGGTTCATGTCCTTACGTGAGGAACTATGTAGCGGCTATTCTGACCCTTTTAGAAGTATGTTTGTTTTAGTACTAGCGCATACAAGTGTTAGTCGGATTGCGCGAACGAATGCCTTCGAAGTCATGTTTTGGGTGAAGATGGATGATGGATGATCTTGGGCTCCTTGTGCTAGGAGCTCAGAAAATTCTTAGAATCTGCTGCACCCCTAGACCGTGGGTTGACTCGATAACTTAGCGATTCAGGCGGTACGGCCTACAGCAAAGGGTCCTCAGGATCATCTGTGATCGAATTATACACCATAAGTTCGAGGATGACGAGAGGACTGTGGTTGTCGCGTATGGCAACGCCTCTTTCGTGACCAGGGGTCGATTCCGAGGCCCGGTGAAAACCATCCGGCGGGAAGTTGAGATGAGGGTTGGTATGGGGACAGGGCATGGTGGAGGAGGACGCAGTGTAGAGTTCCGGGAGGTGAACGAGGACTACCCCTCCAAGTTGTGCTCGAGGTGCAACGAGGTGCATCGAGCCGATGCGGGACAAGCACAACAAAACGATCCACGCGATACGCCGTTGTAAAGCAACGAGCTGCTTACGCGTGTGGAATCGGGATGTCAACGCTTGTCGCAACATCTTCGCCGTTTTCTCCCGCCAGAACTCGCACCAGGATCTGAGACCCGAGCAGTTCTCGAGAACTTACCAGCGGGACGCTCCGCTGAGTAGGCAAATTCGGGCGCAGCATGCCACATGTTTGTCTGTTTGCAGACAGACGCGTGTGAAGGAAGTGCTCGTACGGACGGACCAGGTTAGGAGTGCTTGCCGCACTTCTCGCCATGTAGAGTTCGTCATATTACGCGATAGTGCAACTTTACTAAACAGACCTGTTTCTTATGTAGCACTGTAATAGCAAGTTCTCCACGTAGGTCTCCACGTCGGACCCAGATATTTTGGGCAGGGTAGCGGGGCCGTAGGTCAATGAGACGCCACCCGTCGCCACCCGCACGCTTCGAACGCCAAGGCCAGGTTCTTTCTGTAGCAGCAGGGTCAAGACTTGCAAATGCCCCTGGTGTCTCGTGGATCGGATACCCATCTCTTCCCATGGCTGCAACGTAATTTCTCCGGACCTATTACAGCATTATTACTGCACAGAACCCCTAGTAAGACATGTAAATACTGACCCAGACAGGGTTTGTTTTTTGGGAAAGTGTGTGTTCTACACTAAATTCAGCATTGCAGCTTCTGGATCTCTTGTATTGGCTGTAAATGTCAGCCTGGCTTTCTTGTTAACCTGTTTCTTATTACGTGCCCTGTACTGCATGCTCCATATAGCCAGTCCACACCCAGAGACAGCGCCCCCGGGTCTGCTGGAACTTGAGCTTTTGGTTCGGTTATTTTGTGACGAGTTCCCTTTTGCTGCCCGAGTTTCCTGCACAAACAAATATTCCGGATCAGGGTCTGGTCGATTCTCTCTCAGTTGGTGTTCGTGTCAGGAATCAGTAGTGGCCGGTGAGCGCTGAGCAGTGGTGGGCACCGGCACCCCGAGACCGTTGAAAAATGAATAAATAAATATAGGAAATCGAGAGTCGGTTTTGATAACCGAGACCGGGCGCTTTAAATTGGGCGTTACTTGAACAAAAAGATACCCCGAGGGTGTTTTGCGCCGTTTGCCGATACAGCAACAGCCGGTAGCCAAAACAACTTCATAATATGCAGGCTGCGCTCTTTGGTTAAAGCACCGCTATACCGGGATGTGACTCCAAAAGTCTGCAGGAGGTACACCGGCTTACGGCCAACCACGTTCTCCGTCACCATTTTTTGGCGATTTTTTTACCGTCAATCTGGCGTGCAGAGCATACAACATATACAAGTACACCGGTCAATACACCTATTAATAGCGGGCGGTTTCTTAACTCCTCCCAAAAGGCGTTGGAACGTTTGAACCGAAAACGGAAAATAATTCTGCTTTTTGAGCTGTTGATTGGTTGTCAAATCGAATAGATTCCTAGCGATCCCCATTCTGACCGTGACTTTTGTAAGAGGAAGAGGAACAAAATGTCCCGGAGTAGCTAAAATCTAATCTTGTTCAAGCAAAACCGAACCGCGTGCTGGGAAGGAGATTCTGGCAACTGATTGCTGCTGGGTGTGTTTCATCATGTATGGGAGTGTTACTTCATACGCTGGAGGCCCACGAGAGCATGGGTCAACATGGGATGATTTGAGACTCACGGGGTGGAGCGTATGTAGACGCCGTAGAGCTCACCCGCGGCAGGAGCCACGCGGTACCGCCATGGCCTGACCAGGAGGCTACCGAGGCAAATTACTGGGTTGCGAACGAGGCTCTGGCGATGCTTTTTCCGGCAAAAATGTGGTACCGTTGTTCGTATTGTAGAAGTTTGAGTAGTCTTCGTCGAACCACGAGGGCAACATAACAACTTCTAGACTCGTCCCGAAGGCGCTATTTGGATGACTAGCACCGTCTTCTGTGAGGCTTGTCTTGCGATTCTCTAGCGTGTAAACCTATTCTCTGTGTCAGGAGCAATCGCTGCCCACGTGGCGGTAACCCCCCCCTCGAGTCGAGCTGCACGGTCCAACCGCAAGTCAGTTCAGCTATTATCTGTTCGGGTCGGTTGCCCAGAACTAGAACCACAGTTCACATCGGACACAAGCAGGTTTGCATGGAACGAACGAATTCAACCAGCCTCGTTCCATTCCAACCGTTCCAACAAGGAAGGTCGAAATAAGTCAAGACGCACCCTCACAGAAGTCTTCCCTTCTCTCCCGCCGGTACTTGCCTTCATTTTTGTCTCGCATAGAGTTCATTCAGCAGTTCCACTTTCCAGATTTTCTGTGCTAGTCGATGTTGATTGAACTTCACACCTTAGACTAACCTGTTTAGGAGCACACGCCCAAATGGCGGGGATAACACACTTGGACATAGTGTGGGATAAAGTTGTTAGCGATGACAAATGATTGTAAGAGACGCCATAAGACCTGGGCAAACGGCCAACCCCGCCAACTTCACAACCAAGCACAACAATAGTACACGGCCCACGGGAGGGGCTCCGACATTCTTGGTGCTGGCCTCATTATGCTGTGGTTCATTAGTATTAGAAGTACTATTACCATGCTTACGTCCTACGGGGTTGGCCTTGCCCAGGTCTGATAGCCGTATCGAGCGGTTCTCTGCATGGCAGAAAACGGCGAGATTTTCGCCGAAAAACGGCAATAGAGAACGTGATTGCCCCTCCCTGTAAGTTGGTGTACGTAGGATTTTATGTCCATATTCCGGTATTATAGCAAGGTTTTGGACCAATGAGCGCGGCTCATGTAAGACGATTTTTGTGAAGGATTTATCATGTTTTTTTTTTTTTTTTTTTTTTTTCGCACACTTTTACTTTCCAGCCTCTGGACAAGCCGTGGTCACAGGTGTCGTCCCTTCTCCCCCCCGGTTCTTGCCTTCAATTTTTTATCGCGCATAGGGTTCAGCAATCCCACTGCTCGTCGATTTTTCATCGAGTGTTGCTAACTCACGCTCTCGCGCTTTCCGCAAGTCAATTTGTGCACAAGAAAAAGTCCCAACGAATTTATACGAGTATGCATTCGGCGGGGCTCGAACTCACGAAACTGGCCTATACCAGGCTCGAGGATAACCTGATACGCCACCGGGGCGACCGGCTCAATGTACCAGCCAATGGCGCAAAATACCCTCGGTATGCCTTTTCTTGGTTAGCACCTGTTCTAATTCGTTTTTCAATCTTGGCTCTGAAGATCGAAGTCATATAAATATCATAAATCCGATTTGCATGTGTGTGAAAGGCCACCTGTACTATCTGCATTTTGGTGGAAGCTCGTGAATCCGTGGAAGCTTTCATCGCTTCCATGGAATCTTCCACGACTTCCACGGAAGCTTCCATCGCTTCCATGAAAGCTTTAATGGAAGCAATGGAAGCTTCCATGGAAGCGTGGAAGCTTCCATGGAAGCATGGAAGCTTCCACGGAAGCAACTTCCACGGAAGCTTCCACGAAAGCTTCCACGGAAGCAACTTCCACGGAAGATTCCACGGAAGCAACTTGCACGGAAACTTCCATGAAAACTTCCACGGAAGCTTCCACGGAAGCAACTTCCACGGAAGCGTCCACGAAAGCTTCCACGGAAGCAACTTCCACGGAAACTTCCACGGAAGCAATTTCCACGAAAGCTTCCATGAAAGCTTCCACGGAAGCTTCCACGGAAGCAACTTCCACGGAAGCTTCCATGAAAGCTTTCACGGAAGCAACTTCCACGAAGCTCAAAGCTTCCACGGAAGCTTCCACGGAAGCAACTTCCACGGAAGCTTCCATGAAAGCTTTCACGGAAGCAACTTCCACGAAGCTCCCATGAAAGCTTCCACGGAAGCAACTTCCACGGAAGCTTCCACGAAAGCTTCCGCGGAAGCAACTCCCACGGAAGCTTCCACGGAAGCAACCTAATCCTAACCCTAACCCTAACCTTAACCCTCACCCTAACCCAAAGCTTCCATGGAAGTAACTTCCACTTCCAGGGAAGCTTCTATTACTTCCGCGAAAGCTTCCATTACTCCCATGGAAGCTTTCGTGGAAGCTTTCGTGGAAGCTCCCGTGCAAATTTGCTTCCATGGAAGCTTTCATATCTTCCATATTTTCCATGGAAGCTTCTACGGAAGCTTACGGAAGCTCCCATGAAAGCTTCTGAGGAAGTTACTTCCGTGGAAGCTTTCATATCTTCCATATCCTCCATAGAAGCTTCCACGGGAGCTTCCATGAAGACTTCCGTGGAAGTAACTTCCATGCAAGCTTCCATAACTTCCGCGAAAGCTTCCACTACTTCCATGAAAGCTTTCATGGAAGTTTTCGTGGAAGTTACTTCCATGGAAGCTTTCGTGGAAGCTTTCGTGGAAGCTCCCGTGGAAGTTACTTCCGTGGAAGCTTTCATATCTTTCATATCTTCCATGGAAGCTTTTACGGAAGCTTCCATGAAGACTTCCGTGGACGTTACTTCCATGAAAGCTTCCATTACTCCACGAAAGCTTCCATCACTTCCATGAAAGCTTCCATGGTGGCTTTCGTGGAAGCTTTCATGGAAGCTCCCGTGGAAGTTACGTCGGTGAAAGCTTTCATATCTTCCATATCTTCCATGGAAGCTTCCACGGAAGGTTCCATGAAAGCTTCCGAGGAAGTAACTTCCATGAAAGCTTCCATAACTTCCGTGAAAGCTTCCACGAAAGCTTCCATGAAAGCTTCCATGGAAGCTTTGGTGGAAGTTACTTCCATGGAAACTTTCGTGGAAGCTTTCGTGGAAGCTCCCGTGGAAGTTACGTCGGTGGAAGCTTTCAGTTCTTCCATATCTTCCTTGGAAGCTTCCATGGAAGCTATGAAAGCTTCCATGGAAGCTTTCATGGAAGCCTCTACCGCTTCAATTTCTTCCATGGAAGCTTCCATGGAAGCTTTCATAGCTTCCATATCTTCCATGAAAGCTTTCATGAAAGCGGTGAAAGCTTCCACGGAAGCTTTCATGAGCTTCCACGCAAAATACAAGTAGTGCCGAAGCCCGAAGCGACATCTACGCTATGTTGTCACAGAGGGTATTGTTACATAATAACACATCACTGCAGACGTACCCAAAATGGCTAAGGTCCCCAATGGTTGACAAGTCTATAGCTCAGGTGACACCACCGTGTGTTAATTTCGGCGATCTTTAATTAGTTCATACCAGGGTACAGATCCATGTATCATACACAAAAAACAACTCCACGGCATATATGCCGTAAGTATACCATTCGTAACACTCGTATTATACGGAAATAAAAAACCAGCAACATTAACGTAACAACAACACCACGCATATTTTGCTCCCATCTCATAGTTTGTCTTTGAAGTATTGGGCATCTGTGTTTAGCAAGCAGGTATTAGTAGAATCTATCCCCCCCCCCCCCTCTGCACACACATACACCGCGCACCCCCGCCACCCCCCTCTTCCTTCACCCGCCGCCCCCCCAAAATCGAAATCCACCAAAGTTATAAACACCGCCGGGCAGGTGATATCGTCTCTTTACCTGTCGAGCCATCAATGAAGTAGCTCCAATTTTTTAAGATGGCCTTCAAGCGTCAACACCCTCCCCCCCCCCCCTCCCCCGGCCCTCTTCTCCGCCGCCCCCATCATCGCCTTAGACCTAGATCTACGCGTGTGTGCAGTAACCTTCTGTTCATTTATGCGGTCTAACTAGTTTTGAACCCCCCCCCCCCCCCCCCCCACCCGCCTTTAACCCCTCGCCCCCCAGCCGTCCCTTCACCGATCATACGACTGTCATATACATGATAAATTGGAGCGTTCCACAGCCGTCAGATTTTGTCCCCCTCAAAAGCGGGATTTTATAGTTCCCGAACACAGATTGATTAATATCACCCTGTTGACCCTGGTACAAGCCAGTCCTAAGGGGAGTCGCCAATCAATATACATAGACCCAGCAACAAGCGCAATCGGAGCATCACACACAGCTCGCAAATATGAGCTTCGACGGAATCTCCGATCTCACATCTGTAGTGTATTTTATTTTTTTGTACTAAAAATCTATTCGGTTACTTTCGGTCGGTTGTTACACCCGCGACAACATCCTCTGCATCATATAGTGCCTCTTTAATGCCTGTGTGTTAGCGCTTATCATATGCCTATGCCATGTATGGCAGTGGAAACCCGTACGTGTATGCTATGTGTGATACGGTTGTCATGGTGATGTGCGATGTCTTGGCCGGCGCGCACTCGATATGTACATACTTTGCCAAGTTACATGTGTTACTCCATGGGGGGCGCCAACGTGGCGCCTTTTTCAAAAACCGTTGCCTTCATCTGATCGGAAAGGCCTCGGTCTCGTCGATTTTTTTTTTTAAATCCACGACCACACATACAATCGAGAATCGAAACCATCTTCGGTCGGTTTTCAGTAACCGACGAATAAGACCTCGGCGCTATACTGCCCGAGGGCGCCAAATAAAAAAACATGTCATATGACCCAAATGTTCGCCCATATCGCCATTCAAGCGCTTCCGAGCTTGCATCGTGCTAAGGTAGTAGTGATATGTTAGGGTATTAGTGCGGTATTAGTCCGTTTGACCACTTGCAAAAGGTTAGCCTATATATAGCCTACCCAAACTAAGTCTTATACTTGTAACACTCTCCCCCCCTATAACAGCGGGATAGCAGGTCGGCCGGATATACGGGCGGACCTGTCAATATCTAAGCCGTTTCATCTCCTGGGTATACTGGGGAGAGTATTTTTTTTTAAGCTCGACCTGGGGAAAGTCTGAAAAAGTTTATTATGGTGGATGTGGGGCTTGAACCCACGACCCCAAAAACCCATGCCCTGCCGACCACGCCATTTGTTAAGGTATTAGTGGGGTATTAGTCCGTTTGACCACTTACTTGCAAAAGGTTA
Source organism: Undaria pinnatifida (assembly GCA_012845835.1). Taxonomy (NCBI): domain Eukaryota; class Phaeophyceae; order Laminariales; family Alariaceae; genus Undaria; species Undaria pinnatifida. The sequence goes on from JABAKD010000011.1 coordinate 11,957,643, forward strand.
ACCAATAGCTTACCCAAACTAAGCCTAACAACAGACGGCCCAAGCAAATGTGGTGCACTGCCCGTTCAGGCATGCACCCAGCTCGCGAAGTCTATCTGTTTGCAAGTTTCCATGCACGGATTTTATTTGAGGTTTGAGGTAACCAGCCCTCCAGCGACCGAAATATAGCATGACCGGTCAGATTCCACAGAAACCCATAGATAGGCGTTCATGAGTGGAGGGGATGAATACTATCCATCCCCACACTCACCGGATCACTTGATTTTAGTGCACCCCCCCGGAGGCTCGAATCTGCAAAAAAACAAGATTGTGGGTCATCATGTGAAGCCTCTTCTTGTCGCGATAAACATGAGGCCTCCTAGATCGTAACGGGGAGGGGGGAGAAGACCCTGCTTAGTGCCGACGTAGTTACCCCGGAAGTGAGGTAAGTCTGTAGTTAGTTAGTTAGTTAGTTGGGAGGGAGGGACAAGGATAAAGACAAGGTAGGTGCGGAGATATTACATCAATGGAAGGGATGAGAGCCAGAAAGGCAAGATGACAGGTAGGTAGACACCACCCACCGCAGTAAACAAAAAGGTATGAACCCTTTCAGCACCGCGCTCCACCCCGATGCGGGGACATGAAACACTTGGAATTTGACTAGGAATATTTTTTGAGTTGGAAAAGGTATTAATAGTGGTTTACGCACTCCGGTTGGCTAAAGGGTATACCGGTTCATCAACCAACTTGTTATTCGAGTCTTTCCAAGCCACAGCATCCCGAGCCGGCCGAATCAACCAACAAGAGTCTTTCCAAGCACAGCATCCAAGCCGGCCGAGCCGACCTAGAGCCTTCACCAGCCACAGCATCCAAGCACAGGTCATCCTATAAAATCGGGCTCTAGGATTGAACGCAGAGAATCTGGGGATAGTAGGTACTGAGTAATTGGCCGGATGGGAAAGAGGGGATGGGGGAGAAGGTCAGAAGTAGAAAGTTGGTGAGTGGTGGACCAGTCCAAAACGTCTGGTGGCGAGTTTTTACAACTGCCAGTGATACACACAACACAGGTCCTCCAACACGTTACAGGTTCACGCGGAGAATCTGTTTGTAGCAGAGTTGCGCCGGCTGTAATGATAATTCTATGTGGAGAGAAGTAGATACACACAGAGGCGGGAAATATTGTAATGAGAGAGAACAGGAGAAGACCTTTCAGTATCTACGGAACTCTTCTACGTGAGGGTGTGTGCGACCAGGGTCTGGTACTGAACAATAGGAGGTCGGCGACAAAAACAAACAAGGGATACAAAATGCGGAACACCAAACTGGGCACTCTATCACACTCTTGTACAAGTAACAAGTAATCTTGGGCATTATCGGTTGTTTTGTCCGAAACAGTCGTGCCATGATCTTGGACCTCACTGCTGCTACCTAGAATGCGATGCGATACTGACCCCCCCCCCCCCCCCGCCTACGCCGTAAAACATTCTGTGTATATTGGGGTTGGCGCTGGTTGGCAACGACACTGTAAAACATGCCAGTCACTGCGTGGATAGAAATCTAGGGTACCATTCTTTTTTTTTTGGCGGTCGCCATGATGGTTATCGAGTTAGATCGTGTTGTGCGGGGTGGAGAACCCTAAATCCGCTCAAGGGGAATGCTCGTATCGCGTAGTGTGAATATGGTAAGGCACCCGCGAGGCAATTGCATAGTAATACCCATTCATTGCTGTCTCTGGAGCGGCCACACCAGAGAACAAAGTGACTCATTGGCGCCGTCACCCATAAGCAAGAAAGTAGGCACATTGTGCCCAAGTCCGCCTTTCGAGCGGTTCTTGGAAGGATGCAGTTCACCCTTCATGCGACTCGCTGAACACCTCACAGCGCTTCGCGCTTGGTGCAAGCAATGTCTGCCATGTTGGTGAAACCCCGACGTGCCCCGTCCCGGCATAGTAGGGATGCGAGGGTCTATGGTCATACGACTACGGCCACGCACAAATTGAGTATCCCCCCCTCCACCTCCCGCCTTCTCATTCCACGCCACCCCCAACACCGCCTAGACCTAGCATAACGCGTACAGTACTCTCCTATACATTTATGCGGACATAAAATGTTGGAACTCCCCCCCCCTTAACGGTGCTCCGTCTCGAAAGGGATGCGTGGTCAATGGTCAAATGACTAAGGCAAGCAACAAATGAGTACGCCCCCCCCCCCCCTCCGTCCCCCCTGTAAAAACCCAGCTCTCCCCCCACCGGTTATACAATTTGCAGGATATACATGATAATAAAGTGATGCATCCCACAGCCGTCAGATTTTGTCCCCCTCAAACACGGGTTTTGTTTTTTCGGTGCACAGGTTAACACAGCAGGCTGTTGACCCTGGCACAAGCTAGTTCCGAGGGGAGTCGCTGACCTATACCCTCAATGAGGACACAAACCCAGTAGTGCGCGCGATCGGAGTAGCGCACACAGCTTGCAAATATGAGTTTCGACGAAACCTTCGATATCAAAGATGAGTTTCAATGAAATCTTCGATCTCAAAGATGAGTTTCGATGAAATCTTCGATGTCAAAGATGAGGTTCGACGAAATTTTCGATCTCAAAGCTGGAGTGTATTTTGCTTTTTATAATATCATACTGAGATTTGTAGCCCTGACCCCAACACCGCAAGACCACCGGGGCGACCGTCATCAAACAATAACCAGCTCTCAACCCCATACTAGGTATGGGAGATAACAAATAACACTAACTCCATACGGTTCACTCTTCCACTTCGACAAATACCGAAGCCATATTTTTTTTCGTTCTCGGCTTTTCTTCGTAAAAAATCCCTTTTTTCATGTGCGCGACACGACCCCCCCCTCCCCCCCCGCCGTGTAAAATCCGACACACCGGGCAACAGACAAACGAACGCACACACTTATTTCTTTTAAGTAGCATCGTATATACCGCAAAACATGGATGCACCGCTGTATATACCGCTCGACGGCATGATAGCTATAGGAAGTTTGGGCGTGGCAGATGAGACATGAGCGTTGCAACTGCTGTTGCAGATTGCTTTGACTGTGCTGCCTGCGCACGGTAGTATTGTTAACAATAGTACCCGCCGTAGGTTGCTTCACCTTCTCAGACGTTGCTGCTACCGCCGCCGCTGCTTAATTTCGGCCTTTTCGAAACACTACTAGGATATAATGTAGGATATCATATAGGATACCGTATATGATATCGTATAGGATACAGTATGGGGAGTCATCCCACGGTAGTAGGGGGGGCAGTTTTTGCGCCAAAAAGTCCCTGGGCGATTGAGTTCCTCACGTGAGGAACTGCCGGTCAATGAAGTACTTTCACGAGTACATCATATTTTTGGGCCAAGGCATAGAAGCTTGGTCGGGTTGTGCGGACGAATGCCTTCGAAGTCATTTTTCGAGTGAGATATTGAGTTATTTATTTGACGAGCTCAGGGACTGATGCTGCAAGCCTACCGTGGGATGGCTCGGGGTACCCCACTAAGGCGGCGGTGTGTGAGAGCAATATAGCCACCTTATTATTGGGAGAAGACGCCTTACTTATACCAGGTTGGGAGCATTTCCAATGACACATTTTGGCACGTTTCTCGCCAAATTGGCCAGATATACAATTTTGGACTTGAGAAAAATACTGTAGTACTCTTCTGCTCCTTCGCTTGTCATTTAACGTAAGTATTGGATTAGATGAAGCCTCCTGCCCCCGCCTGTGATCCTACCCATACTTTCTTGTGTCGTTATCCATGATCGTTGTGGGCGTTTGGGCAAGGTCGCGCATCATCTCACCCATACTCACGGCATACTTCGCTTACCGCTACTTACACGCGGCAAAATTGTCCTGAAAAGCTTGGGACAGAGGGACATAGCTATTGTTCCGCGGTCGCTGAGAACCCCCATCGCGTTTCCCTTTCCCCTTTGAATCCGCCACCGCGCTGGTTGTCGGTCCAACGTCATACCGCGTGACGCGCTCGGTCTTCCAATCTCCGATCTTCGTCTACCACCGTATCTGCGAGCGACTTGCTAAGCGATCCGCCTACTTTAAACGAGTGTATGGTAAAATAGTCGGGCAAACCTACTGCGCGTAGATGTGCCTGCAGGGCGGCCGTCATGCGGGGGGCAGTGATCGCCACTGATCCCCTCTCACCGTTACATTCCACCACGGGGAACTCGCAGCCCGCGGATAAATCCCAACCAATCGCAAGAGCCGCGAAGATGTACCCGGTAACCCCTCGAAATGCGCAGGTCTGCAAATTTTCTGCGTCTGCCAATACCACCTCTACTTCTACCGATTTCCGCAATGTCTTCCCGAAATTCACCTTAAACACCAAACCTGCCGACACGGGCAGTCGCAAGACCCGTGACGCCAGCGTGAAGGAGAGGTCGAATCCTCGCCTCATGGAATAAAAGGCCAACTGGAATACAGCGATGTTTCGAGCAATTGCGATACGCTGGGACAACGACTCCGCGAGCTGTGCGCGCACCCGCATGCTCTGGAGCAACTGGGCTAGAGTATGCGATAACATGGACACCGCCTACTCCACGGGAATGCCCACCTGTTTCTGTTCCGCGCTAACAAACGTAAGGTAGGATTCGACTAACGCACTCCAGCAGGGGTTGCCCTTCTTTTATACCGGATCCCATTCCTCTACCTTGCGAAGTTGTTCCCGCATGGCCATGAAAAGCTTCGGAATACATGCTTTATCCATCGATCCCGCCGCATACTGCTTGGCGCAACCGCTACCCGGCCGGCATGCACCCCCGTCTGCTAGACCCACATCGGGCAAGACCGATCGTGAATCCATGTGGCCCCGTGACTTTGAGAGTCGAGAAAACACGCCCAGTCGAAGACATCGTCGTCGGTCACCGTTGCCCAGCCCCTGCGCCCCGCCGACCTGGCCAGGAGGAACGCATCGCAGTCGTCGGCTATCTTACTTTTGGGTGTCTGGCCTGGACGCACTGCCATTGCGGTGAAAACCACCGCTCGACGAGCTTCAAGTTTTCCCACATCGATCCGCACGGCCATTCTATCCGGGTCCCGCGGGACAGGCGCCCCCCGAAGTGGCTGCGTACCGCAGAACCAGCAGTAATACAGTTCTCTGTTCTGTACGTTGCACATAGCACATATCGAACGAGGTCTCGCACGCAAGTAGTGGTACCGGGCGCCTCGATCCCGCTCTGCACCCACACCCACACGCACTCAATGCAGGATCCGGACCAAACGCGAACGGGGGGATAGGACGAATACGTTGGCCATGGCGCCGGTGCGCAACCGGATGAGCAAATCCAACACAACCCGCACCCGAAAACCAAATACTCCGTATAATTATACATATTTTAAAGTCAACTAAAGCGAAAATAATAAATATAGTAACAACGTAGGGGCAACACTTGTTCGCCCGCTGTTCGAAAGTCCACTTCGTACGCAGTAGTCGCCGATTTGGGATACCGCCGTTCCCGAAGCGTACCATCCTGGCAAGGCCACTGAAATAATCCAAACATTCCCTTCAGGGCCATTTATCCAACGAGCGAACCATTGCCTGTTGCACGAGTGGGTACCAGTACGCTCTCGTATCGGGGACCACAATAACTGCGTGCTCATGAAATTCCACCACGTGCTGTACGACATGTCTCACCATAACCGGCGGAGGGAAACAGTATCCGAATGCATGCTCTCCCGTACCTGGCAATCTCGAAACATCCTGCGCGCCAGCACGTCTACTCCCGAGGATTCCGCACAGCCGTATTGTGAGAAGAACGGCAGCGCGTGGGAACTCATCGGGATGCGCTGCGCCGATGCTGTACACGCCATGAGGTTGATACTGAACGGGTCCAGGGCCTTCCACACGCCCCGGAAATTGCAGGGGTGCAACCGAATGATGGACTCGGGCGATAGTCGCGAGATAGCGTCCACGATGCTGTTAGCGGCCGTCGGAATCCATTTCAATGTCAACATGAACCCATGCTCCACCTGCAAATCGAAGAGTTGCACCAACAGCGCGTGCGTTCCTGGGTCCTTCGCTTGCCCTCTCTTAAACGCTCCCATCACCGACTGGTTGTCAACATCGACGAACACTTGCGACCGCCGCAAAGCGTCCGTGAATTGCGTACAAAACTGCCGCAACACATGGTACAGCGCATACATCTCCTTGATGCTGATATGTCTAGATATCAAAAGCTGCGGGAGTACGCCTCCCGCACGAAATGGGCCCGAGCTTGCGTTGACCACCCCTCCCTGTTCGTTAGCTCCAAGCGGAGTACGTTTCAAGTCGTTGTATTAGGTCTCCCAACAGGATAGAGGCAAGCCGAGAAGAGCGAGCTCCCGAGCGAGAGCTCACAGCAGTCTAACATCAAGAACTCCAGCCAGGTACGTAGGTACCCAATAATAGGCCAATTTCCCGAAGCAGCACGAAACGGATAAGTAACTGTCATGCTGAAATCCCAAATCAACACCCTCCCGGATTCTTCACAAGATAGTGACGAATCAACAATGGGCTCATCTTCATAGCCTGAAACAACAATAATGGCAAGAGGAAACCCATTCTCATGAGCGAAAACATCTTCAACACTCCCACTTACAAACCATTGTAATCTCAAGAGGTTACAATATCCGCGCCTTCAGTGCAAAAAACTATTGCGACAGATGAAATGTCAGAGATCGCGAGGACGCCCGGACAAAGGCCTCCCGTTGTCCCCTACTACAACCATAGATACAAAGATCATACCGGTAAAAAGAACAGCATACATTGTTGTCCGCAAACATGGAATTTATCCGACGCAAACATTAGCCTACGCCCTCCCTGATGCAAAGAGTATCTGATCATTCACAAGTCACCCCGTTTTTCATTGCAAAACAAATGCAAAAATAACTTGCGTGTGAATTAAACAAATTTATCAAAATATTTCATCCTTCGAGTTCCCAAACAAGATTGCAATCACCCATCAAGTTGGAAAATACAACATCGATAATTCAATGACTAATGGTGACTTTGCATTTTTCTCATTTTGAGACCGGTATGTCCTGTACTGTACGGTCACAAGGATGCCCCATCCCATCTCGTCAACACACGTAGGCAACCACAACCAAGAGATACCAGCAAACCTATAAGCCAGTGTAAACAATCCTTGCCAACAAGCTTAATTACCCGAAATATTGGTAATTTGCAACCACCAATACAACCGAAAACACTCCCTTTTTGGCTCAAAATAATCGAATAAAGAAACGATGCAATGCCGCCACTGTCGATAAGAACAGCCCAAGCGCTACCAGCTTCGAAAGCTATTCGATAATCGCATTTTTTTTTCGTATTTCACTTCTCCTTTGCGAACAAGCATTCGCAAAATGGTTCTGTTGGTAGAATAACCAATCAATCATGAACATTCCCGCCCTCCTTTCTGTTGCAACCCATCCGACGATTACTGCCAAAAACAAAAGATACCCGCAAAATTCTATTCCACACATCATTAGATCAGTGAATCTCTCAAGGTGCACCTACGTACCCTTTTTCTCCAAATCGTTATCGTATGTACATCAGTTCCACCAGGCCTCTTCTGGTCCTGTCTACACCAGACAGACACTTCAACTTTTTCGGATTTTTCAAAGACTGTTTGATTTGAACATGAAAACACGCTTCAAAACAACCAGGTGAAAAAGGCTACGTATACCCCCAGAACGAATATTAGATGACTCTATCTGCGGATCTCCACTCTCACCGAGGACCAACGCCCGAATGGATAGGGTGGACCGTAACTGGACCAAGTCCGGCGGAAGGCCATCTCCCATGGCCAGGGGTTTTGTTAGTGGGTGAGCTTGCGCAAGTCCCACACTACCCGGAAAGATGACATTCCGGGTGGCTATCTCCACCGAAACTGACCCTCAGGGGACAGGCCGGGTCGACATACACACGCATCCGTATACAACGGCAGCTTGCGCTGCCGGGCTTGTAACGAAGACCACTGATAGGGACAGCTTACGCTATACCTACAATGGGACCCGAAGGGTGCGCCAGCTAGCGTTGGGCTGCGAAAGCAGCTGAGTTAAATCGACACACGACGCGTATAAAAACACGTGTATGAAAACACGTGGAAGTGTGGTGAGCTAAAGCTTTATTTTTCCCCATCCGCCGGAGGATAAAAAAAAAAAAAAAAATCCACCCTCACCGCAAATAAATGATCGTCGGGTCTACACCATTGCCGTAAATAAATAAACGCCACATTCGACCAAACACAGCATTTCGATCGAAAGGTGGATCCACCGAAAAAATAAATTCACTAATTTGACCAGGTCTGTCCCCCCCCCCCGCCCCGCGATGTTGCCGGACCGTAAAGCTCCGGCTGACGAAACAATGAACCGATCTGGTCCCTCCATGACCTTTTCCGATGCTGCTGTTGCTGCTGCGTATCATGGAGTGCGTGCGGCCATGCCGCTCGGCTCGTTGCCCGGACGGAACCCCATCGTTATTTGGTACTGCTGCAGACAGCCCACGATTACCCCACGTCCGTTCCTACCAGCTACCAGCAGCGGGAAGCACGCGGCTATTATGTTGCGCGACTTTGCCCTACCAAACCACCCCTGCACACGACTGGCTACCGTGCGACTTTTCGCGGAATGTGCAGATACCCCCATATCTGCTGTCTCCAAAACCAACCTTTCGGAGTGGCGTGCATACGGCAAATAGTAACGAAGTAAATGCCGTGCGGCTTCAATCCCCCGCCCGCAGCACAGGGCCGGGGTGCCTACGGCTGTATTTCCGCCATAGAGCTTTTAGCTGCTGCCGTAACCCCTCCTGTCCGCTGTATACGGTGAGGGTGTCCTAGGTTATGCTACGACCACGGACATGAGCTTCTGCTACTCCCTGATTTCAGCAAAGCTCCACCGTAGGTCTGTAGCTACTGCCCCCTGAAAACGACGTCTCCACCACAACATCATCTCTGGGTCAGAAGACAACTCGCCTATTAAGCTGCTCTCCCTCTTCTACCATCGAAGAATCCCGACCATGGTGATACAGCATTTCTCTCTGCCATACCAACGATGGCTCTATCCTTCTCCACATCGGACTCCTCCTTGCGCCTTGCTGCTTGTTTACGCTCGTTTCCAAAAGGTTGGCTCCGCAAACACGGCCCATCCCCATCAAGCCTCCCTGTGAGATTTGCCACCTTCGGATCGCCTGCGCTTTAATTCCTTCAGCTTCTTCGAGGGCATGGCCCTGTTCCAATACTGCTAACCCGTAGATCCCCCATGGGGCTAGACCGAATCGGTTTACTCTAGTTAGGGTGTTCGTTAGCTCCAAGCCGGGTAGGTTTCATGTCATTGTATTACGTCTCCCAACAGGGTAGAGGCAAGACGAGAAGAGTGAGTTCCCGAGCGAGAGCTCACAGCAGTCTACCACCAAGAACGCCAGCCAGGTACTACTAGGTACCCAAGAGTAGGCCAATAGCCCGAAGCGACACGAAACTGATAAGTAACTGTCATACTAAGAATCCCAAATCAGCACTCCCCACCCGATGGACGATGCGTCCGTCGACCCACCGGTGAGAGAGGCAGTGAAATGCCGTGCCTGTTGCCACGGCCCCTCGTGCGAAGTGGACGTAATATGCATCCACTGCCGAAACTCACCCACGAGGTCCGCATGGGAATCGCGCGCCAGATCGATCCTGCTCGCGCCCGACTTCTCCAATTCGACAACACGGAAAACATGGCGTTAGTCCACAGGGACGCCGGGCGACTTGACAAAATACCAGGTAGCAAAAAAAACGGCCAAGCTTTATTGGATATTTTCGTTCTGCTTCGTTGTCCAGAAAATATATCTATGAGCGCAATTCCTCAGTTGCGCCAAGCGATTTTGACCGCCTTATATCGGGATACCGCCGTACTCAGACCTTACCCAGACCTTACTCAGACCGCCTTATTGGGGAACCCCTACGGCACCATCTTTTTCGTAGGGAGAAGGTCAAAGGGCGATATACCCCCGGGTTTTTCGACCATTTGGCGGCATTCATTCGGAAAATACGCCTCCTGTGGAACGTGCCCACGGTTGCCCCAGACTGCCGGGACACCTGCAGTCCATGCCGAGCGCGCACACATTTTTTTTTCGGACACCGTATCGGGGCTAATGGGGCCGTGACATATGAGGGGGCGAAATTATCTTCCCCTGTGACTACGACTTGGTGGGGTAGTGCTTCGCAGATCTACTATTAATAAGTGTAGATGCTACGCCCTCCTTATATATATGGTGCGGGCAATTGTGACCCCGATTATACTTCATCGGTCATAACTTTGCCAATACATATTCGTTTTCATTTTTACTGTATTTATAATCATCTGCACCTCAAACAAAACAAGATTTGTTCGAAGACTATATCGATTACCTGGTAGAGGCGTTTCTAACATTTTGAGGTGTTTGCGTATGATTTTTCGGGTGTTTTTTTGGGGAGGAGATGAAACAATCTATCGTTAATTTCGGCAACTACGCTCTTGTCAACGTCCCCCTTTTGAAAAAAAGTTTGGTATGGGCGGGGCTTGGGTATATGAGGATACATATACTCGTATACACACGAGTCGCCGACCTATAATATCCTAAATGAGGACACACAACCCGTAATACGCGCGATCGGAGTATCACACATAGCTTCAAAGAAAGATGAGTTTCGACAAAATATTCGATCTCACAGCTGGAGTGTATTTCAATTTTTGTAATATACACGGGGGTTGCACGGCAATTATATGGCATTTTTCTAGGCGGGAGATAGGAAAATTTGTAGTGTTATTGCCTCGGACGCATCAGCTGTTTTCTCATTATTGTTTTGACCTCGACCAGCGGGCCTTCCACGCACCCCCCCCCCCCTCCACACACACACACACACAATGCGTGGGTGACTCTCCATCCGTAGGAGCAACTGATATACGGATCTCAGAGCCAGCGACCCTTGGAACAGCTTCCCCGCTTTCGCGTGAGGAACGTCCACAGGCTCCTGCAAGTGCATGGTGCATCAGCGGGTGGGAGACAACGGCGGGCGGGAAGGGGGGGGGGGTGAGTGGGAGGGGCTTGCGGAGCGATGTACGTATCACCGCATGAAGTATATTATATGTGATACAGCAGCAGTATCTACCTGGGCAAGTACATCAATGCCGTATCAACAGCAGTACTATAGACAGCATGGCATTTGTAGGAGGAGGACAGCAACAGGTACATTATAAAATAAAAATACACTACAACTGTGGGATCGAATATATCGTTGAAACTCACCTTTGTAATCTGTTGTGATACTCCAATCGCGCGTATTGCTGGGTGTGTCCTTATCAAGGATATAGGTCGACGACTCCCCTTGGAACTAGAGTGTAGCTTGTACCAGGGTCAACAGGGTGATGTTAATCAATCTGTGCGCAGCAACTATAAAACCCGTTTTTGAGGGGGACACAATCTGACAGCTGTGGAACGAATCAGTTTATCAAGTATATCTTGTAAGTGGGACAACGGGTGAGGAGAGGGGCGGAATTTTTTCAAGGCGTGGGGGCCGGGGGCGGGGGGGGGCGGGGTAGTAGAGGGGGGGGGGCAACTCAATCTGTGCAGCAGCTATAAACCCTTGAAGGGGACAAATCTTACGGTTGTGGGAGGAACGCATCAGTTTATCATGTATACCCTGTAAATCGTACAACCGGTGAGGAGAGGGGGGGGGGGTGTTCGCAGGGGGGGGGGCGGGGGGGAGGGAAAGGGGGAAGGGGGATTTAAAACCGCATTAGATCGCGTAAATGTAATCCGGTAGGAACTTACTATACGCATGGTGCTAGGTCTAGGCGATGGTGCGGGTGGTGAGGAAGGAGGGGGCGTGGGGATTATTGGAGCCATGGCAAGTGGATGACTAAAAAGGTAATGAGGTAACAGCTAGATATATCTGATGTTACCATCAAGTATTTTTAGCAGATCGTAAGGCCACCACAGCGCAGCATTTCATACGTATAAAACAGCATAAGGAGGCCACAGCAGCAGTGGATCCCGACACTCACCCCGAGCCTAATGGAGTTCACAGCAGATGCACCAAGGTACTCCTTTTCCACGTCTCTGAAGTAGGCGACGCCCTGCTCCCAGTTCTCCTGGCACGCTCGGGCCGCTAAAGCCGCCTTCCTAAGCTGCAATCTCGCCCTTTTGAGCTTGCGAAAGGCGACCTTCCTACACACACCCCTGTTGGCTTGACCCTTGAGGAAAGCTGGGTCGAGGTCCACCTGACTTTTGTCTACATGAACTTGCGCTTGTATCATCGCGGCAGGAAGCTTCCGAGCGGCGATGTGCGCATGTTTAATCTGTTCGAGCTTGACCGCCGCTTTGTAGTTCGGCAAAAGCTCGCGCAGCTTCTTCCCGTCATAGCGTTCCTTCGGTCTGCCTGCCCCCTCCCGTATTCCGCCACGTTTTTCAGGTGGCGTTTGGGCCACCCGCACTGTCTGCATTTTAGGTGGAAGTTCACGAAAAATTCCATGAAAGCTTCCATCGCTTCCATGAAAGCTTCCACGGCTTCCCCGGAAGCTTTAATCGCTTCCATGGAAACTTTCATGGAAGCTGTGGAAGCTTCCATGGAAGCTTTCATGGAAGCTGTGGAAGCTTCCATGGAAGCGTGGAATCTTCCATGGAAGCAATGGAACCTTCCATGGAAGCTTCCACGCTTCCATGGAAGCAATGGAACCTTCCATGAAAGCTTCTATGGGCGCTTCCGTGGAAGCTTCCGTGGAAGTTTCTTTCACGGAATTTTCCATGGAAGCTTTCGTGGAAGTAAATTTGCTTCCACGGAAGCTTTCACGGAAGCGTTCACGGGAGATTTCACGGAAGATTTCACGCAAGCTTTCGTAAAAGTAAATTTTCTTCCACGGACGCTTTCACGGAAGCTTTCACGGAGGCTTTCGTGGATGTAAATTTGCTTCCACGGAAGCTTTCACGAAAAATCTCACTGAAACTTTTGTGGAAGTAAATTTGATTCCACGAAAGCTTCTGAAAGCTTCCGTGGAAGTCAATTTGCTTCCACGGAAGCCTTCACGGAGGCTTTCACGGAAGCTTTCGTGGAAGTAAATTTGCTTTCATGGAAGATTTCACGGAAGCTTTCACGCAAGCTTCCATGAAAGTAAATAATAAATACTCCGGAGTAGTTGATAAATAGTACTTTTCTTCCACGGAAGCTTTCAAAAACAAATCCCATGGAAGCTTCCGCGATAGCTTCAGAGAAAGAAAATTACTGCCACGACAGCTGCTGTGAAAGCTTCCGGCATGTGGTTGACATACTCTTGAAATTTGATACACCCCAATCCCAACCCTAACCCTTACCCTAACCCAATGAAACGAAACAACCAACCATTTTACGGTGAAACCCGCTTCGTCTCGTACACAGTGTGCGTCAACCATGTTGCCGAAAAAGCGGTAAGCCCTACTGGAGGAACAGTAGTGCACAATGCAAATATGTCAGTGGGAGCTGTCGTGGAAGCCAGTGAGATTCCGCGGAAGCTGAGGAAGCTGCCATGGTAAAACGCAAAATTCAACCATGTTGCCGAAAAAGCGGTAAGCTCTACTGGAGGAACAGTAGTGCACAATGCAAATATATCAGTGGGAGCTGTCGTGGAAGCCACCGAGATTCCGTGGAAGCTGCGGAAGCTGCCATGGCAAAACGTACAAATCCGTTGATGTAGCTTCCAACTTTTCGATGAAGATACTTCGAAAACTTTCACAAAAAGCTTTCGTGGAAGCTTTCGTGGAAGCCGCTGAGCTTCCGACCTTCCGTGGAAGCTGCCGCTTGCGTCTATGGAACTAAAACCCAAAAATCCGTGGAAGTGCTTTCGTGGAAGCTTTTTGAATGTATTCCGTGGAAGCTGCCGCGGAAGCACTTCCGTGGAAGCGCTTCCGTGGAAGCTTCCGTGAAAGCATTCGTGGAAGCTTCCGTGGAAGCTTTCGTGGAAATCGAAGCTTTTGTAAAAGCTTCCATGGAAGCTTCCGTGGAAGTGACTTCCGCGGCATCTTCCACTACTTCCATGGAAGCCTTCGTGGAAGCTTTCGTGGAAGCTACTTCCATATGGAAGCTTTCGCGAAAGCTTCCGTGGAAGCTTCCGGGATTTTTTTTCCATGGAAGCTTCCATATCTTCCATGGAAGCTTTCACGGAAGCTTTCACGGGAGCTTTCACGGAAGATTCCACGGAAGCTTTCGTGGAAGCTATGGAAGCTTCCATGGAAGCGGTGGAAGCTTCCACGGAAGCTTTCATGAATTTCCACGCAAAAAATAAGTAGTGCAGGAGACCGCGGCGTTTCCTCGTTTTTTTGGAGCTGGCAGTCACGTTATAAGCGCTTTTCTCGAGGAGGGGGAGGAGGAGCTTCGTCTTCGGTGTCAAGGTTGCGCCTGGCACCACTGAAGCGAGGCACCACTTTGTTCGTGTGGCCTGGCCGCCAAACAGCAGCAAACTGTGCCTCTGCGTCTACATCTCGACGCTTTTTGTTGCTGTTGGTTCATGATATCACATCTCCTCCAGCGGCATCTTGCCCTCTTCTTGGGCAGTTCCGCTGTGATCCCCACTTGATACCCCCTCTTTGCTTCCGCTTGGAGCACGCTGACAAGCTTGCGCGCGCCCCGAAAAGTCAACGCTGCCGTGATGCTCCGTCGTGGCTCGGGCTTCAGCGCGAAGGGCATGGCCTCGAATCCGAGAGTCTTCGTGTCTTCAGGCACCGGGGATTTTGGTTTGATGTGGGTAATTTTTTGGAAAAGTTATGTTTTTGTTTCTGGCCGGGTCTAGAAGGGGATGAGGATGATTCAGACGCCATAACATCGCTCAGGAAGCTAGCTTTCCATATCTGCAATTAGATTCGGTGGGTTCGCCATAGTTGTTGAGATATGGTGATGTTGTTCGGTGAATTGCCCTCTGGAGCGACGGTCATCACTCGATTGTGAGCTTCACAGCGTAATCCCACCTCCTGTTGTTGCCTTAGGCTCATTCGAGTGCTCCGGCGAAAAGTTTTTCGCGTTGTATTTTAGATTTATCATTTTTTTCCGGCTCCGTTACTTTTTTCAAAAAGACCCATAATTTGGGGTCACAAGTGCCAGCACCATATTATAACCATATGGCCTAAAAACGAGCGTTTTAAATTAGTCTTCCTTTAGAGTACGTCTGTTGATGAAATTAGAACAGCGCGAAAGCTCAATGTCGCAAAGGAACAGGGGCTTCATACGCGTGAGTGAACCCAAGCAAATGAGAACCCCCCCCCCCCCGAGGGATGGATCCCCCTACCGGATAAAGTAGTCGACAAACATATGGAAGGATAGGGGGAGGCCAAGAAGAGGTACGTACGGTCTACAGATAAGTTTGGTGGGTACAAGATAGAATTAATAGAAATGATAGAAAAAAGGGAAAGGCTAGCCCTAAGAACGAGGAGAAGCACTTAGATGTATACGGGGAGTTGAGGGAAGATATTGGAATGAAAACGTATCTGCACGGCCCAATGGACTATGCGAAATAACTGAAACTGCAATTTCGTGTAGGGGACCTGGACCCATCAGTATCAGTAAGAAACAGATATACCACCAGTAGTAGTCGGGAGAACATGGCTAAAATTTGTGCCCGTGTGGCACAGCGGTAGAGAGTAGGGGTCAAATAGTAGAATACTGTGAAATATACAAGGAGGGAATGTATGCGTTAGAGGAGGAGACGAGGAAATTAGACGCATGTGACATGGAAGAGTTTGGTAGACTAGAGGGCCGCGAGAAGACAATCGCCATCCTAGGAGATAGATGGTGGCCGCAGATGGCGAAACAGGACGGGGATAGGATAAGCAAACATTTTCTACGTAATTCATGGGAAGAAGCGTAATGAGCGCCCAAATGTTGGAGGTGTTTCTTTTAGGAGTAGGAACGGTGCTACGTCTCGAAATGGATGCGTGGTCAATGGTCGTCAAATGAGTAAGGCAAGCGACAGATGAGTGCGCCTCCCCCCTCCCCCCACCGTAGCCACACGGTTTTTTTATTTTGGAGCAAATTTTGTGCTGACTACACGACTCCCTAAAAAGGGTTGGTTGCTTCACCTGCCAGCATGCACGTCATTGAAATTCCTCAACGCACAACAAGCCTGTCGAACCACAACTAACGTTGAAAGCAACATGTTTGTTGGATAAGGATACCCTTGAAAGCAAGGCTTGCTTTAAATATACAAATAATACACACACGATATGCACGGTCCCAAAACACGGTGTTGCAGATAACAGGTTCAGCAGCGGAGCATACTCCTCCGGAGAAGAACGTACTACTAGCATATACGTAGCCCTCTATAAACGCGTCACCCCACTGCCAAATTCGACACAAAAACCCGTCTTCCGCGAAACCAAAGAATTACGGCATTACAGTGCCGACGGCGATAGCACCCGCAGCAGTGTTCATCCAACCCGTACAACATTGATGTCCCTGTTGTATACAAAACATCCCGTATGACATGCCATACTATAAAAGCTTATAATACACCTCAGCAGTGAGATCGAAGGTTAGGATTTCGTCGAAACTCGTCTTTGCAAGCTGTGCGTGTTACTCCGATTGCGAGTATTACTGGGTGTGTGTCCGCCAGATATTTTGAACGCACTGCTTATTAACGGGACGATTTTCAGAGCCGATTCTCTCGAAACCAAGGCGACCACACGACGACATTACGACCACGCGTGCTATGATAAAGGTGTACGTACCACTTTTTTTCTGAATTTTCTGCAGTTTGGGAGTTTAAGACATATCCCAAAACCTGATTTGGAGAAAATGTAAGACAGCTACCGGATGAAAAATCCCATGGCCTAGGTACACGACGCGAAAATCTCGCAAAAAAAAAAGAAGAGCTTTTTCCCGACGATTGTATTAACAGTATTAGTAGGTTAAGGAGCCCCGTCATTCGGAAAACCTTTCAGACGAAAAGTGCTATCTATCGTAGCACGCGTCATTAAGAGCAAACAAAACCAAAAGGGGACCAAGGCCAGGGTATTAAAAAAATTAAAATACACTCCAGCTGTGAGATTGAATATTTCGTCGAAACTCATCTTTGCAAGCTGTGTGTGATACTCCGATCGCGCGCATTACGAGTTGTGTGTCCTCATTAAGGATATAGGTCGGCGACTCCCCTTACAGCTACAGTGTAGCTATCAGGGTCAACAGGATGATTTTAGTCAGTATTATTGTAGTAGTATCGTACTCTATGATACCCTATCATACTCTTGCCATTGTAGCATCATTGTAGTATCATTGTCGTATAGTACCCCTCGTTTTCACTACCACCACTACCACCGTTAGAAGTGACTCTGTACCTCACTGATAAAGATGTTTCAGGCGAATCGTTTGGTGCAGCGTTGCGAACCATTCCGTTGCGGTTTCACGTCGAAAAATCAAAACAGCGCGGAAGCCCAGAACCGCAAGGAAAAGGCGGGTCACTCGTGGGAGTGACCCCGAGCCACTGAAAAAACAGCCCCTTAAAAAGGGGCCCACTTCCCTACCGTACGTGGCCTTGGACAGTGCGTGTGCCTTTGGAAAGACGTCCTCCAGACGCTTAAATAGATGCATCGCCCGGCTTTCTACACTCTCCTCGTTATCGAGAGAATCAGCTTCGAACGTCGTCGGAGGGGGTGTGTTACCGTGCGTGCTGTGTGGAAAGATGTCGGCTGTGACTACTGCCATATACTACAGAGCAAAAACGTAGCACACCCAAAAAAAACAGTCGTCCCTTCTTCCCCATAACGAGTTGGGTCGCCAAAGGCTAACATCCCCACCCACGAGTACATGCACATGCTGTTCTCACGTGCGCAAGGTAACAGTTGCAAGGGCCGACACGATAGTACAGCCGACCACCGCCAAAACTGACGCTCTCGCTGCGGTCCATGATTGTTCCACGAACGATTTTGAAAGCGAATTCGAGGAGTCAACAGGCGTCTCGCCGGAATCAGACGATGAAATGGAGCCTGGAATATCTACATCCGCCACATTCGTTGTCACGGAGCGGATGGCACCATTGACGACTAGCGAATAGCGCTGGTACTCGGCAACAGTAAGCAGCTTGGCCCATACCCACACTGTCCATGTCCCATTTTGGACCTCCACGGCGTCAACAATCACCCTCTCATTCACGTTCGCGTCGTCGGTCTCACCCGACGTCCACATGGTGTACCTTGTTCCGTTAGGGGAGCTAACGGCGAGATCTAGGTCGTGGACCAGCTGTTTCGTAGATAACGACGTGGCAGCCGGATCTATCCAGGATAGCGTGACGCGGAAATCTAGGCCCGCCTCGCCGTCTACGTCGAACATATACTCGTGTAGTGTGAGCTGTGGTATGAACGTGTTGGCGGCGTCGGCGACGAAAAGCGTGAGGTTTCCTTCTCCACTCAGTGGCAATCCTTGTTCTAGGTGGACCCGCCCGAAGCCGCGATATCCGTCTGGTTCCGAGCTTCCGCCCATGAGGTTCGCACTGTTGATCAACAAGGCCTGTTTAGTAGAGGACATGGAAGCAAAACATGTAGAGATCTTTGAGCTGATTATATACATGTATAAATATCTTCCACTTGTCATACCGTTCAGAATTCCGCGACGCGGCTTCAATCACCCTTCACCGCGTCAACCAGTGTAGCACACTGTTTTCGACACTTCCGCGTGCAACCCATCGTTTGTCGGTCTTCCCTTCAGAGGTACAACGTGGCGTATGTATCACGACGGATATCCCCGGTGGTGTCGTCTCGACCTTGAACCCGACCATTGGTCTTTAATCTTTTGGCTAAATTTCAACATGATATGATTGACAACGGCATCGAGCTCACGGTCTCGACCATTTTGGACAAGCCAACAGCGTTGTCTCACCTTTACAGTCGCCGAGGAAGGGGAGAAGCCCTCGCATGGGAAACCCCGGTCGCATAAATCTCTCGCCGACACATCGGTAGCGTAGAAGCTTGGATCAACGAAGTACTGCCGTATCTGGGGTCCATAAACAACATACGTTTGCTTTTGAGTCATAGCTGATGCACTACAAACGTGTTCGGAAAGTCGGCCCTACGGCGGTGAGACGGAGACACCAGGGTATGCCCCACAGCGAACGTAAGGCGCGGCATTCTAGCAATGACGCCATGAAAGTGTCGATGACAACCACGGCTTGATTCTGCTGCTCACCATTGCCGCCGCGCCTGCCACGATAGGACACGACATGGACGTGCCGCTGTACGCATACAGCCTGCAGGAACGCTCGTCTGTACCATCACCAGCTGCGGAGTATACCTGCGAAAAGAAACAGCACACTATGTAAGAGGGAGACCAGTCGCAATCGTCGACCACTGCACGGATTGCATTGTTTATGGATAACGACAACGTTGCAGCGCAAGTGATGGCGACTTCTTCCCTGCACGCGAAGTTGGTCATCTTCCCGCAGTTCATGCCCTCGCTGCTGCCTTTGCACGAGAAAATGCCTTTTTTCTAGCGCCGGATATGATTCTCGTTAAATATTTAGACTATTCCCGCGCTTACCATGTCGCCTGGTGCGACAATTTCCGGTTTGATGCGTCCATCCGTGGTAGGGCCGTAGGAGCTAAACACAGCCACCGTGTCGATGTCAGCGAACCCATTAGTGCCGTCCGCCTCGGTGCCATCTTCGGCGGTGGCGGTGATTCGTGTTTCACCGGACGAAGTAGCCCCGACTGTGAGGACGTTCTTTCCAATGGCGGGGCTTGCAATAGTGCAAACCGTGCGGCCGTCGTTGACGTCGCCGTCGTTGCCGGCCGCAAATATCAGCAGATTCTCCGGGTTCTACTGGGTGGAGGGCAGAGGGCAGCAGGAGGAGAATAAATAAGGGCGGGCCACAACCTAGGAGGTTCAAATAAACTAAGCCGGCATCTTTTAGACGAAACGTCGCAGCAGGTCGTGCCAACCATTGGACATGTGCTACGATAGGAGTGACCGTTTTTGTCCAAGAAAGCCAATGGGCGGGATCCCCCAACCGAGGAACTGCCGGACGTTGTTGATTTTTTAGAACTTGATTCGTTGTATATCCAGGCCAAGGGGTTACTCATCGGGATGCGCTTTCAGGTGTTGTTGTTGTCGTTGTCGTTGTCGTTGTTGTTTTTGTTGTTGTTGTCGTTGTAGTATTTGTGGTAGTTGTAGTAGTAGTTGCAGTAGTTGAAGTTGTAGTGGTAGTGGTAGTTGTAGTTGTAGTAGTAGTAGTTGTTGTTGTCGTAATCAGTGTTTGGGTTGGTTCCGAACCTCTCCAGAAATTGAGCCTCATAGTCGTTCGAGGGCAACCCTACCGCGGCACGCGTCATTGCGTTGTGCCTGATACCGCGCCCTATAGGGACTAAATACTTCAAGTAGATTTTGGGCATGATAGGTTTTTGGCATGATACCGTCCGTGTGACTCGCTTGGCGAAGATCAACGGAGTTCATACAAATAATGTGGATCATTCCACAACGCGCAAAAACATTCAATAATCGCACTAACATTTGGCATGCGTACCTGGTACATGAAATCATCGTAAACCGGCTCCACCGACGACAGGCTGCAGAAATTATCGCTGCCATACGAGTTGGAATGAATCTTGCAGCCAGCCTCCATGCACGCCTCCCACAAACCGTTGCCTGCAAAAAGCGCTAGCCCGCTCATATCCCAAAATACGTCGAAAATCGCTAGCTTGGCACCTTGGGCCATTCCTCCATGGTCGGTTAGAGTCTTGACCACGTCGTCTCCCAGACATACTTCCGTGGTTGCATTGTCGCAACCGTGCATCGGACAGATCCGATCAATGTCGGTGATAAAAAAAAGCTGATCATACACCGGCAGTAGGTCATCGGTGGAGTAACTCAAGTTCTCGTCAATACAGCCACCAACACAGCTCAAAATATCCGTGTCACCGCACGTTACCGGATCAGCAGGCGTGTTTAATGTTGCTCCCGCCGCCGATCCTGCAGTGTGGGTACCATGTCCGGCGGGTTCATCTTGATCAAAAGACTCGTCTGGAGCCCAGTAAACAATGCGGCCCTCGCTAGTGGCCGAAATGGAGGGTGACCCAAAAGTAGCCGAGTCGGGCTCGACCATATTGATGTACTGGACGATCTGTCATGCGTCAGTTCGTACCACGCAAAGAGTGTGCTTGGTGAAACACTTTATATTTAAACGCGGCATTGCTCACGCATAAGAGGCGATTAATGAAATTCGTCCATGAAAATGTCTCACAGATCGATTACCTTTCTTTGCACGTCGAGTACAACACCGAACCACGTTCACAAAGGCTGTAAGTGTATCAGCCACGCGTACACACATCGACACGGGGACTACCGGGGTATTTCGTTTGGATTCCTCCATACGAACGGATTGACAGCACTTTTATCAAACGCCGACCATGTTGAGGTTGTACTATTAATATGTGTAGATATGTCAATTCGTACGGAACGGGTTGAGTAGCATTCTTGCAGTGTACTTGGCGCGTATAAAGTTCGACCCGAACGACAATATTGGCGGACAGCACGGAAGTTATAGGAACTGAGACACACACCTTGCGCCGTGACATGTCGAACGTGAAATCGCCACCGTTGAATTCCCAGACCACTGAGGAGGAGTCTGAGATCGTTGCAGTGGTATAGACGGCCACTACATAACCAAGCCGTTCGAAGTAGTGCCCGTGTTCCACCTCCAGTCCATCGCCGTCTTCAAAATAGCACGACGATTCATCTAGCCCAGTGTCTAGGACCTGGCGTGGTAGTTGAGTTTCGTTGTTGCAGGCACGGTCGAGACATCGATATGGGCTGTCTGTTTTTTCTCGTAAAGCGTGCGTGCTCTGCGCACACTAACCTTGTGATCGGTGTTTGTCGCCAACACCAGCTCGTGGCTCCCGATACGTGCCAGGGGTGCGATAAGGTTGCAGCTTCTGTGCACAGGGATCGGTTTCAGACGTGCCTTTTGAACGATGAAAACACCCTCAGTACTCACCCTCACCCCCACCAAAGGTCTTCGATATCCTCTGCTTCGAAGGTGGTGGCTAATCAATGCCATAAATTTGTTAGTACCTTTTAATTGCAGATCGGTAGGCGCATCAACTGACAATCGATTTTGCTAATTGAGAATTTCTCATCCGAACAGAATCGTCAAACATACAAGGGTTCCACACGCCGGCAGCCATGCTTCGGATAGGGCAGGGCAGCACTTCGAATTGTTCGATTCAATACTCGGTAGAGTAAAAAAAGTCACCACACACAATCATAGTCGGCGCTTACAGTATATAAGGCAATGTCAAGAGTTTGATATAGACCAACTATCATAACAATGTACTACTATTATTAGCTACCGTTTTGAAAGTGAATCCGATTCCGAGCTTCATTCATCAGTTTTCGATCGGATAAATCCGAGCACATGCCGGCCGACCCTTTAGTCTGGCGACGAAACGTGTCTAATGCGTTTTTTATGATAGTTTTACTCAATCAAGCATCCGGGGCCAGTAAGGTGACTGACCATGCCCGCTGCGTGTGATAAGAGAAGTTGTACACGGGCCAATTGCATAATACAACAGCAGCAGTCAGTCTAGATCGGGTCGATCGGAGCAATTTGCTTGGGTATCGTATTATTACAGCAGCAGTAATACACTTCACTTGTTTTCTTTTCCCATCCCATTTATTGTGATGCTCGCATTACTCTCGAGCCCTCCCAGTAGTATAACTTAGATCCGGGGTCATATAGCGAGCTCCCCTCCCCCCTCCCCACTACGGTACCTGCCCTAATTTTAATCGCGAGAATAATTCAGCATTTTCTTGCCTCGTCGATTCGCGTCGATTTGTACCTACCCACGATGCTAGGCGATTTCAGCAGTTAGTTGATCCTTTTTTTCCCATTTATATATCTGCAAGTAAGTAAAGCCAACAAAGCTCACAACGGTGGTTATTTAACTCAAGGACCAACGCTAGTATTAATAGTAGTAGCATTCGAGTGTAACCCCACTAGACCACCGGGGCGACCGGCTCTATACCACTCACTGCCCCGGTGGCCTATCAGGTTATATCCTCGAGCCCAGTATAGGTCAGCTTCGTGAGTTCGAATCCCCCCGAGTGCGTACTCGGATATTTTTTCGTCTTGTGCACTAGTTGACTTGCGGAAAGCGCAAGAGCGTGAGTTAGCAACACTCGATGAAAAATCGACGATGAGTGGGTGCTGAACCCTATGCGCCAAAGAAAATGAAGGCAATAACCGGGGTGGGGAAGGGAAGGACGACATCTGTGACTACGGCTTGTATATCCAGAAGCTGAAAAGTAGAAGTGTGCCAAAAAAAAAATCACTACTGGTAGAAGAGGTGATCAATCAGCAATCAGTAGCAATAAGGAGCACGTCAAGTACGAAGCAGCACAAACTTATTTGTCCTTTACGTACCAACACACTCGACCGCTTGCACTCGACCGGCAAACAACCACAGCAACGGACTCAGGGATCACAGCAGCAACAAAGCAAGCCATCCTGCCGTCTACTTACCACCACCTTCGAGTGGCGCAGCTTAACAACAGGAGGAACTTGTATAATACTTTCCTTTATCTTCTTTTCTTTTCATGCTTTCTTTTTTTCCAATTGACTTGCGTATGTCGTGCGTATGCCTAGTGACAGGTACTACGTGCAATATATACGTGGTAGGCTTTCTTGGGTGGCAAGCGGTATAGTCAGTTTTTTTAGGCGCGAGTAGTGGGACGTATGCACCAGTATGGACCTGGCACATCGTAGGCTGACTCCCGATTTCACTTTTATATATTTCTGGTGGAGGCATCAATTGCGTCAGCTGTGACATATGCGTGTACCACCTTAGGTTTGTTTGTGCTTTTCCCCTGGGGTATTCCTCAGCTCCAGAGTGACTGGAGCCTGTCCTGTGACCACGGACTTGACTATGCGAGTTAATGTGAGAACAACAACAATACAACCTTTGAGGCTTCGGGGACGCAGCCACTCGCAATGCTGCTGTGTGGCTTTTCCTGGCGCAGTAATCGTAATAACTACTACCTCCTCCTCGTTTAGTCATGCGTGCGCTTGCCACGTCTATATCCATGTATGTATGCACGTGTCCCTACCGGAATTCAATACACTAATGCACTACTATGATCCCTACCGCAGTACCATGGGGATCTTTTTACAGTAATACAAGAGCTCCGCATGGGCGCCGGCATTCGCCGGCGCCCATGCTTCGGGTAGGGCAGGGCAGCACTTCGACCACTTAAGGTTTAGCTGTCCGATTTGGCAAGCATTGAAATTTAAAGTAATGCCAAGAGTTTCATACGAACATGGGATTCTGAAAGTCATGCTTTGACAAAAGAAAAAACGTACTATTATACAACAAAGAAGGCAAGGATAGGCGAAACAAACTATGTTAAATGCGCCGTCAAGTAAAAGTTGGCGTCTATCAAACAAAAATACCGAAAAGAGTATTATTGAGAACCTGCGTCGCCTCTAGGCGAAACAAAAGAGGCCTTGGCATTAATGAAGAGACTGCACTGCTGTCCCCGTGGCAATGGAGGTTCGAAGTCGACAGGATGCAAAGTCGGTTTGCATCAAACGTCGACATGAGGACATGTCAGCCGGCGAGGTTTTGGAAGAAGATTGCTTTGTTTGTTACGTGAAGGCTGTCGCATTGATTGGTCTGCGTGGTCGCGGGCGAGGAGGAAAACGTAGAAAAGGAGGGCGATCTCTCGTTGAGGCGGCGTTGTCTAAGATTGGTGCGGGGGTGGCTTTGCTCGTACGGGAGGTTGGCGTAGCGCTTCTTCTCTGTTTTTTCTCGGGAAGGCGGAGTATGTGTGTCTGCTGTCTTTTCTTCGTGGGGGCTTTCACGTTGTCGAAATTGGACGCGTCCCCTCAATGCATAATATCCGGAGTGTCTCTACCATGACGACTGCTGATAGTGCCGTGCGTATTTCCTAGAGACTGACATATTATTTACTGGTAGTAATAATAATATACATTTGCAACATTTTTTTTCTTCATCCCATTCATTATCCCCGCACCACTCTCGCGCTCCCTCCCAGTAGTAACTCAGATCCGGGGTCAATAGCGGGCCCTCCTCCTCCCTCCCCACTTCGGCACGTGCTTTTATTTTTACCGCCAGGAGAATCCAGCATTTTCTTCCCTCGTCGACTCGCGTCGAACCAACCCACGCTGCTAGGCGCTCTCAGCAGTTGATTGATGCCTGTTTTTGTTTTTTGCATTTTTGCAAATAAAGTCAAATCTCATCGTGGTGGGTGTCGAACTCAAGAACAACCAAACGTTAGTAGTATTCGAGGGTAAAACCACTATTATCAATAGACCACCGGGGCGGCCGGCTGACAAATGATTAAAAAAAAACAGGATCTTTGCATAGAGATTACATTCCCTCCCCCATATTGTATGATATTACGATGGTTGACGCGATATGTATAGAATAAAGCGCCAAATACCTAAATATCAGCGTACGCGGAGTTTTAGATATCATGAATAACGAACGACCGCGATGGCAGAGCACGGCAAAGCATAGCGCGTCGCTCTGCTGAGCTAGCGGTGCGCTGCCGAGCTGAGCCGCAGGGCATCGCAGGGCACTGCACGGCGCTTCGTTGCTGTAAGCTATAGCGCTGCGATGGGGTGCTGGGCGGTGTCGAGCTGATGAGCCAAGCCCAGATCTCAGCCGATGAAGCTTCGTCAAGTACAAAACAAATGGTGCGAATCAAAGAAAAGCTAAAGCTGGACCGTTCCGCAACTAATGCACAGCTGTCAGGCGGCAATTAGCGGCAGTAGGAAGTTCAACTTACTAGACGAAAAGGAAGAAAAAATCGCGAAAAAGTTCAAAATCGTGTTGGCAGAAAAACCAAGTTTGCAGGAAGCAGCTGAAAGGTCAAGAAACAGGCAATATTTTAGTTGTTGTTGTTGTTGTCGTTCTCACATTAACTCGCATCATCAAGTCCGTGGTCACAGGACAGGCTCCAGTCACTCTGGAGCTGAGGAATACCCTAGGGGAAAAACACAAACCAAAGGTGGTACACGCATAAATCACAGCTGACGCAATTCATGCCTCCACCAGAAACATATAAAAGTGAAATCGGGAGTCAGTCTACGATGTGCCAGGTCCATACCGGTGCATACGTCTCATTACTCGCGCCTGGGAAAACCGACTATACCGCTTGCCAACCAAGAAAGACTACCACGTATATATTACACGTGGTATCTATCACTACGCATGCGCACAACAGACGCAAGTCAATTGGAAAAAAGAAACAAACAAAGAAGAGAAAGGAAAGGAAATAAATGGGTGCATGGGGCCAAGAAAAAGAAAAGGTAAATAAATTTTGGGGGGTCTACTGGCGAGTCTTGCCACCAGCACGATGCCACGTGGTTTTTCGACGATCTACAGCAGTACTACGAACGACTTCCGATACACCCACCGAAGCACGGACCACCGGACAATTACGCGACCGACAGCTGGCCGTGGTTGTCACGTGTCTCTGTGTTGGGGGCCCCTGTGCGCTGCCTCTTGTTGGCTCTTGTTTGGGTAAAACATGCGGTGTGCTCGATGGTCTCACGGCACCAGAATCAGAACGTCCGCTCGTACGACGTATCATTCTTACAGGAAATAAATGTAATACGACCTGGTATTTTTTTCTCCATCAATATGAACATAAAACGGTTGTTATATATTGGACAGAGTGATGCGTGTACGACTAAACTTGCCAACGGCACTCGTACTGCACTTTGAGCTATCTGCTGTGGTTCTGGTTGCTACTAGTTGCTGCTGTATGTGCTAGAAGGTTCGCCCTTCGGCTACTGCTGCTGCACCTGATGTTGTGTGTTTGCCAATGTCGTCAGTTGGCGTTCATGCTCGTCGTACATACTGCTGTTCTCACCCAGTACGTACGGGTTTCCTCGTACCTCGACGGCACGACGACGAGCTCAAAACAGAAGGGAGGTGACATGAAATGGCATGGACAATGGCCACATAGAGGCGAGCACAGCGGGATAGTTCGCTGCGAATCAACCGCACTCGTTCATGCCTACAGCAGAGGCTGGCTGGAGTGTCAGCGGCCGAGCTAAAGCCAGGGCCAAAGGCCGAAGAGACGGCTCTTCTACCTGCTTGAGATGCTGTTATATATAGACTATTGGACAGAGTGATGCGTGTACGACTAAACTTGCCAACGGCACTCGCACTGCACTTTGAGCTATCTGCTGTGGTTCTGGTTGCTACTAGTTGCTGCAGTATGTGCTAGAAGTTTCGCCCTTCGGCTACTGCTGCTGCATGCACCTGATGTTGTGTGTTTGCCAATGCCGTCTGTTGGCGTTCATGCTCGTCGTACATACTGCTGTTCTCACCCGGTACGCAAAATTCCAAACATTATCACGTACCGTTTGGAAATGATGCCAATTTTGTAAATCATTCAGGCGTTGCAGCCATTAAGATTCAACAATTTTTCCAAAATTCCTCCTCGACACTCGCTCGTCTCGCTCGGCGCCCGTCCGCGTTCACGTCGATGTGCGGAACGGACACGGCAGGGCGAGGGGCGTTGGAGCCGCCCCCCGAAGGCGGCGCTCGAACCAAGCCATATTCGACCTAGAATTCCAGTTCCGCGAATCGCATACTTAGGCCGAGACAAAAAACTCCGCACCAAAGTCCATGACACCAAGGAATGGCACTATATTCAAGGAATGATTTTATATATGTTTATTATTATTTGTTTCGGAACAAAATTTGACGCCAACTTGGAATAATGTCTTGCCAAGTTTATCAACCTCTCCATACATCAAGATCCGGAGAATAACTGCACAGTACCGTTCCATACAAAAATTTGCGCACTTCTCGCTTGGACGGCGGCCTTCGAACAAAGTGCTTTGACCATGTTGAACTTTATATGTTAAACTGCCATAATAATAACCATTCATGATGTCGTCAGCGCACACGCTTGAAAAATACAAATATGAAGTCGGTGAGAATCGAACTCACGACACATAGTACTACCCATTGCTTGTCACCCATTGCTTGTCACTTGACTCAGTAACACTCGTAGTGAGTGGGTTATGCAAATGAACAACCAAACAAATATGTTTTCCAGTTCGTTAATTAATTGTCACCGACTTCGTAAGAGCGATCTCCGGAGCAATTTTCCTCTCCACGTACTACATTTAGTAGTACTCAGAAGAACACTAACAACTGGTCAAAGCCTACCAAATAAACTTGCAATTATTTACGCGGTCGTAATTCGGCCGGTCATTCGCATCATGTACGTTATCTAGGGATTTTTTTATTTTGTTTATGAAGGGTGTCCCTCTAGAATTTTACTTCTTAAATAAAGCTGTATCCCCGCCTTCGTTTCCGGCCGTAGGGAACCTTTCGCAGATGTCGTAGTACATACATACGTGTACAAAAAACACGTCATCGCTCACGCGCTATTTGTTTATTTCTTCTTGTAAGTTGTCCATCGTTGTTGTACGTTGTTGTTGGCGCGTACCCAACTAATATTTTATCAGATATTATTTTTCATGTGCGTATTCACCCGACGAAGTTATACACAAGCAGTCTTCACCTTGCACAAATTCCTCCTGACGATTTTGAGCCTACATCAGGTTGACGTGCAGACCAAGCACGCTCGAAATGAGAAACACTTCAACAGCACCAAACGCAATCATTTCAAAATACGAACTAGAGCGATCTACTGCTGGTGTTATAGCACGCGCTCAAGCCCTGCATACGTCAAGCAAAACAAACGCCCGAGTATACCACCGCGAAATTCGAAACTTTAGCAACTACCAACCGTTTGGAAATTATGCCAATTTTGGAAATCATCCCGACGCTGCAGACGTCATTATAAGATACAACCGAAGTCGCAAGATTACCTCTTCAAAATACAATATTTTTGCAACTTCTCCCTTGTCTCGCTCAGTATCCATCCGCACGTCGAGGTGCCCAACGGATAAGGAAGGGCGAGGGGCGTTGGAGCCGCCCCCCGAAGACTTTTACGTGTTTCATTCGTTCGAGCCCTGCAGACGTCAAGCAAAACAAACAAACGCTCAAGCCCTGCAGACGTCAAGTAAAGCAAACGCTCGAGAGTATGCCACCGCAAAGTTCAAAACATTACAATAGCAACTAACTACAGTTTGGAAATGATGCCAATTTTGTTGATCATCCAGGCGCTGCAGACGTGAAGATACAACCAAAATATCCGGAATTCATTCTCGACATGCGTTACTTTTGCAACTTCTCGCTTGTCTCGCTCGGCATCCGTCCGCGTTCACGTCGAGGTGCGGAACGGACACGGCAGGGCGAGGGGCGTTGAAGCCGCCCCCCGAAGCCGGCGCCCGAACGAAAATATTTGACCGAGAATTCTAGTTCCGCGAATCGCATACTGAGGCCGAGACGAAAAAAAACTCCTCACCGAATCCCTGAAAAAAGAATGATCGTATACATATTTAATGTGAGCGATCGCAAATTGAGCAAAACAACATTTTTTCATGGGTACCGAGATGTAGACTGGACAGCGCATGCTATAGAGCTTATACGACGAAGCCGAACCGGGCGAGCATACCGTCCATCTGCGCGAACAAATCGTCCTGGTCTGCATTTAATGTGCATGATGCAAGCGCACTGTTCTCCAATGAACGCCCGTCGTATTTCATCCCCTCGCGCAGCGCACCGATCAAAGTCTCCGCTCCAAATATACGAGGTTGTGTTATGCTTCGAATATCTGTCGAAGGAGATAGAAGCAGCCTTGACCACGGCCACCATGGCATCACGTTCGAGCCTGCACACCGGCACTCTAGCTGAGACAAGACTCTTGCTACCTGATAATAACGATGTAGCCTAGCATCGCTTATTACGATTACCTCGCGCGACGCAGAGGACGCAGTATGTGTGTAGTCTATCCGCGGGATGACGGGATGATGGGATGTGCATCAGGCTATCGTTTGATGACGTCGGGTTTGGTGCCGGGGGTGGTGCTGCCGGGAGCAGCCAGTCGAGCAATGCTTAGCGAGAACTCGTGGTGGTGCCGTTTGGTTCTTTAATCATCCTTGGATCAAGTACTAGATCCTCCTGAAAAGACCAGACTATTGTGACCAGAGGTGGATAGGCTAGTACCAGCTGTAGAACATGCAACTGTTTAAAAAACAGAATGTTATATGAGAATCAGCGTCGAAGCTGTACTTTCAGCGAGGATCGGCTCACGAACGAGGTGAACTCCGCCAATTTTCTCGCAGGAGCAATTCAATAACTGAAAATCAAGATGTTAAGATCATGGATGGGATGTAAGTTTTGAACTCATACGCCAATGAGAGCCCTATACTGAAAAAAGAAGGAACACTGACCGCTGTTTGATGGCACATCTTCATTATTTTTCGGGCATGTCGGGCCAACTGCATTGTCTGAATTTTTGGTGGAAGCTCGTGAAAGCTTCCATGGAAGCAACCATCGCTTCCATGGAAGCTTCCACAACTTTCACGGAAGCTTCCATCGCTTCCATGGAAGCGATGAAAGCTTCCATGGAAGCTTTCATGGAAGCGGTGGAAGCTTCCATGAAAGCATGGAAGCTTCCATGGAAGCTTCCATACTTCCATGCCGTGGAAGATTCCGTGGAAGTTATTTCCACGGAAGCTTTTCGTGGAAGCTTCCAGAGAATTTACTTCCACGGAAGCTTCCATGAAAGCTTCCATGAAAGTTACTTTCACGAAACCTTCCGTGAAAGCTTCCACGAAAGTTACTTCCACGGAAGCTTTCGTGGAAGTAAATTGCTTTCAGCTTTCACGGAAGCTTTCGTGGAAGTGAATTTGCAATCATGGAAGGTTCCGTGGAAGTAAATTTTCTTCCACGGAAGCTTCTGTGAAAGAAAATTAGCTTCCACGGAAGCTTTCACCAAAGCTTTTACGGAAGCTTTCACGGACGCAAATTTGCTTCTACCGAAGCTTTCAAACAGGAGTAAAATTGCTTTCGCGAAAGTTTTCACGGAACCCAACCCTAACCCTTCGTGGAAGCTTTCGTGGAGTTTGCTTCCATGGAAGCTTTCGTGCAAGTTACTTCCATGGAAGCTTTCGCGAAAGCATCCGTGGAAGCTTGCGTTTATATTTTTGCGTGGAAGCTTCCATATCTTCCATGAAATCTTCCATGGAAGCTTCCACGGAAGCCTTCATGAGCTTCAACGCAAAAAGCAAGTAGTGCAGGAGGCCGGGCATGTCATGGGCCGAACGTGCGAGCCGGGCCGATAATTTTGAAATTGTGATCGGCCGGCCCGGGCCGGGCGGAGACTTTTGAAAGTGTGAGGGGCCGGGGCGGGCCGATAGTTTTGAAAATGTGATGGGCCGGACCTGGCCGCGGCCCATGGTTTGCAAATTTGATGCGCCGGGCCGGGTCGCGACCCATCGACTCGAAATTTGATGGACCGGGCCGGGCCGCGGCCCATGAGATGTCGGCTTTATATGGGCCGTTCTTCCCAACCCATGAGGTAGCCCACGTGTTTTCGCGGGCCGGCCCGGACCACGGCCCATTATAGGCGGTGTACAAATGTTACGACGATGACGACGTCCACCTGGCCCAAAAGGAGGCCCACGCGTTTTCGTGAGCTAGCCCGGGTCGCGGCCTATGATATGTGATGTACCGAAGGATAAAACGATAACGATTCATTTTTGTGTATCTGTATTTTGCAATTGACCGCGCGAACGAAAATCAGCAAGCAGCAGGCAGCTAGCTGTTCGGTTAGCCAGACTGTCTGCGCGACGAAGCACGTAGTCGTAGCAGCAAAGGCGCAGCAGTAGCAGCAGCGCGTGGGCAGGAATTGCGTATTCGAGGTCGGATCGAACATACAAGAAGGCAGTCGCTCTGTCAATCAACTCCCACAAAGCTGTGTGCGTGAATTCGCGTTCCAGGTACCAGGTTTTGCATGTTGTGAACTACACGTACACTAGGTCGCAAAATCCACGACCCTGCCTACCACAGCAGGCTTGCGCCGAGGCTGCCAGAGCAATATACCAGGCAGTAGCAGCAACACACAGCAGCATTTCGCGGCGAGTAAGTACGATTCCTGCAGGTTCGATGGCCCTTGCGCGTCTTGGTCGCTATAGCTGGCCACCTCGGCGAGCCTCTCTCCCCAGCACCCAGCAAAACCCTCTCTCCCAGATCTCCTTTTCTTTATCGATGTGGCATGCCATGACCGATTCGAATCTTCCAGGAGAGGACCCACATCCTTGCGACCGTCTGCTGCTGCATGCGTGTCTCGCTGCTTCAGATGTTGCTGTGGCTAGCTACTGGTATGGGTTGTGATTTGTTTGTTGGTCGGAGCGCTGCGTGTGTTTGGGTGGTGTGTGTGATTCACATCAGACCGCTGTCCACAGTAAAACACTGATACATGACATCGCGGGCCCTGCTCACTCTGTTTTTGAACCGGAAGTTGAATTGCAGAGTCCCAAAAGGTGCTCTGGTTCTCGATTTTGGGAGCTATCACCGAACGAAACGCGTTTTTTCCCCTAAAGAGCACTAAAAAGGTCAAGGCGCACCTTTTTAGATGGTGGTTAATACGGGGTAGCACATCATGGGACGGCCCACAAAGATGGCGAGCCGGCCCATGTAGGGCTCGTACCTCATAGACCTCGCTGCGAATGTCATGGGCCAGGCTGGGCCGGGCCGGGCCGGAAAACTCGAGAATGTCATGGGCCGGGCCGGGCCGACAATTTTTCAAAATGATGGGCCCAGGCCGGGAAAATTGAAATTCGATGGGTCGGGCTGGACCGCGGCCCATCTTCTGATAATCCGGGCTGGACTGCGGTCCACCATCTGAAAATACGACTAAACTTGCCAACGGCACTCGTACTGCACTTTGAGCTATCTGCTGTAGTTCTGGCTGCTACTAGTTGCTGCATTATGTGCTAGACGTTTCGCCCTTCGGCTACTGCTGCTACACCTGCTGTTGTGTGTTTGCCAATGTCGTCCGTTGGCGTTCATGCTCGTCGTACATACTGCTGTTCTCACCGAGTACGTACGGGTTTCCTCGTACCTCAACCGTACGACGATGAGCTCAAAACAGAAGGAAGGTGACATGAAATGGCATGGACAATGGTCACATAGAAGCGAGCACAGCGGGATAGTTCGCTGCGAATCAACCGCACTCGTTCATGCCTACAGCAGAGGCTGGCTGGAGTGTCAGCGGCCGTGGTAAGGCCAGGGCCAAAGGCCGAAGAGACGGCTCTACCTGCTTGGTTTTGTCTCGAAATTCTGTTATATATTGGACAGAGTGATTCGTGTACGACTAAACTTGCCAACGGCACTCGCACTGCACTTTAAGCTATCTGCTGTAGTTCTGGTTGCTACTAGTTGCTGCATTATGTGCTAGACGTTTCGCCTTTCGGCTACTGCTGCTACACCTGCTGTTGTGTGTTTGCCAATGTCGTCCGTTGGCGTTCATGCTCGCCGTACATACTGCTGTTCTCACCGAGTACGTGCGGGTTTCCTCGTACCTCAACCGTACGACGACGAGCTCAAAACAGAAGGAAGGTGACATGAAATGGCATGGACAATGGCCACATAAAAGCGAGCACAGCGGGGGATAGTTCGCTGCGAATCAACCGCACTCGTTTATGCCTACAGCAGAGGCTGGCTGGAGTGTCAGCGGCCGTGGTAAGGCCAGGGCCAAAGGCCGAAGAGATGGCTCTACTTGCTTGGTTTTGTCTCGAAATTCTGTTATATATTGGACAGAGTGATGCGTGTACGACTAAACTTGCCAACGGCACTCGCACTGCACTTTAAGCTATCTGCTGTAGTTCTGGTTGCTACTAGTTGCTGCATTATGTGCTAGACGTTTCGCCCTTCGGCTACTGCTGCTACACCTGCTGTTTTGTGCTTGCCAATGTCGTCAGTTGGCGTTCATGCTCGTCGTACATACTGCTGTTCTCACCGAGTACGTACGGGTTTCCTCGTACCTCAACCGTACGACGACGAGCTCAAAACAGAAGGGAGGTGACATGAAATGGCATGGACAATGGCCACATAAAAGCGAGCACAGCGGGATAGTTCGCTGCGAATCAACCGCATTCGTTCATGCCTACAGCAGAGGCTGGCTGGAGTGTCAGCGGCCGTGCTAAAGCCAGGGCCAAAGGCCGAAGAGACGGCTCTTCTACCTGCTTGGTTTTGTCTCGAAATTCTGTTACGTGAAAGTATCATGATTGGGAGTTATTTTGTCACGAAACGTCTTGCCGTCGGTAATTTGTGTCACGAAGTTGTTGGATATCGTCGGTAAGTTGTGTCACGTTTTAGGTGAACCCACACTAAAAAATTGTATTTCCAGCTGGCAAAACGAGCAGAAACAAAAGCAATAAAATGCCGAGCAAGAAACCAAACGAACTAGTCAAAAAGTACAGCGAAGAATCTAACGCTCGAGATTATGCCACCGCAAAATTCCAAACATTATCACGTACCGTTTGGAAATGATGCCAATTTTGTAAATCATTCAGGCGTTGCAGCCATTAAGATTCAACAATTTTTCCAAAATTCCTCCTCGACACTCGCTCGTCTCGCTCGGCACCCGTCCGCGTTCACGTCGATGTGCGGAACGGACACGGCAGGGCGAGGGGCGTTGGAGCCGCCCCCCGAAGGCGGCGCTCGAACCAAGCTATATTCGACCGAGAATTCCAGTTCCGCGAATCGCATACTTAGGCCGAGACAAAAAACTCCTGACCAAAGTACATGACACCAAGGAATGATTTGATATTCAAGGAATGATTTGATATATATTGGCCACATACATCACCTCGCATGCTGTATTTGGCAATACGTATCTCTTGCGTATAATTAGCGATGTCGATAATAATGGTGACTGTATGATGATGGTGACAAACAGTGCATGACCACATCACCTCGCCTGTTGTATTTGACAATACGTATCTCTTTCTTATAATTAGCGATGTCAGAAAATAATGGTACCTACAAATATTCTATAAAATATTCTACCATAGCTTTCGATCGATGTATCATACAACAACAAATTATGAAGATTTAACACGTTATTTACTACACTTAAACACTGGGTTGCATGCTGCATCTAACATCAAACCTTCTAGAATAGTAAACATTACAAGCCAGATGATATAAAGGGATGTCTTATTGCTTCAATCGTCAGGTTTGTCCCCTTTGAGAATTTATAGTTTCCGCGCACATATTGAAATGTCCCGCCCCCCGCCCCCCCCCCCCCTCCCCTCCCCCTCCACTGACCTCTTTTTCATAACAAACCCCAACCCTTCCCCCCCCCGCCCCTCCGTCCCCCGATCCCCCCCCCCCTTCCGCCTAGTCTGTCCAAACGCCCCACTCACAATCAAAATTGGCCTGAGTAATAAACACCTATACGCAGTTGATATCACGTCATTATCTTTCTGACCATCCATGACGTAGTTTTCAATTTTTTTTTCCCCCAACCCCCCCCCCCCCCCCCTCCAACGCCCCCTCTTTTCCGACCACCTACACGATCGCCTAGACCTAGCACCACGCGTCTAACAAGCTGCTACATATCTTTGATCTCACAGCCGAAGTGTATTTGAATATTATTTGTGACCTAAACCTCCTAAACCCCCCCCCCCCCCCCCCCCCTCTTGCTCTCCCTTACTCAAACGCCCCACCAAATATCGAAATCCGCCACATTAATAAACACTTCACGCACAGGATATCACCTCATTATCTTTCGAGAGCCATCCATGCCGCTGTGTTTCCCCCCCCCCCCCCCCCCCCCCTCCAACGCCCCCTCTTTCCCGACCACCTGCACGATCGCCTAGACCTAGCACCACGCGTATAACAAGCTGATACATATCTTTGATCTCACAGCCGAAGTGTATTTGAATATTATTTGTGACCTAAACCTCCTAAAAAATCTCTCCCCCCCCCCCTCTTGCTCTCCCTTACTCAAACGCCCCACCAAATATCGAAATCCGCCACATTAATAAACACTTCACGCACAGGATATCACCTCATTATCTTTCGAGAGCCATCCATGCCGCTGTGTTCCCCCCCCCCCCCCCCCCCCCCCCCCCCGCCTCGAACGCCCCCTTCTTCCCCATCACCCCCACCTTCGCCTAGACCTAGCACCACACGTATAACAAACCCCTCACCTAAAGCCCTTCCCCCGCCCCCCCCCCCCCCCCCCCCCCGCCCCCACCCCCGCCCCCCACCCTCCCCCCCCAGCCCATCCCAACCCCACCCCCTCGAACACTCCACCCTCTCTTTACTCACTGATTGTACGACTTACCCCAGGATATACATGATAAACTGATGTATTATTTCCAAAAATGTCACATTTATCCCCTCGAAATGATGTATAGTTTCCAGGCACATATTGAGCTGCCCCCCCCCCCCCCCCCCCCCCCCCGCCCCCAATAATATACTGGTGCCAAAACCGTCAGATTTATCCCCTCGAAAGGATTTATAGCTTACATGCACAAATTGCCCCTTCCCCCCCCCCCTCCCCCGCCCCCCCTCCAAACCCGCTCGCTTTTGATCAAAACCAGGCCCCCCTTTCCCTTCACAGCTGTCAGATTTTGTCCCCCTCAGAAACGGGTTTTATAGTTTCCGCGCACAGACTGACTAAAATCATCCTGTTGACCCTGATAGCTACACTGTAGTTGTAAGGGGAGTCGCCGACCTATATCCTTAATGAGGACACACAACTCGTAATGCGCGCGATCGGAGTATCACACACAGCTTGCAAAGATGAGTTTCGACGAAATCTTCGATCTCACAGCTGGAGTGTATTTTAATTTTTATAATATTTACAAGGAATGATTTGATATTCAAGGAATGATTTGATATATATATATTTGTACAAACAAATGGCCATTGCGTCCGGTAGTGATAATAAAGTGTCCGTGCGCCACTCCCCTAGGCACTTCCCGAAGGGGCACCTTGTAAATACAATGAGTATTACTACGAAGGGTACTTAGTATGGTAAGCTGTATATTCCCAGTAGTGTAAAATATTTCAAGACCGTCTAGATTAATATACGATGGGTGTCACCCGTGCTATAGACATGTGTTGGGAACCTTAGCCTTTAAGGAACACCTGCCGTATACTCGAACAACCATGCCTGGCTATCTATGTAATGAACATATTAATAAAAGACAACCACATTTGGAACTGTCGCATACAGCAGCAGTATGTTATAGCTTCCCGGCGTAATGCCATACAGGGATCGGGTTGTTGGACATAACCATATGATCAAACATTCGACAAAGCAGCACCATGACAGCTTTTTTATAGTGATTTGTGTGGAAAGCTTCCGAAATACTCCTGTGGCTATATACTACCATTACGACTTAAAAAGCGCGCCCGATAGGATAGCCACTATTAACAAGAGCGGCGGCGGGCGAGCAAGCGAGCAATCGGGCGAGGGCGGGCGGTGGACGACGGTGCCACCCTGTACTACAGCAGCACAAAGTATCTGGTACAGCAGTAGTAAACAGCACAGCACCCAACATAAAAAAAAACATGTACATCAACACCCTCCCCATGAACCCCCAATGTGTGTATGTGTGTACGATAACAGTAGCAGACACCGAAACGATCACCCCAGCCAATCAGATGGCGTCCTGGGGGCGTGGCGAACACTGAAATAGAATGGTACCCAATTTTGGCCACAACGGCACCGTCTATACCCGAAAGAAATTGGCCATCTCGCCAATAAGAAAGGTATAGACTATATATCCTCGAACCCAATACCCATGGTGTATCGCCCTGTTCTCTGTTTGGAAAGGTTTCTTGCTGTATGTATGGAGACTGGGTGGTGCATGCTACCCTCGCGGTGCATGCCACGCCGGCCACCCTCGCTCGGCGCCATCTTCCAAGCTTTCCCTTCTATGTCCCTGCGAGCCCCGTCCCCCGCGGAGAGATGCAAGCCGTGCCCTGTGGCGCTCGTCCCGACCCTCGGCTTCTCGGCCTCCCGCTCGCAGCCTCTCGATCTGCTCAAATCCACTGCCCGGAAATACGATGACGGGATGAATCTGTATGTTGATTTTGAAACGGTCCTTTTTTCTTCGGACACGTCTAATTATGCCGCAAAAACAAACACACCGTCTCAACCACGTCCAGACGCTTTCGCTCGCGCCTCGACGAGCGCGTACCCGCGCGGCGGGAGATCCCCGGTTTATCCTTGTCTGCACTCATGCTCACGCACCCACGGCGAGATCCAGGGTCGAAATGGCCCAAGGCGGTGCGCCCCCAAACTCCCACACAAATCGGAAGTGGATGAAAAAAACAACAGACACCACAACATCAACAACAGGTTCGCGTTTGATGTTCGTATACAGATAATAAACAGGTATGTCTTTATGACGGTAAACACATACCTGGCATTTCCGCCCATAAGATATATAATATAGCACTCCGCCACAGGGAAACATTCGAACAGCGACTACTACCACTACCACTACCAGTACTGCTACTGCTACGAATACTGCTACAGTACTGCCACGGCTGCTGTTAGTGCTACCGCTACCGCTACGCTACCGCTGCCACTACGCCTACGCTTACGCCTACTCATACCGCTACCGCCACCGCCACCACTACGGCTATCGCTACGGCTACGGCTACAGCTACGGCTGCTACCGTTACCACTACCGTGACCGCTACCGCTACGACTACGGCGACTACGACAACGACTACTATTACTATGACTGCTACCGTTACCGCTACGACTACGGCTACGACTACGGCGGCTACCGCTACCGCTACCGCTACGACTACCGCTATGACTACGAACTACGACTGCTACCGCTACGGCTACGGCTACGGCTACGGCTGTTACCGTTACCTCTACCGCTACCGCTACGCCTACGGCTACGACTACGGCGGCTACCGCTACCGCTACGATTACGATTGCTACCGCTACGACTACAACTATGAGTGCTAACGCTATAGCTACGGCTACGACCTCGGCTGCTACCGCTATCGCTACCGCTTCGGATACAGCCACGGCTACGGCTACGGCTGCGACTACGACTACTCCTCCTGCTGCTGCTACTACTAGTACTGCTCCTACTCCTGCTGCTGCTACTGCTACTCCTACTGCAACTACTACTACCACTACTGCTCCTGCCACTGCTGAGCCTTCTCCTGGTGTTGCTTGTGTTCCTGCTTCTCCTCCTCCATGTACTGCTGCTAATAGTAGTACTCTGGGGATGGGACCTTATCCTCTCCGGGTGCGGCGGCACCTCGACGTTGTCCCCAGGGGCAACTCTCGCAGAACACTGGCTCTATCAGCCCCCGTCTATCAGCAATCAGTGGATGAGGGTGGGGTTTCCACACCTTACGGAGCGGGTTCGACCCGGAGGATCATCATTTTGCATGCCCGGGTTGTTGAAGTTGTATCTGTATGAAAGGAGTTCCCATCCGGGGATGGGAACTTATCCTCTCAGGGTGCGACGAGACCTCGACGTTGGCTCGGGGGGCAACTCTCGCAGCGGGCTAGCTTCATGAGGCCAGCCAATCAACGGAGCGGATGGGGGGAAGGTTTCCACACCGTGCGGGGCGGTATCGACCGAGGATATCACTGTTTTTATCCCCGGGTTGTTGGAGTTGTAGCTGTATGGAAGGCTTCCTGATCCGCGGATGGGAATCTTTCCTCCCCTGATGCCGCTGACTCCAGGAGCCACAAACCGGCAATCAGTCAGTGGGGTCGGGGTTTCTGCACCATGCGGGCGATGTCCGTCCGGGAAGGCGCCGTTTTCGTCCGGGGTTGGTCGGACTTGCAGATATATGGAGGGGTTTCTGAGCCGGGGACCGGACCCTTTCCTTCCCGCCTGCGGCGGAACCTCAATGGATCCATGACTGGAATATTCCAAGGACTATCATGGGAGTCGACGGGACGGTAATTCCCATAGAGAACGGGACGGGGTGGGTATTACCGTCCCGTCCCATCGTGAAATGTCTCCCGTCCACGACCTCCCGTCCCATTCCATAATGTTTTTCTTACCCATTTCCGTCCCATATGGCCGAAATAGTAGTATCCCGTCCCCCCGTCCCCACCGTGCTTCCCATCCCATCGTCGGATACTTTCTCCCGTCCCATCACTTCCCATCCCGTTGGCAGGATATTTTCTCCCGTCCCATCACTTCCCATCCCGTTGGCAGGATAATTTATCTCGTCCCACTTGCTTCCCGTCCCGCTACCCCCGTACTCCCGTTCCCATGACCATTGTGGACATGCTGCTCCCATTCTCAGTTCCTATTTTCCTCCCATTTGCGCTTCCCACTCAACCTCCCAAATCTCCCATTTGCACTTCCCACTCACGTGTAGTTTCTCAGTTTCAGTAGAAGTTGTACTTCATATTTATTAATATTATATTTGAACTTTGGATTTAATTATTTTGTTGTTGTGGTACGCTGTCAGGTCTCCCATTTATTATATTATATTTTTTCAATTTTGGAGAGAGACGCACCACACACGCACCACACACACGTTCCTCATGGCGGAATCGGCCGGTGGTGGCTCGGCTTCTGAGCTTCCGGCACAGCCAAGTCCGTCATTTGCGATCAGTGGTACTCCCGTAAATAAGATGGGTGCAAGCGTTGAGAGAAACAAGCAGACGTCAGGGATTTGGAAGTATTGCGTGGAGTTCGAGCCAGGTGTGGACAAGAAGAACGTGAAGTGCATGGTGAAACGAAAGCTGCCCGCGTCGGGGTTGCTCCCAGACCGCGAGGTCATTTGCGGCCATATGATGAAGTATGTACGAGCCGACAAAGCCCGTTGTATTTCCCATCGTGACTGGCATTTTTCCCATTGTATTTCTCGTTGTCTTTCCCATCGACAATGACAATTTTCCCATTGTTTCCCGTCCCACTATAAAACGTGATAGTCCCATCCCATCCCGTCTGAAAGAC
The DNA here is from genome assembly GCA_012845835.1 of Undaria pinnatifida. NCBI lineage: Eukaryota > Phaeophyceae > Laminariales > Alariaceae > Undaria > Undaria pinnatifida. Next base: position 11,998,462 of record JABAKD010000011.1, read on the forward strand.
CGGAGCCATATTCGATTCCAGTCCCGCCCTCATCAATAAAAAACTCCCATCTTCCTGTCCCGTTCCCGTCCCGTCTAGAAAGCATGTGGACATTTCCCGTCCCGTTCCTGTCCCGTCTAGAAAGCATGGGATATTTCCCGCCCCGTTCCCGTACCGTCTAGACGCAAATTGTCCCGTCCCATCCCGTCACAACGGGAGCAGAAAAACTGACGATGGGATCCCGTCCCGTTGACAACGGGAGCCCAATTTTTTTCCGCTGCGGCGGGCTAAACACTCCCGTCCCGTCCCACACGGTGCCTGCGGCACCATGATAGTCCTTGGAATATTCCTGTTCAGTACGTACCAACCTTTAAAAAAAGACCCAGCGGCGTCTGGCAGGGATTTGATAGACTAATCAGCGGTCAGAATTGAATTTCTACACTGTACTTCAGCAGCAAAGCTGCATGATCTCTGTGAGGACTGCCTCGGGGTTGTCGGGAATGCTCAACACGCCACGTCATGAGACCTGGTGCTCTGCTGGTTGTGTCACCCACCCTCTCCATCCATACGGCAAGCCGGGGCTGCAACGCTCTGGGTGGCGAAACCATGGTGACAGAGGCACACACAGACGAGGTTTCGGTGGAATATCATGGGGTGTGATTTATACGGTTACACAGATCAGTCAGTCAGCAGTGTTGTGTTTTACCCTTTCGAAGAAGGCTGCACGATTGTCAGTACGCTGTGTACACAATCCATGCCCATCTGCCACAAACCAAAGCCACATCAAGACCACCCCCTCTTCAGTCTCCATGAAGCTAGCAAGGTGCGTCCTCACCCACGTCAAGCCACACATCACGCCATCACCCAAATTCATGTGGCGCGTGCAATTGGGCGGGAAGCGCCGCAACGGGGAACGGGCATCTGGCACGGTTGTCGGCAGGGAATGAAGTAGTGTTCCCGGAGCAGCAGAGCCCTCCATGGGGGCCTGATAGCAGCCGCTGCCGTTCATTATTACCAGGTCCTCGACGGGAATCATCGATTGGCAGGCGACGATGACACCTGTACGTGCCGTGCGTACCAGGGCTTCGAACACACCGCCTTTAAAGAGGTTCATCGCTGACAGCCACTGTTGACTATGATATTCCCTGGTCAATCATGTTGCTTTTCTGCGGTACTGCCATACACGTATGAGCTGAGACTGGAGAGCGGGTCTGCCGCTTGAAATTTGTCTACGTGTGCGCGAAGTACGGCTGCCTGACGCCATTACAGCATCACAGACCAGTGGAGTCAAGTTTGAGTGTGCTTACTCGCCCGGTTGGGTCTCCATTCGGCCGTGTAAGCTCGATAACATGCGCTGTCCAGTCGACATCGTCGGTACTCCTGGCAATTGCCAGGTATTTTTTTGCGCAATTTTTGTTCGCTAACAACTTTTGCCCTATTCTCTTAGGATGACCATACTTCTCAAGTTGGAAAATCGGCTGTTAATTGCACACTTAGTCTGCTTGTCGGGAGGGGATGGTAGCAGTGCACGTCCCTTTCATTTACTGTCTTACGGGATGCGTACGCCCCATACCCAGAGGGGCACGGTGTAGGGGCTTCAAAACATTTCAGCTACTTCCGCTACCTACCCACCTGGATGACCTCGCCCGTGCCGTTTAGACCTGCGTCTGTCAGCGGAGTCGACGTCACTGTAGCACTCTGGATATTCGCACGAGCTGCGGCATTGAAAAGGACTTGTTTGTGCCACGGCGCAATCCGCAATACCTCAAGCCTCCCCGCCAAAAAAGAAACGAGACCCATGAAACACGCAACATGCAGCTCTTCTGCTTCCTCTCCCTGTCCACCCACCCCTCTTCCATCGAATAGGAGGTGATCCAGGCCTGTGTACGATCGCGGTCGCCGAGTATGAGAGCAAATAAGTTCGATGGGGAAAGCAAGGGTCCCATTGTTGACTGTCGCAGAAGATGCCCCCCGATGACAAAATATGCACTCAGGGTCGTGTTTCTTTGTGACATTGATGTTGAAAAACCAACGACCAGTGTTTCGCGGGCGTTCGGATACGACCGTCTCAACGTTCTCAATGTTGATGGAAATCGACGAACGGCGGCGACGCTAAACCCCTTGGGCCATGAAAATCAAGGCATGCGCCGGGATGGAGATAAGACGTCTACGGCCACATAGAGTTTACTGACTCTTGCCGGTTTCGTGGTGGCTCAGAATTAGCCAAGCGTTTGCTATAGATAACCTTACTGGCATGTTACATCCCTTTCTCTCATCTGACGAGGAAATTACAAGTTATGCCGCATGTCATCGTGCGGCATGCGCATTTTAGCTTGTTGTCGTTCACGCTGAGACTATATTCCCCACCAGGAGGTTTAGAACGACACAACCGTTTTGCGAGGGTATGCATTTGAAGGTTGCAGCTTCTAATTGAATGGGGTCGGAATAATAAAGGGTTTTACCAACAGGTCCCTACCTAACGGGATGGGTAGATGGACTTGGTATAAGACTTGGTGGAACAAAAAAAATATGAGGTGATGTTGCGCAGTTAAACATAATACAGGAATATATTAGCCGAAGCAAAGTCGTGGCGTTTAACTTGTATAATGCAAAATGATCAGTTCGTATGGTTGTCAGTGTAAAGAGCGAACCCGTTTAATAGCTCGGAAACCAAGGCCCCAATAGAGCGCACGTGGACGCAGGTGGTCAGCGGAGACCACCGGGGAGGCTCTTGATGTGCGGCTTGCAGACGGGAAAAACACGGAAGAACACGTGCAGCAGGAGCTAGCCGTTGAGACTGAACTCATCACCCTACGAAAGCCAGGAGGACCCCACCGTCACCGCCCTGCTTCATCTTTATTTCAATTTCTGCGTCTGTCTGCGTCTACCAATACGAAAAGAAAGCTCCTCGCTCGGGGTGTTGACCATCGTTGGGCTCTGCACAGCCGAGTGCTCCAACTCTTGCAAATAACTGGTTTAAACTCTGCGGTGCCGTTGGCTTCCGCGGGAGAATACAGGTCCAAATGAATGCGAAGCTAACTGTCTCGCATCCACTGGTCAACTCGACAAGTCACAGACACAAGCCGCCCGTCAACCAATTGACGCGTGCCAGGGCATTTCATACTGGTCGAGCGTGCAATCTGTTTTCTATCGCCCGCAGCAGTGCTCATGGTGTAGTCGGTAAAGAAACAACCGCTATCGGAGGACCGTGTTTTAGGGGTTTTCTGCACGCCGATACCAAGTTGCTGGTTCATCGCCTCTGCAGTCGTGTTATACCGTCCCGTTTCACTGCCATGCCGGCGTATTGTAAGTCGCCACCACCACACATGGCTTCCGATACACAATTCTTTCTGTGGCAGATGTGCCCCACATAACGGCACGTGACGCAGAGTATTGCTGGTATACCGTTTCGGTCTAACACTTACACTAAAATTATGAGCGAATGTAACATTCCAATCAATACTCAGCCTGAAGCCGGGTTCTACGGAACTCTTCTGACCGCCGACCAAAATAGACTGAAGATAACGAAGCCAGAACGTGCAACATTTGTTCGACCATTCAAAACAACACGCATCATAACAGTATAACGGCGGGACTGCAATGATGTTCAATGGTGTTCTGACGGTGTGGCGTGGTCATGGGTAAACTAGAGGAACTCAAACACTGGGCCATACACCGCCAGAGGTTTCACGTGGCTGGCCTACTGCGGGCCAACCAACTGGGGGGGGGGGGGGTGTTTTGACGGTGCTACAAGCCGTACCGGCGCTTGGTTTATGTGAAGAGTATCACCAACTGTATGCGTGTATAGATACTGGTATATAGGTGGGATACATACACCAGGATCGGTAAAAGCATCCCGAGTACAACAACTCTATGCCACACCCGGGTATGATCGTAAATTGTTCTAATCAGCGCAACAAGGAAGCAGTCCCGATATCCAAGGAAAAGTAACGGATCCTGGGTCTTTCCTAGACTGGCGCCTTCATGTTTCAAGTAGCGTAGGTTGTTCGTTCATTGGAAATGAGATATCCTCCGTGTTGACATGTTCCGCTTCGTCAGCACACACTAATGCATTTCGTATCGCGTGGATGACGCTCTGGCCAATCGGATGAAGGCGGTGTAACAACGATGAGGCGTGGATTTGTTTAAAATCAGAGGAATCCGACCGGTACGGTTTAGGGGGTGTTTGAGCGTGCCTAATCGAGTATAGTATGGGTGAAGCCCCAAATTTTCGCCACGCCTTCGTTTTGTCAAAAGTGCTGCCACAGAAAAAAGACAACCACATACGTTGGATCCTGTCTTGTGACAGTTACTATGTTAGAGTAGGACGATGTAAAACTACCAACTGCAGCAGTCTGTTCTGTTTTCTGTCTGTCTGCCTGACTTTCAGTCAACCTGCCAATGTATTGCTCGACCCCCCGCGCCCCCCTCTTCATTTCGTTTTTCTGGATATTATAAAAATTAAAATACAATCCAGCTGTGAGATCGAAGATTTCGTCGAAACTCATCTTTGCAAGCTGTGTGTGATACTCCGATCGCGCGCATTACGAGTTGTGTGTCCTCATTAAGGATATAGGTCGGCGACACCCCTTACAACTACAGTGTAGCTATCAGGGTCAACAGGATGATTTTAGTCAGTCTGTGCGCGGAAACTATAAAACCCGTTTCTGAGGGGGACAAAATCTGACAGCTGTGAAGGGAAAGGGGGGCCTGGTTTTGATCAAAAGCGAGCGGGTTTGGAGGGGGGCGGGGGGGGGGGGGGGGGAAAGGGCAATTTGTGCATGTAAGCTATAAATCCTTTCGAGGGGATAAATCTGACGGTTTTGGCACCAGTATATTATTGGGGGCGGGGGGGGGGGGGGGGGGGGGGGGCAGCTCAATATGTGCCTGGAAACTATACATTATTTTGAGGGGATAAATGTGACATTTTTGGAAATAATACATCAGTTTATCATGTATATCCTAGGGTAATTCGTACAATCAGTGAGTAAAGAGAGGGTGGAGTATATTATGTATACCTTTCGTTCCTCATTGCGCATCTGCTTTGACTCACATGTATGGAGTAGGTTTTGTCCTTTTTTCTGTTTCCTTTTCTTTTCTTTTCTTTCCATCCCACGATATCCGATGTGTCTCCTTTGCTGGCTTGTGTTTGTTCCGCCTTTCGCATCTAGTACGTTTGGTATCTTTTGCCAAATATCCTTACTGCCTGCATTGGTGACGCATTTTATCTGTCCCTTAGCTTGCGACAGAGAGCCATGGCGCAATACTACTTGTACTATAGATTAGTAAAGTACACTCACTTTCCCTTGTTCCATTTAGGGCGTAAGAGCACGGTAAATCTTATCCACCCCCATTCCCGGGTTACCCCAATGGTTAAAACATTGTGTCGGTACAGAGTTACCATGGTAAGCCGCTATTTTGACACGCCAGCGCTCCCGGACCAAGGCTACGGTAGGGAGGGTACCCCAATTTTCACTGGTGTGTTTGAGCCACTCGCACGAGTGACTCTGTAGCCCACGGATGAAAATGGTGGTGGGCAGTTGTCTTGGCGCAGCTTAGATCACCTTTGCATTGCGGATTGTTTTCGTCGATGTATAAAACTTGACGAAAACGTAAGACCGCATAGGAACAAAGGGGTTACTCTCGCGAGTGATCCCTAGCCACTGAAATAAAAGGCCCAAAAGGCGACCCCCCTACCGTGGCCTGGAGCGCTGACTAACTGTTGCTGACCTTTTGTTGGTTCGTGCCCTACCTAGCAGAAGCTGTCATATCAGTGTTTATTGCGTTCCATCTACAGTCTGTTGCGATTCTTTCCAGATTAGCCTTCCGAGCGTTCTCAACGGATATCTACGGCGCTCCTCGGTTTTGGGTACTGCGTGCAGTGGTCTGCGATTCCAATACCAGCCGACAATGTAAGAGACGGTCGAATCGAATGCGGTGTCTGGTCATTCATTATGTATGTTATAATATCACTGAATTTATATCTATTATATTATACGTACGTGCATGTTGACGTAACAGGGCTGGCACTTGACGCCGGAACGGAAAAAAGTTTCAATGCGATGTTAACATTTTTGTGAACATGTATTATACGAGAGCAATACTGTTTGTTCCGTCCGACAGGATAAGAAAGCTTCGACAAAAAATAAATGTACGACGCCAACGTCAGGTTTGCTCAAAACAGAAAGACCGTTGAAACCAACCCCACTTTATCGACAATACTCCTTGCTGTATATCCGTGTAAACACTACGACCAATGGCGGCCCCAAACAGTTCCGAAGCATACTCGTAATCAAAAGAACAGCCGCTATCCATAGAAATGTCTACCAAAATAGGATGCAGATTTTATGCAACTAATACTGCGCTTGCGAGTTCCCACGCACAGAAGAAAGCTGCAGTGTTCTTTGGATCGATCCAGACAATGGTGAGATGCTCCACTGCGGTCTGGCTCGATCTATCTGTAGCGCTATGTGTATTTTCTTACATCTCAATTCCGATACACCAGTAGTAGCTGTAGTCGAATTTTCGTGCGCTCATAAATATATCGACGGCACGTGCCAGCCGCAAAAATATCGGCGTTAGGTGCTACTCTGCATACTGTCACTACTACTGAATTGATGTTACTAGCTGTGCAGAACGCTAATAAACAGGTAATATATCGGGCAGCTAGAACTACTCAATCGGCACCATGGAGGGAGCACTATACCACGGTTCATTGTATATACGCGTAGGCAAGCAAATGCCCACCGGAATTACCTCCACTGGGGCGGCAATCGACACTACTCCGCATACTGCCACAACTGGTTGCTTGCATCCATGCCAATCGATTTTAACAGGTGGACACAGCAGTTATGCCAGGCATTACGAGTCAGGCACCATAAACGGACCGCAATATAAAACTACACATAATTCGACGTAAACACACAATTTACAGCAGCGTTATAAACGTATTTTCCATCCGACCTACAGCAGTTTTGGCTCGTCCATAAAACGCAGACTTTAAGAAAGCCCTGGAGCTGAAGAATATATAGACTCTAGTCTATCTAAGTAGCCTTACCGAAGTGCCGGCAAATATCATTATTACGTCACGTATGTGTATCCAGCAGGCCAAGCGATTGTACTGGCACTTTGCCAGGCAACCGGCACTACCAATACTACTCAATCGGCATCATAGAGGGACCACCACACTACCTTTGTGCAGTCTTGTTGTTTCGTTTCTACTATGCCACGGTTGAAGCTACTGTACGAGTAGTACGCGCGTGTTCCAACGAGCAGATGTTGTTGGTGTATAGTGCTCTCTGTTTGGTGTCGTACGACTGAAACATGTCTAAAGCGTTTACAGTGAAAAACGAAAAATGTCAAAATTGATCTGTACTCCCAAGCAACATGCGATTGTAACGCTACCGCCGAGAATCAACGCCTGCATGTTTAGGGTGGAGGGTTACTGGGTCAAGTCCGGCCGAAGGCTGCTTTCATGGCCGGAGGTTTTGGTTGCGCAAGTTCCACACAGCCCGGAGGGATGACTTTCCGGATGGTTGCCTCCACCGCACCTGATCCTCAGGTCGGATCGACATATTCCCGCATCCGTGTACCACGGTAAATTGCGCCGTTTTAGTAGTAGCGCTGACCGTCGGTAGGTACAGCTCGTGCTGCAATTCCACGGGAATCGAAGGATACGCCAGCCAGCGCCAGAGAGAGTGCGAACGCAATCTGAGTTAAATTGGCACATACATGACAATACATGCCTGGTTCTTCCACACGAAAGCGTTCCCGTTTCAAGTTGTATTTTTATGTTTCTCGGCAAGGCATTTGTGGGTCGGGATCAGTGCCCCATGAAATATATAGAGCAAGTTTTGTACGGATGCATATTATTTGACTTGTTGGCGGAGGTCCGCGGCAATGACCGCGGAACTTCCTTGGACTTCCGTGGGTGTTGCCACGGGCTACCGTGAAAATCCGCGGGTTTCCACGGCAAGTGCTACGGCTCATGGCACTTCCACGGCAAATGCCACGGTTGTGGCCACAGCATGTGCCGCCGTTCTTTCCGTGGCAAACTCCGTCGTACCAACCATGGCAACCCACGGAAGTTCGCGGCAATTGCCACGGAAGTTTCCGCGGGAACTTCCCTAGCAATTTCCACGCCCCCATGCGCGGCCATTGCCACGGCAACGAGCCAATCACCACGGAAGTCCACGGCAATTGTCACGGCAGTTTCCGCGGACTTCTAACCGCAGCAATTTCCACGGCCATCCGCGGCCATTGCCACGGCAATCCTCCGATAGTGATACACACTATTTCACATTTATTTGCAACCATTTTACCGCAGTGATGTCGTTAGGGGGCACTTCGACCGGTAATTCGTATAGGCTAGGATTAGGGCCAGGGTTAAGGTCAGTTCCATGGTTTTGAAAAGCACATCAATGTACGACCCGGTGTCCGCAAGCGTGGCCGCGGGTCTTGCCGTGGGTGTTTCCGTTGACCTGTCTGTGGATATCCGCGGACGTTTCCGTGGAAAAGTCCGTGGGTGTTTCCGTCGGCGTGTCCGTGGGTGTGTCCGTGGGCGTTGCCGTGGGTGCTTCCGTAGACATTTCAGTGGGTGACCGCGGCTTTGCCGTGGAGATAGCCGTGGATTTTGCCGTAGACCTTGCTGTGGAGATTGCCGTGCAAACTGCCATGGCTATGTTGCCATGGGCCTCCTCGGTATTCATCTACTTGCCGCTGTATTCCGTGGAATGTCCGTGTAAGCCCGTGGAGAGTCCGCGGTATTACAACCTCTTCTTATATATGACATGGTACGTGCCGCATATCAGCTCTTAGCTGGTGTACGCTCGTAGGCTCGCTTTCGGATGACTCGATAAAGACACAGCCTATATGATTTGAGGCAAACGCAGGTCATCGTGAGGACGCGTGCTACGATAGAGATGGCCCACTTTTTTTCTGAGGTTTTCTCAATTTGGGAGCTTAACACCCCTCCCAAAAAACTGATTTTGGAGGAGAAAAAACTGCTGCTGGATGAAGAAATCCGTCGCCTGTAAATACATATCGAGAATCAGGCAAAAAAATGGTTTACTGTTCCGACGGTTATGGGTTAACCCCTTTAGAGCCCCCGAACCCCTCCCCCTACTATATCCAAGTAATTTTGTCCCCAAAACGGGTTTCCAGTTGTAAAGGGGTTAAGGAGCCCCGTCATTCAGAAAACATTTCACACAGAAAGGGCTACCTCTATCGTAGCACGCGTCCAGGTGAATCTGTAAGAAGAGGAGACCTCCAAATACAGAATAGAATATGATGATGTTGTTCGGCGACCCCAAGCCGATATTTGATTAATTGACTTACTTTGGTCAGCAGGTGAAATCTGATGGTGAGCAAGGTTCAGATGCAGATATCTGATGCGTAGATGCGTAGATGTGGAGTGACCACGTGAGGGGCGTGCGCGTGGTGCGCTGCTCGTAACTCAAATACAAAGGTACCCTCAGCATCCGGTACGAGCACAAAAAACAAAAAGCAAGCTATGACCCCAAGAAAGCAAAATACCCCGATACCAGACCCTATAGCCCTGGTTTAAATAACTAGTACCTCGGGGTACGCAATCACGACCCTACGTAGCCTAGACTACATTGCTGCTTCAGTAAAAACTCGTATCGTAAGTATCTTGCCACCAGTTCCAAGAGGGATACCCAAGACTGCCCCTCTCAACGTGTACGGGTACCTACTACAATGTACCAGATATCTGGATATGATCAGCCTGCAAACTGCTGTGTATACTGCATCCAATATATTTCTGCTGAAACTTATGCTGGCTACGTACTGCATCGATAAACGACATCTACGTACCAGACTGAAAACTGTCTGTCGTACTAGCAACTTGCAATGTATCGTACCAGATGACTTTAGTGTTATCGAGCAACGGCATGATGGTTACTAACAAGAAGCATCTCTAATGCGCGGTAGCCCGTGGAGTGTCCGCGGTTGTCCGTGGAACGCCGTGGATACGTCTGGCCGTGGAATGCCGTAGAGGTCCGTGGACACTGCCGCGGTGCTCCGCCAAAAAGACAAATAATATACATTCCTCCATTAGTCTACATATATCTGGATTTTTTTTCTACCCGGGAATGTCTTGTTTGTTGTATGTAAGGCCATTTCTTAAACAGTCGGATTTGTCAGTCGAAAACGGCTGTTTTCGACTGAAGCCCAAATCGAGCTTTCTTACACAGTCGAAAAAGGCCTTTCCGACTGGCGGATCCAGTAAAAAAACTCGACTCTTTCGACTGGATCTGCCAGTCGAAAAACTCAGTCGAAAAAGTTTACGCCCGTTTTTTGAACCCATCGCATCGCTCATCCAACCGCGAAACATACACCCACACGCCCACACACCCATACCAAGTACCACACAGCAGTATCATACAACAGCGCCGACGCTGCCTTGGCTATCACTGCTATTGCTTCTCGCTGCAAGTCAGCGTGATGCACTCCTAGCTCCGCTTGCCAGCAGCATGTATGTATCACACGACGGCAGCAACGCGCATATATTAATGCCATTTTGCCAACAACGGCTACGCCTGCTGTAGCTGTGGCGGCTCTCGGCTGAGTGCAACGCCACGAACGTAGCTTTGGCGGCTTTCGGCTAAGCCCAAGGCCACCAACCCGCTTGGACGAAGGTTCGTCGCGAGCGAAGTAAGCGTTGCTTGCGAAGAACGCGCGAAGCACAGAGCTGCCAACCGATTTTCGACTGCCATACAGCAGTACTGTACTCCCTCACACCGAACGCCGCTAGGAAGATCAAAAAAACTATAAAATCGACTCAAATGACGACAAGAAGAAGGACCGAAGAATCCAGTCGACAAAGGGTCGTTTTCGACTGGCGGATTCCGACTGTGTAAGAAATAGCCTAAGTAGTCTCGATTAACATTCACTCGAACAGATATAAAACAAAGTCGTTCGTGCTTTTCAACGAATGAATTCCGACCTGCCACCAACACCCTCTTTTTAAACAGGTCGGGCTGCTAGTGTTTGGTGTGTGTGGTGTGGTGGTCTGTGTGTTGTGATGTGTGTGGGTGGTGTGTGTGGTGTGTGTGTGTGTTGTGGTGTGTGGTGTGTGGGTGTGTGGGTGTTGTGTGTGTGTGTGTGTGTGGTGTGTGTGTGTGGTGTGTGGTTGTGGTGTGTGGTGTTGTGTGGTGTGTGTGTGTGTGACAGTGGTGTGTGTTTGGGTGGTGTGTGTGTGTGGTGTGTGGTGTGTGTGTGTGTGGTGTGTGTGTGTGGTTGGTGTGTGTGTGTGGGGTGTGTGTGTGTGTGTGTGTGTGTGTGTGGGTGGGATGTTGTGTGTGATGTGTGTGTGTGTGCTGTGTGGTGTGTGGTGTGTGTGTGTGTGTGTGGTGTGTGTGTG